>CM069919.1:9090015-9525050 GCA_036172225.1 Cryptocoryne crispatula var. balansae | reverse complement strand
TGCCATTACCTTGGAGTCCAATTTGGTTGATATAAAATATCACGGACATGCCTTTTCCCTTTGCCCTTTTACCTAACATGACCTGCTGCATCGTATAGAAAGCAAATATGCTTTAATATGTGGATAAACCTTTTATTCGTTGTTATGGCTATTAGAGTAATTAGATGAATATAATTCTTTTATAAACATGCAAGTGGAGGGTGACTGAGGTGTGTGGTAGTGTTCTCTAACACTGCAAGTGATGGGGACAAATTTTGGTAAATTTTGTATTCTGCTTTTATTTGTGTCCTTATGAGGACAAGTATCGTAAATAGATGTCTTAGGGAGTCTTCTTGTTTAATTTTCACGTCTCCCTCTTTTGCAAAGGATACGATGTACAGAGGTGGGACAAGCAATACGGTTGGAATTTTTGGAGCCTTCGGGTGGTGTTCTCCCGTGTAGGGGCTGCGGCCCGTCCTTCCTTCCCCACCCCGGCGATGGAGCGCCGTTCTTCCCCTTCACCTCCGGCAGGTGGCCGGCGTACCTCTCCTTCCCCGGCGTAAGGCCGGTTGTCCCCTTCCATCCTCCGGATCCGGCGAGGTGCGCTGTTCTTCTCCCCTCCTCTCATCCTCCGGCCTCCGTGCCGTTCCCCTCTCTTCCCCTTCTCGGTTCGACAGCCCGACGTCCGTCTTCCATCTCCGGCGGCTCTCTTCCTCGACGTTCCTTCCCTTCGCGGATGTAGACGGAGAGAAGAAGAAGTAGAAGAGGAAGACGGAGGCATGGAGGGGAAGCTCTCCGGCGATCCCCGGATCTTCCTCCCCCCCCTGCCGGCTCCCTCCCCGGCGGGACGGCGGGCGTCGACTGAAAGTGGCGCCGGAGCGGAAGGAGGAGACGGCTGAACAATGCTGGGCATAAGCCCCTGCTCCGCCGTCTGCGTGCTTTGCGACCTCCGGACGGCAGCGGCGACGCAAAACCCCTCCTGCTCGGCTGCCCCGTCGCCTGCCTGCCGTCGAAGACGGCGCGTTCGGGCGAGGTCGACGCCCTTGCATCTCGCCGTTTTGTCGCGGCACGCGGTCGCGTGCGTCCGCGGTGATGCCGCCACGTCGACGGGCGGTCGGCGGCGCGTGGCCGGCCACGCGACCACCCGGAGGGCAAGCGAAGAAGACGCCACGACCCCCCCCTCCCCCCCCGCCCCCGACCGGGGGAGATGCGCGCGGGCGGCCGCGCGGTGCGGACCGGCCGGTGCGCGATCCGGCCCCCCAGACCGGTTCCAGCCGGGTTTTGACCCGGTTCAACGCTTGACCCGGCAGGTTCAGCCCGGTTCACCCTGTTTTGAGTTGGTTTTGGCCGGTTTTGGACGCGTTCTATTCAGAAGTTCGGGGTCGTTTCGGGTCTGTTTGTTCCAGTTCGGACCGATTTAGGGCTATTTTGGAGTTAGGTCTGTTTAGGGCGATTAGCGCCGGTTTGGGCTGATTCTGAATTCGGTTTGGCCGGATTAGCCGGTTTGTCCCGCATCAGCAAGTGACCTGCATGACCAGTTGTTTGATTGTTCTTTAGATGCCTGCTTTTTACTCCAGGTGCAACTGTCATGGATGGTGGGGGAAGAGAATGTGGAGAGGAGAATATTCATTTGAGTTCCAATGATCAGAAGTGCACAGGAATTGTGACATAGGTTTCAATGTTTCTATTTACTAATTGTCTAAGTGGGAGGACCATGAGGTGTATGGAGGCTTATTTTTGTCGTCTTGTCTTGTCAAACGAAAATAATTTCACCTTCTGGATCTTGAGGGTTATGGGAATACAGGGATGTTGATTGGTTGTTTGTATGATCTTGTTGAATCCAGGATGCCATCATCTTCTACTATGAAAGACTGGGCAACAGAGCCTTACAAATGGGACAAGCAACCTGGCTACAGTGCCTGGCAATGTGAAATAGCATTCGTTTGCATCCTGGAAAGATACAATGCGTGTGATTAAGTTCATGGGTTAGTCCAGAGAAAAAGCTGGTGCTAAGAGCATAGTTGTCAAGGCGCCCTCCTAGGCGGCAAGGCTCTACTCTGCCAGCACCTTGCCAGGGTGCCTTTTGGGAAGCCCAAAAGGTGCCCAAGGTGCTCAAAGCGCTTTTTACTCCAGGTCGATCTGCGATTCTCAAGTGCCCATTTCTGATAGTGTAAACATATTACTATATTTTACTATCACTTATACTATCACATATATATAAGATTCATAATTATAAATGTATGTTATATACTTAAATGCTATAAAAATTTATTTTAACTCTTTTTCTCTATCTCTCACACACATCAAGTTTATCAAGATTAATTATTTCTCAAAATAAATATATACAAATGCATGCATAATTACATGAATAAAATTATGAACACATAAACACTATATTCATTCATTAACATACAAATATATTTATATTTATATATATTTTATATATATTTATATATATGCATTATTATATATAATATATATACATATAATTATATATATATACGTTGTGTATATGTATATGCATATGTATGTATATGTATCCTAAAGAGTTAAAATGTATAAATGACTACGGAGGAGGGAAGTCTCTACGATCTCCGATGAGGAATGTCCCTTAACCCAATGCCACTTAAGTAGCGGTTCAGAGTAGTAAGCGACCAACCAGGTTGTATGTACAGGTTATCTCTGTGGACTATGTAACGGATTAGGGTTGAAGATTACGAGCTGGTAATAGTGTAACTCATTACAAACCATGGTGTAACCCGTTACGAACCAGGCTAAACTGTGTTTAAATCACAGTGTAACCCGTTACTGAAATCTTGTTTAGTAACCCAGTTGGAAATGCCCGGTTCGCCACACACAGTCGCCACTTAAGTAACAAGGGAGTTGTGGTTGTCTCCTTTATTGGAGACTAAGGGACTTCCCTGCTAGGGGTGCACAATTGATCAGGCTTCATGTATACATCCAGTATTGCTACTTTCATCGCTTAGGTATTTTACCTAAGGTGTGATCTTGTCGTCTAAGCGGAATTGACATCCTTCAATGTCATCCAGACACCTTGTCGCCTTGACAACTATAGTTAAGAGAAAGGGCACTTTCGAGGTTGGTGATAGATAATGAGTTGTAGTTATCAGTGATTTTTTTATCCTTTTTTCTGACATAACTATGGGGATTGTTGGCACGGTGAAAACGTGTATGCATTTAGTGTAACGGGTGAAACAATATAAGATAACAAGTTAACGGCTGGAGGTTGGAGCCTTAAAGATGCTTGTGTGGTTTGCAGGTGCTATGTTTGAGCGATGAGGGAAAGAATGGAGAGAAAACGGTTTTTGGTTGGGGGGGGGGTTATAGGTAGGGGTGTGTATTCGTTCGGGTTTGGCTCCAGGTTTGACGCGTGTTGTTTTCGGCTGAAAGCGGAATAACGAGTTCCATTGAACCTTGAACCGAACCGGACCCGGATATATCGGTTTAATAAATATTTAAATAAAATAAAATTTAAGTTATATTAATTAATTAAGGTTAACATAGAAGACTAGTATACAGTTTATAATATATAATTATAATTTTATATTAATTAACTTAAATCTATAATAATTTATATTTAAAATTGATATAATATAGCCCCCAAAATTAATATAATGCATAAATAAAGTGGCTCATTTGGTTTTTGATAGGTTTGGTTTGGGGAGGAGTGCCAAATTGTGCCAAACATAGATAAAAGTTATCAGGTTAGAATGAAATCAATAGTCTTATCAGTTTAGTTCAGGGTCACCAGTTCGCTGGTGTTTTCTTTCAGGCCTAGGTACAGGGTAATAATAGTTTCTGCATTGTTTCTTCCTTGTCCTCGAATAGTTCAATTTAAGTTCATCTATAATAAGGACTCAAGGTCATCAAGTTTGTTGCCTAGAAAGACTTTTTTTTTCCTGTTTTAAGAACTTGTCATATGGGAAGTCACTTTTCTTCACATCTAACTATGTTATCTAAGGCACAAAAACACCCGAGGCGAGGAGGGCCTCACCTCTAGAAGTGTTAATGGAAGCCGGGCCCAGCCCAAAAGCCGACCCGCTTACAACTCAAACAAATTCAAAATGCATTGGACTTGCTTGGTCCATACTAAATTATTAACGTGACCTTGGCCAATAGCCATTAATAAATTTTGTTTATTTGCCATAAGTATATTATTATATCAAATATAATAAGCACATAATTATTTGAATTAACACTACAAAACTAGTAATAACTTGATTAAAAATATGTTTGTCAAGTAGCAGTGATTTTAAAATCCAAGTTATGTCATAAAAATTTGAGGCCCACATTTGGCCAATTTTGGCTTGTTTTATCCCCTGTTTTGCCTTTCGGCCTGCTTTAGGCCCGCTGACCAAAACCTTTGGCTTGTATAGTGACCCATGGTCGGCCCGGCCAACGAGTCTGCTGGCCAGCCTGGCTCATTGCCACTCCTACTTACCTCACCTCAAACGGCTGAGGTGAAGTTTTTTTAATATACATTTATTTTATTATTTTATACATGTGTATACCTGAGATATTGATAAATCATAAATTCAAATTTTGGTTTGCCAGAAGCAAGAGAATCTTCACTTGCTCAGATGAAGAGGCCTTGAAGGATCGTTTCTTAGTTTTTGATTCCTTCTTTTCATAATCTCGCCAGCTCACTATCCCCTCAGTAGTGGTTGGTTGTACTTTTTTCCTTTTCTTATGGTCTGTTTTGTATTTCTTTAAGCATATATGAAAATGTGACTTTGTCACATAAAAAATCATAAAATCAAAATTGCAGTATAAAATGACAAAAACACAACTAACTTAAAAAGAGCGACAACAATCAAGTAAAAATAATTTAATACAGAATAGATCAAGAACGCCAATTTAAAACTGGAAAATACAATCTAATAACATGATATTTGAACAACTTAATAACAACATCAACTTAAGATTAGACAGTTCAAAATCAAAATCAGGGATAATTTAACAACTCTACGCATGGCTAAATTGGACCAGTAAACTATAAATATTGTAGAAATGACGAATACTTTACATAACAATAGTAGAAATTTTAAGAGTGTAGCAATAAGCAACATAAATATAAGATTTTAGAACTTCAAAACATAAGAGAGGCAATAGCATCGATTTACAAAACTGAAAATGTTGAAACTTAATTGACAGATTAATTTATAACATGTTAATAACAATAGCAAAAATTTTAAACTATAGCCCAATAAACAACATAAGAAGACTACCATAACATCAACTAAGAGGAAAAAATAAAATCCAAAGCACTTGCTGCCAATATAATTAGTTAATTGCATTAACCTAAATTCCAAACCTAAGACTCTCCAGGTCAAATATATAATACATAACATCTAAGCTAAGAAAAAAAAATAAAATCTAAAGCTCTGCAGCCAATACAATTACATCAACCAAATTTCAGAGTCTAAGGCTCTTCGGGTCAAATATATAATAACTTTTAGTTTTTCAGATCAGGCTGATATCAGGTCTGGATCCTATAGGTGGTTGTTGAACCAAAAAAAAATTCTGAAACCCAAAAAAGGGTCAAACACGTGCGCGTGTTATTCAAAAAATATAGACCGGTTTCGTTGAAACCAAAAAAAAAAAAAAAAAAATCCGATTGGATAATCCTGATTTCTTAAGCCGTCGACTTTCTTAACACCGACGTCGACGTCGAAATCAGGTCCGAACGGCCCCATGTTCGACATACGTGAAAGGAACAAGGCTGAGGGCCTTTCACCTCCGTCGACATCGCGAAACGACGTCGACGTCACGGCCGAAATCAGGTCCAAGCGTCAATGCGCGGAGGAAGGGTACATGACATGCTCGCGACCGTCGACGCCGCGAAACGACGTCGACGTCGCTGCAAAAATCGGATCTAAAAACGCTGATGCGTAGAAGACGGTCCGGCGTGTTCGCCCCCGTCGGCGTCGCGAAACGACGTCGACGTCGCTGCGAAATCGGATCTGAAAGCGCTGATGCGTAGAAGACGGTCCGAGGCGTGTTCGCCCCGTCGACGTCGCGAAAGCGACGTCGGCGTCGCTGCAAGCCGGATCTAAACGCTGATGCGTAGAAGGCGGTCCGAGCGTGTTCGCCCCACGTCGGCGTCGCGAAACGACGTCGACGTCGCTCTGTCGGATCTAAAAGCTGATGCGTAGAAGGCGGTCGGCGTGTTCGCCCCACGTCGGCGTCGCGTAAACGGCGTCGGCGTCGCTCAATCGGATCTAAAAGGATGCGTAAAAACGGTCAGCGTGATCGGCGTTGGCAACGTCGGCGTCGCTACGGCATCGGACGTGATCGTGAAGGCGATCACGTGTTCGCCCGTCAGCGCGAGCAACGTCGCGTCGCTGCAAATCCGGATCTGCGCTGATGCGTAGAAAGCGGTCAGCGTGTTCGCCCGTCGGCTTGCAGCGAACGACGTCGGCGTCGCTCTGAAATCGGATCTAAAGCGATGCGTAGAAGGCGGTCAGCGTGTTCGCCCCGTCGACGTCGCGGCGACGTCGGCGTCGCTGGCTCGGATCTGAAAACGCTGATGCGTAGAAGACGGTCCGAGGCGTGTTCGCCCCCGTCGACGTCGCGAAACGACGTCGACGTCGCTGCCGAAACCAAATCTGAAAGCGCCGATGCGTAAAGGACAGTCCGAAACATGTTTGCGTCCGTCGACGTCGCAAAAAAAAAAAAAAAACAACGTCGACGTCGCTGTCGAAATAAAGCAAAAAATATATATATACCTATGTGCTAGAAAAAGTCGGTCGTTCCCCGTCGCTCAGCGTAATCAACTTCCCCTTTTGCCGCTGTCTCCACAAGGGAGAGCCGGCGGGGGGGAAGTCCTCGCCAATGGAGATGGAAAAAGAAGGAGACGGAGGAAGCACCGCCGCCGCCGTGCGTCGTTTCTGCCGTGCAGAAACAGAGTGCGCACAGGAGACGCCAAGGGAAGGAGCCGCCGCTACGTCACTGACCGGCACCTCCAAGCAATGGGAGAAAGAGAAACGGCGCCGAATGCTGTCACCGTCGCCAGGCCATCCTGTTGCTGCTGCTGCCCTTCTCACCGAAAGGAAGAAGAGTCGCCGCTGCCAAGCCACCGCGAAGAGGAGCGTCCGGAGGCCGCACGGTTCCGCCGCGAGAGAGATAGGCGCGGGGAGAGAGAAAGCCGCGATATCTCTCGGGCGAACAGTGTTTTTTTTTCGGGTGAACAGTGTCCCGGGGTCAAATCCCGGTCAAACTGTACTCGGGTGAACAGTGAAGGAAAAAAAAAAAAACAGGCCGCGCGGCTCAGCCGCGCGGCGAACGCGCGCGGACGCGCGCGCATCCCCTGGTCAACCGGGCTCCCCCCGGTCAAACCAGGGGAGGGGGGGGATTTTGAAAAAAGAAAAAGAAAAAAAAAAAACGTGAGCCGCGCGGCCAACGGCCGCGCGGCGGTTGCGCGGACGTGCGCGCAGCGGCGGGCGCACGTTGCGCGCCCGCCCAGTCAGCCAGGCCTCCCCTGGTTTAAAAAAAAGAAAAAGAAAAAAAAATGTGTGTGTGATGCCACGCTGGCCGCGGCCGGCATGCGCGCGCGCACCACCCCGGTCGAGCGGGGGTGGTTTGGTCGAACGAGGCATAGAAAAATCAAAAAAAGGGGGAAAGAAGGGCGGCTCGATCAACCAGTCTCCCCCATGATCCCCACGTCCAGGGAGTGGCCCCACTACCTGGATATGGTCACCCCAAGGTGACTTTACCACTGGTTTGACTTCCGGTCAAACAGAAGACATAAATAAGGAGAAGCGGAGGTTAAACTCACCCCCGAGTCGGGTCACCCCCCCACTATTGCGAAAATGGGCTGAGTGGGGGGAGTTTGTGACGAAAATGCCCCTCGAAAATCTTCTATAAATACCCCCACATGGCCGTACGTGGAAGGGGTTGGAGAGTGTTGGAAAAAAGTTGGCTTTTGAGGAGAGAGAAGCTACGATCTTCGAAGTGAGTCCCGATTTCTTGAAAAGGAAGGAAGGGTTTTGCCCGACTTCGAAGAAAATTCCAACCGCCTCGAATCGGCTTTTTGGCCATTCGAGAAGGGAGTAAGGGTTTCGCCCGACCTCGAAAGTCCAATCGATCCCGATCCTATCTCGTTTCGCGAGAGGGATCGAGTAGCCCGCATTTAAAAAATGCGAACCTAAGCTACTCGGGATCGAATAGAAAACCCAACTCGGTAAAACCGAAATGCCGGTCGAGCCGAACGGGAATTCAAATAGAAAACCCAACTCGGTAAAGCCGAAATGCCGGTCAAACCGAACGGGAATTCTAAATGAAAACCCAACTCGGTCAAACCGAAATGCCGGTCAAACCGAACGGGAATTCTAAATGAAAACCCAACTCGGTCAAACCGAAATGCCGGTCAAACCGAACATAAGTCATGACATGTATTGAGGAAAAAGGCTTGAATGCCCTCTCATTTGTTGTACTCCTATGTACTCGGATCGACATGAAATGAAATTCAAGTTCGATTGATGTGTTATGTTACTCAAAAGTGACACGAATCCATGGACTCGAAAAGATGGAATAAACTAAATAAATCATTTAAATAATTTCCAAACTTAATCGAATAATCAAATTTGATTAAATCAATTCAAATCAAATAAGTAAATCTAAAAATCAAATAAGTAAATTTGATTAAATCAAATAATTACTTATTTATTAACAAAAATGTCATCATAATCAAATCAAATTCATGCCATAAAATCATACATAAAAAATAACTACAAATGGTTACAAAACATGTTAAGTTTAAATCCGACTTAACCATAAAAAAATAAAATCAACCCAAATTGATAATGCTACTTAATTAAATAAGTATGTATAACAAAATTCAAATCAAATAAATGATCAAAACGTTAATAAAATGTTAACATAATCCAACCAAAATTATGTCATTAAATAATGCATAAAAAATGTCAACAAATGACTACAAGAACAAGTTATGTTGGATTAAAATCAACAATGAAAAATTAAAGTGATCAATATTATTAAGAATAAATCTTAATAATAATAGTAAATTCATTTAAATCAAGCGAAAAATGCTAACAAACACATAAAAAAATGGAAATTAATTCCTACGAACAAATAAAAAAAAAAGGAGATCAACTCGAAATTGTCTAAGTTAGCAAAATGACCCGAAAGCATGAACAAATCAAATCAAATCAAATCTTAAAGAAAATCAATGAACCGAACTTAAAGTTTGAATTAAGTTGAACGAATTCCATCTCATAAGGCCGTGGGGATATGTCTTCGACTTTCTTTATGTGGATGAATGACTTAGATCAATATGTTCTTGTGACGGTCGATCGAGGTATTCGAGTGTTTGCTCGATGTAATTAACACCGGAATATCGCAAGTCCGGTGGAGAGAGGTCAAAATTTATTTTGAAAGAACTCGGATAACCTCGCGGAATTAAATTGTGGTTCGGATCATCTAAGTGGTGGGTGATACCCGTATCGACACTTAGCGAATACGTGGAACCATCGGTGTTCCTATAAAATAATACCACATCAAATTAAGTAATACTCTCTATGAATACCACGTATTTTCATAGTAGTCGATGCTAGCCTAAAGCAAAAAGAATTTTCTACACCACAAAAGGATGAGAAAATTCGAGGTTCAAAATGGCACGCCGGTGGGACCTCTCTCTCCCTTAAATCTTTCCGTCGCGACGATGTAGTGAAGTCGTAAATCCACCAACTTCTTTTAAAAACCTTTACATCCTCTTAGTCGAGCTTTGCCCTTTCGGGAAAGCGAAAGCAATCGACACCAAGCGATGGAAGAGGAGGCGCGAGTCACTTTCTCGGAGGGCTACGTCATCGGGCTGCGTCGGGGGTATCTTGATACACCCGCGGCGTTCGGTGCCTTTCCTTCGGTCATTCGGCGACCGGATCGTCTCGGGGTGGAGCTTGCCATCCCGGCGGGCGAGGACCCGGCTTTGAGTCCTTACCGAACGATCGTCACCGCCACCAAGGCAATGGAGTCTTTGCTCGCGGGACATCGGGCGAGGCGGCACCCGTTCGGCGCCGCTTCTTGTGAACCAAGTTTCGGTTGTTCTTACGCGACCGGAGGCCAACAACTTCCGAAAGGGGAGGACTTCTACTCCTTTACGCTCGCGCCGATCCTTCGTGGTCGGCCGGATGCGCATCTGCGGGATGGGCGCCCGGCAGCCTATGTCGGGAGCCTGTTGAACACCGCGCTCGCAAGGCCACTCTTGGCTAGGCGCGTTCCTCTACCTCTCTCGACGGGTTTGCCTGTTAGGGAGAAACGATGAAGGCTGGATTGTCGACGGGTCCCCGAGTCCTGCTACTCTTCGGGCGAGGAAGAACTCCTCGGTCTTTAAAAGGATCGAAAGGACTCGGCACAAAGCCGACGGGCCGAGCGAGAGAAGAAATCTCTCGCCCGCGATGTCATTTCAACGGGTCTATCGCGGCCCGTTACGCGAGGATAATTCAACCGGGGAACCACTCCACGGGGATGAAGACCGGTCGATTTTCGAATCGACGAAAGTCATTAAGGAGAGTATCGAGAAGAGCTCTCTGTGTCGCATTTGTTTTTCGGCGGGGGCGAATCCTTTGCCCGGGAGGCACCAAGTTATTCGAGGGGGAACCACTCCCGAAATTCAAGCAAGTACGGGTTCCCCAAAACCCAAGTGCACCATGCGGCCGTGGATGCGCCTCGACCATCGAGGGTCGGGGACCGTTTCGACCCCGAAATCAACCACCTCGGCGTAGGGGTCGGAGAAATACTTCTCGAGCCTACCGCCGCCACGAAAAGAACAAAAATAACCACAGGGGGTGTCGGTTTTCGAACGACTCTCCTTTCGGGAACCCCTGCGCAAGAAATGTCACGCGGGGGGCACGTGGCAAGATGACGGTCTTCGCGTGCTATACATCGAGTTCCGATAACCGGACGACGATGTCGGGGAAGCTTCGAGACGACCAACCCGGCCCGGCCCGGTTACACGCCAACGGACGGCTAAGGCGCGACAAGATCTTCCATTTGATCCTCTCCGACGGGAGGGCGGGGGGAAGTACATCGTCGGGATCCCCCGTGGAAGTTGAGCGCACCTTCCATGCCCGGTTTGGGCCGAAATTTTGTGGAAAGAAAATCGAGAGCTTAAGGCTCTTGTGATAAGTTTGAAAGGGATGCGGCCTCGACACGCGGCTCGACTTACACCTCGGCACAGGGTTAGCGAGCATGTGAGGCTGCCCGAGGGAGACGTGCGGAGCACCGACACTCCCTCGACCAGCCAACAACCTACTCCACTGGTTCTGAAAATGAGCCGGAGGGCAATGTTAACATCCGGGAGCAAGGTACGTTAGACCACCACTGCGGTTGCCCGCGAAAATGATGATTGAACAAATTGTGGACGCCAAACTAGCGGAACATGATGATGGTCTAACGGCAGTGGATTTGTATCGGGTTCCCTACCCGTTCACCACCGGTTGAAACGGCTGCCATCGAGAGGTGACTAAAGTTCCAAAATGCCCTCGATTTGATGGAAGGGGTCACTAAAGAACATTTAGCGATGTATGTGACTCGTATGGGCGAGTTGGCCACAGAGGAGTCCTACTTACTTCGTTACTTTGCTACCACTCTCGCGTATTACGCCTTTGAGTGGTACTCGAGTGAAACCCAACTCGGTCGTGGGTTGGGAGGATATGCGACGCGAAGTTTATCGAGCGCTTGAAGTTAACCGAGAGGCCGGTAACATTGGTGGAATTGACCTCTCTTCGTCAACGAGGGATGAGGCTAGTTGACTTTATTAAGAGATGGCGGAATCTCGGCGTGAGATGCCTAATCCGCCGACGGAAATGATGAAGGCGTGGGGCTATGCGAGAGGGGCTTACGCCCGAGAAATTCTCGAGAAGCTTTTGATAGCCAACATTCGGACATTTGACGAGTTAAACCGGGTCGTGTCCGAATTAGAAATGTTCTGCGGCGACAACCCCACCGTGCGGGTTGCGAAACCAAGGGCGACGAGAAAGCCTCCGCGTCCTTACATAAGGACGTTCGTACGTCGATTTCCGCGCGGGGGCAAGCGATGGCCGCGATGGGGGCGAAGGAGACTCCGCCCCTCCGTCGCCGAAGCCCGCTCGACGAAGAACAACATCCCTTTGGTGAGCGAATGAAGAAAGCCTTACTCCTTTGCCCGAGAGCACACTAGAAGGCTTTTTGATGTACGCATCGAGGAAAGTACGATCCGCTGCCTCGACAAGCGGCCGGCCGAAGTCGATAAATCGATGACCCGAATTTTTGTGTGTATCATCGCGTCTTTGGGTCATCCTATTGAAGAGCTGCTATTTGTTCGAGACATAGCGAGAGAATTTAATCGAAGAAGGTTCGATTGATATGGGACAACACGTGGTCGATCCTCCGCGGTCGCGTGTCAAGCCAAGGCCGCAACAAAATTTCACGATTAATGTGATTAGTGGTCAAAGCTCCCCCGGCGGGACGTCGGGGACCACGAGCGATTGAAGACCTCCCCGCGCATCAATCTAAATCGGATGGCACGCGAAGAGTCGTGAATGTCTGGAGACATTTCGTCGAAGATTTCTCTCGCTCGAACGCGATATGCAAGACACGATCGTCCGTATGGAGGACATCGTGAGGGGAGATTTCGATGTATTCGACTACTTTGCGAGTCGGGGGAGAATTCGGAAGCATGCGGAGAGCCCGAGGCTTACCCCATGGCTTTTCCCGGGAAGATTTCTTCTCGAATGGTGCCGGCAGCGTTGAAATATCGGCGGAGCAACAAGTACCGGTTATCAACGTCTCCAGGTTCGACCTTTGGAATGGCTGAATTTTTGGGGAGAACATCACCTCTTCACCACGACGAGTCCGCCTCGAACACACACCTCCCGGTCGAGGAGCAACGCGGCGCTCGACCACGGAGGTACTCTTTTCCGCGGCACCGTACGGAGAGGGCATGCGAATGCGCATCCGGGGAGGAGCTCCTGCCACCTCCGTACGGCTGAAGGAGAGAAAGAATATACTCACATGGGGGATTTATGGTATTGTGATTACCGTGATACCCGTGATCATCTCCTATCCGAGTGCACCGAAGTTAAAGACATGATAGAATGTCTTATCCGAACGGAGTCATCGGGTTGAACGGAGGACTCTTGCGGTCACCACGACCGCATTCATCCACCGGATCGCACTTCTCCGTCGATGTTGTACGTGTTCGAGGAAGGGTCGAGCCCGGCCTCGACCCGACAATCGGGGGCAACTTCTTCCGGATCGTACACATCGGGCGGCAACTTCCCCCGAAATTGTACAACGAAACATTCGAGCGAATGCCGAGTTCGATTCGGCGAAGGAGGCACGAAACCGAGGAGCACGAACAAGAATGGCGAGGTTGTGCCGACCGGGGAAGACAAGATGGAAGCTAGGGCCGAAGCCGGCCGAAAGCGTGAAGCGAACGAAGAGAAGCCCGGGGAGGCTGCGCACGAAAGCCCTTCGAAGGCCAAGTGGATCACCCAAACCCGGCTGCGGGCAATGCACCGAATGGCCGGAAAGGTCGACCGAATCACCGAGGAATGAAATGTCCGAGGCGGCTCGGAGGAGGAGGCGGCGAAGAAGCTGGCGAAAGGCCTTGAAAAGAAAAGAAAGACGACGGGAGAAACTACTCGAGAAATGGAGGAGGAGTATCGACAACCCACACCCCTCCAAAAGCTTCAAGCCCTCATCGACCGGTTGGAGGAGTACGAGCCTAAACGGCCTTACGGGCTGCCAACTTTGGGTCGATATATCCCTGGGATAGGTTGGCCACCAAGAATCGCATTGAGCGGTTACTTGAAGAATGGGCACGAAAAGTCGAGATTGACCCCACTTATGTGCCAATTGAAATTCAAGATATTTGGCGCGTGGACGGTCGAAGCACCTTCCGCCGAAGACATTGTCGCCCGGTTTAGCAAGTTATCTTGCAATGTGGTCGATATACCACCGCCGGAGGGAGCGTATCCCAACGGCGCGGGAGGCCGAGGTGCGAGGAACCAATCCTCTCGGCCGGTCGCCGCATATCAACGCCGAAACCCTCGGCGAAAATCGAATGGCTCGAAACGCAACAAAGCGAATGATCGAGTCATTTACTGCGTGGAGAACAAAGCAAGCCTATACCACCTCCCGTGGTTAGGCGACCTCCCGAAGGCGTCCCGATTTTGCCTATCTGAGGAGGGAGTTGGGGTTGAACACCCCGCACCCCAAGGTAACCTTGGAACCCCCTCTGCTCAGGCCTCGGAGGAAGAAGTAATAGCAAATTTGCTGCGAGAACATTTGCAAGTTGCCGATAGGCACGAAGCCAGGGAATCGGCAGAAGGTGCTCAGAAAGAGGACCAACCACAACACACGACGGCTGACGATGTCCAAGTGGTCCTCCCGTCTCTTCGAAAGCGAAAAGAACGAGTTGACGAAAAGGTCCTCCGCGAAATAAGAAGATTACACTGCTTCCACTTAGCATATGGGAAGCTATATCCCTAAGTCGGGAGGCTGCGGCAGACTTTAATCTCGGTGCTACAAGACCCGGAAGCCTATGTGGCTCATACCGTGGACTTACCGAGCTATCAGGCTTATGCAGCCTCAGTTTCTTTTTCTGATGAAGACATGGTGTTACAGACAGCCTTCCATAATCGGCCTCTGTACATGAAGGGACACCTAAACGGACATGAGATGAATCGCATCTTGGTAGATGCGGCGGCGCCGTCAACATCCTTCCATTAAAAACATATAGGTCTGCGTATCTCGTGCCCCACCTCGAAAAGGTGTTAGGTGTATGCATATACGGCTTCGATCGAGTACGAAGAGGCCTTGGGAAAGGTCGAGCTTGAGCTCGCCTTCGATAAATTCAAAACTCGAGCGACATTTTATGTCATCGACATGGATAGTACCTACAAGGTCCTCCTTGGTAGACCACGGCTACATGAAAATTGGGTCGTGCCATCCGCGCTCCACGATGCATAAAATATGCCAAGGATGGAAGACGATACAAGATCGATGCGGACACGCCCCGTTCGAAGTTTGTGAATGTCACTGGCGGATGCCAGTATACTTCGAGCGGGGTCCTTGGCATGACAAAAGCAAGGGAAAGCGAGAAAGTAGGGGAAGAAACCCCGAACTTGAAATTGTCGTGGATGAAGCAAAGGCGAAAATCCACCGGCGCATCGTACGATCAAAGAGGCCAAATGTGCGGGTAGGCAAATCGAGAATGGCGCCTGTCGATTTGAAGCACATACCATTACAAAGGTGTATGAAGCCGGTATATGTATGCCTCATGACTTCGTATGGCTTGAAGCAGAGCAGGAGCTCCGTACTGTTGAAACAATGGACACCTTTGTGGTCCCTTTTAAGGACGGACGGCGCCTTGTGTTCCAAAAAGGAGAGCTTATCCCTAAATGCGCCCCGAAGGATGATTTCGGATGGGACGAGAATCTGGCAGCTTCAAAGGTGGCAATTGAAAATATGGACGACATGTCACCCCATACACGCCGAGTTTGTCGAAAACGGGGTATCCCAACGAGCACTCTCGTGAGAGAGCGCGGTTGTTCCAACGACTACGGTATCCCTGCGAAGGGCGTGAATGCGCACAAGCAAACATCCGAGGCTTGGGATATGACCACGGCGGCGACCCATCGTGCATTATCTTGTAAACATGGTAGATGTCCATCGAAATGGGATCATCCCCGATGTGACACCAATTTTGACTCCTACGATGAAAATGATGCCGAAGAGGAGATTCTCTACAGCTCGCCCTTGGATGTAATAGAAAAGGTTTCCACCAAACCTCCTAATCACAGGGGGCAAAGCCCGAAGTCGGCCTCCCCTGAAAAGATTCAAAGGATCGGTTACCCCATACAAATGGAGGTACATGATACCGAAGAAGAAGAGATTGACGAGGAGTTCGTCGATCTACAACCAGCCCCTGAAGAAATCGAGGATGGTGGTCAGGCTACCGTGGATAACTTGGCTGAAATCAACCTCGGCACGGCCGAAAATCCCAAGCCAATGTTTATAAGTGCACTCCTTGATGATCGGGAAAAGCGGTACACCGCACTTACTACAAGAATTCCGGGATTGTTTTGCACGGAGTTATAAAGAAATGCTGGCCTAGAGCCGCGTGTCGCGATTCATCAATGGCCGTACTTCCGTCGGCCAAACTGTGAAACAAGGACAAAGGCGAATGAGGGCTGAATTGGAACTAAAAGTCAATGCGAAGTCGACAATGAAAGAAGTTGACTTCGTAGAGCCGTGTATGTACCCTACGGCTTGCGGAAATATTGTCCCGGTCGAAAAGAAAAGTGGGCGAATTCGTGTTTGCATTGACTACGGGATTTAAACGGGGCATGCCCCAAAGATGACTTCCCGCTCCCAATCCCGAAAATATGGTAGACATTCCCACGGGATATGAAGCTTTGTCCTTTATGGACGGGCCATCTGGGTACAATCGAATTCTTATGTCCTCAGAAGGCAAATTTTCCTCGGCTTTCCGGACGCCGAAAGGAATCTTTAATTACAAAAGGATGCCACTTTGGGCTCAAAAATGCCGGTGCCACCTATCGAAGGGCTATGACGAAAATATTTGATGAAATGCTTCGTGAATTGGTCGAATGCTATGTGGATGACCTTGGTTGTCAAGACAAGAAATCGAAATGATCATCTTGATGATTTGAAGAAGGTCTTTGAAAGGCTGCGGCAATATAAGTTAAAAATGAATCCCATGAAATGCGCCTTCGGTGTGTCCAGTGGGAAATTTCTGGGCTTTATAGTCAGATATCGGGGGATTGAAATTGACCCCGATAAAATCAAAGCCATCAGAGAGTTGCCACCTCCTCGTAATATACGAGAATTAAGGTCATTGCAAGGCAAGCTGGCTTATATACGGCGTTTTATCGCCAATCTGTCAGGAAGGTGCCATCCATTCTCCAAGTTGGCAAAAAGGAGTGCCCTTCAAATGGGACGAAAGGCGCCGGAGTTGCCACTAGATGGAATCGAAGAGTACCTACTCGATCCACTGTCTTAGGAGCCCCCATCAAAGGCGAGCCCCTCATTTTGTACATCACCGCGTTAGATGCTTCTTTAGGAGCTCTTAGCCCAAGTGAATGAGGAGGGAAAAGAACGACCGTTGTCTTATTTGAGTCGACGGCTAATTATTTTGAACACCGGTATTCCCCGATGGAAAAAATGTGCTTGGCACTGGTGTTCGCCGCGAAAAAGTTACGGCATTACCTTGTGTGGCATGAGGTCAACTTGATATCTAAGTTTGACCCTTGAAATATATGTTGAAGCGGCCCGTCACGACCGGACGTCTTGGCAAATGGGCACTCCTTCTCGTGGAGTTCGACATTAAATATGTCCCACAAAGGGCCGTAAAAGGGCAAGGGATGGCTGATTTCTTAGCGGCCACCCCGTGGACGAAGATTCCCCTCTCGACTTCCAATTGCACGACGAAGAGACATTGAGAGAAGAAGGATCGCAAGAAGTCGAAGTTGAAATCGAAGTACGGCACTTGTACTTCGATGGAGCATCCCGACTGGATAGGACATCCGATGGACAAATCAAGACGAGGGCGAGTCTTGGCATAGTACTCCTCGGCCACGATGGCGGAGTACTACACGGCTCGTGTGCTTTGCGGCAATCCCTCGCGATAATGAAGCGAGTATGAGGCACTCATCATCGGCTTAGAAATTGCCCTCGACATGGGCATCCGATGCCTCGAGGCTTTTGGGGACTCGATGCTAGTGGTGCGACAAATCTTTGGGCATATTTGAAGTCGAAAGGAAGAGCTCGTTGCATACCACGCTATCGCCTCCCGACTAGTTGAAAAGTTTTACCTTTTTAGCATCCAACATGTCGAAAAGGAGGCAAAATTCTCAGGCGACGCATTGGCGAAACTAGCCTCGGTAATTAAATTACCACCCGAAGGAAAGCTTGACATTGTGGTCGAACATCGAAGATTGATTCCGACTTATTAAAGAAGATGGTGAATTTGCCACTAGGGAGGTCAATTTCCTAGAAGAAGGCACGCGACAAACATTTGGAAGAAGCGATTGGCGCCAACCAATCATCAACATCGAAGAACGGCATCTGCTGATGATCGGGCGAGAGCGTATTCGGCTCGCGAGGAGGGCGGCCTCGTACCAACTTTTGGGTGGGGAATTATATCGGTTGATGCCGAAAAGGAAAGAATCATCCTTGCAAGATGTCTTTCCATGCCGAAGCCCGTCGAATAATGAGGGAAGTTCGTGGTGGCTTATGTGGAGCCCATCAATACGGGGCCCGAAAATGAAAATTGCAATTAAGTTGAAAGGCTATTGCGGCGGCATGTACACTGATTGTGAAAAATATGCTAAAGCGTGTCATGAATGCCAAGCATTTGGGCCAGTCCCGAAACGCCCTCCAAAGCAACTATGTCCAACTACTCCGACATGGCCTTTTGCCGAATGGGGTATGGATATTGTGGGCCCTTTTAAACCCTCCTCCCGAGAGGTTGCGAGTTTATACTCGCGGCAACGGATTATTTTTCACGGTGGTGAGGCAATCCCGAGGAAGTCACGGGAGAAGTGGTAGCCCGGTTTGTTCGGCATCATATCGTATACGGATATGGTGTACCAAATCGGATTATTTACGATAACGGTACCCCGTTTCGAAATCAAACCGTTTATAAAATGGTCGCCAAATTTCATATTGATTGGAAGACATCCACCGTCTACAATCCACGAGACGATGGTTTAGCCGAGGCCTTTAATAAAACACTTTGCAAACTCTTTGTCGAAAGTGGTGGGGAGCAAAGCGGAACCGGGATGATAAGATGCGAAGCATTATGGGCTTATCGTACCATATACTGAAAACTCCCGCGAGGTTGTTCCCCGCTTCTCCCTGGTTTACGGAGGTGAGGTTGTAATACCCGTAGAAATCGAGTTAGCCTCGTACCGAGTCGCGGTGCATCGTGGCCTTCCCTTTGAGGGACTTGACGAAGCACGAAAGGCGATTCGTGGAGTTGGAAAAGTTGGAGGGAAAAAGGCTAGAAGCCTACAAACACATCAAAGTTTACCAAGCTAGGATGTCTCGAGCCTACGACAAACTAGTAAAAGAAAGAGCATTCGAAAAAGGAGATCTCGTCGTGGTAAAACAAAAGGATGTCATGGCGGCGCGCCACTAAAAATAAATTCCTTCCAAGCGGCTTGGCCCGTATGTCATTGACTGGGTGTTTGAAGGTGGTGCATATACTGTGATCGACAGTAAAGGGGAAATTCCTTTTCCGCCTTTAAATGGGAAGCATATTAAGAAATACTATGCACCCGAGCATGAATTTCAACAAAATTGGCCAGAGAATGGGCTATAAATTCGAAACCCCCAAGGCCGAGTATGATCCTTTCATCCTCCCAACCCCACGGGATCCAAATGGCATGAAGCCACTCCAACTTCTAAACCCCAAGCCCAAGTATGTTCATTTCATCCTCCCAAGCCTATGGGTTTCCTTTTGGCACGAAGCCACCCCAAACTTCATAACCCCAAGGCCGAGCTTGATATTTTCATCCTCCCAAGCTCGCGGGTTCAAGTAGCACAAAGCTACCCCAAACTTCATACCTCGAGGCCGAGTATGATACTTTCATCCTCCCAAGTCCACGGGTTCGATGACGTAAAGTCACCCCGAACTTCATACCCACAAGGCGAAATGATCCTTTCATCCCTCGAGCCTATAGGCCAATGACATGCCATCAAGCGTGCTTCCTTTCGTGCTCGTAAGCCAAAGGGTCCCCGATGGCGTAAAGCCGCTTAAAAAATTTGTATCATACAAGTCGAATGTGATTCATTCATGTTCGCAAACTAAATGATACAAAAACCCTTAAAGCCTTATGGCCCCAGGGAAGCCTTAATTCCTCGCCGCCAAAATCGATGGCTCGAAGAAGCTGAATTCCTTCACTTGAATAAAAAAAAAAGAGGATCGAATAAGGGCTAAAAATAGAGATGCCCCGAAACGGACTTAGCCATTCATCTTCAATTGATTGGTTAAGGGCAAAATTGTCAAAATATACCTAGCTAGGGTAAAAAAAAAACTCGAAAGGGTGCTACAAGCGAAATCGAGTAACCACATTACATGAAAAAAAAAAAAAAAAAACCTCGTTGAGGCGTGTAGGCAAAATACAAAGGGGCTAGTACGGGTGAAAACCCGCGAGCGATCGGGCTAGTAAAAAAAAAAAAAAATCATGGTATCATGGCGCTCAGGGCCTATATAGCTTTAAATTTTATACCATCGTGGCCTGTAAGCCTGTATGATTCGAAGTTTCATACCATCGTAACATTTAAGTCTACGTCCGCAGCTCGTATTCTACAATCTACGCCGTAAAGACCTTTAAGTCCGTATGGCTCCCACAACCCCATCCAACACGCTCCTCAGGATGGTGTCTATCTCGAGGCCTACAAACAATTTAGGTCTCACTAACAAGAAATTTTGTTATTCTCTGCCACATTCACACATTCGCATGAAAAAAAAAAAAACACACCATGCACAAAAGTGTCTTTTCTTTCAATAAAACAAAGGAAGGGTACAGGTGTATCATGGAATATAAGCAGATACAAAGGAGTAGAAAAAGCTAAAAGCTAGGAGGGTCTTGTCCTCTCGAGCTCCAGAATCTCTTGTGTCAGGTGGGCAGCCTCTGTCGTCTTCGCGCCATGTCTTTGCTTCGCTCCACGTACAAGCCCTTCAAGCTTCCCAAGACGGTCCTTCGCCGTATGGATTTCGGCATCTAGCTCTCGGCGGCGGTCCTCGGCGTGGTGCACTCCTCCCGAAGCAATCTCTCCTCTTCCGCGAAAATGCCCAAGTGTGTATCCAACCGCCGGATCTCGGCACGGACGGCACGTACGAGGGTGGTCTTCTTACGAATAAGAGGCTGCGTGACGGTCTCCAGTGACTCGGACCCTCTTGTCCATCGGTCGGCGGCAAAATTGCCGCCAAAGCCGCTCTACCGCCGTAATCCGTGGCTCCGTGGGACAACCCAAAGAGTGGTAGCGAAGTCGATGCCCGAAGATCTTCTCGCGTATCCTCCACCGAGAGAAGAGGATCCAAAAGGCCGTCTAAAGATTGTAGGAGGGTCGACCCATGCCTTGGGAGGATCGGCGGCGTCCGTGGAAGAGGCCGGCCACACTATGCCAAGCTCGGGATCAACTTCTGGGCAACAACGACACTACGAGCTCCTCGATGCGAAAGCATTAAGTAGTCGAGGAGTCGAACTTGTAAAGAGCATCTCCAAATAGAAAATATGAAAAAGCCTTACCGTGTGGGGCACATTCTCCAACCTCGTCTTCGATCGAGGTCGCGTACGGACTAACCGGTGGTGGACCGTACGGCTCGTTGGCCCCTTCGGGGCACGATGGAATGAATGGTTCGAGAGGCCTACAAGAAACAAGTAGCCGAAAGTAAAGGCACGGCTTCATCGAAGTCAACAAGGGTATGAGAACGGCTCCTAAAAACTCACCTGCGAGAGTGGAGGAAGGGTAGCACGTGGGACTACAATCTCGCACCATGGTAGAAGATATGGACCGGTACGGATGGTGCACTCAAAACATCGTCGTCCGTATCATGGGCCGCAGGTGGGCTACCAGCCTCACGAGGTATACTCCTATCAGGCACCTCAACTACAAATGAAAAAGGAGTTAATAACCTTGAACATACAATAAGGTTACTCCTGGGGTGATAATCCCAAAAGAAAATATACCTGAAGGAGGAGCATCCTCTGATAAGAGAGACTCCGTGAAGAAAGGATAGACATCCTCCCCCCTATTGCTCCATCACTCGAAAGGAGAAGGAGAGGGATCGATCGCGGTGGGGCAGGACGCTCGGCCGGCTCACTCCTAATAGGGGCTTTCCCCTTAGACCTGGTATGAAGGCTTGGTCCCGAAAATGACACAGGCTCTGTAGCAGAAGAAGCTATAAGAAAGTGTGTTAGTACGCATGAAGCCAACATACATAGATTAAACAGCGGGCTAATCCATACCTCGAGAGGGGGGATCAGAGCTTGGTATAGCGCGTGGCCTTTTAGAAGGCCGAGAAGTCTCACTTCCACCTAAGGAGGTCTGGGGCGGCTACGAGAGGAACCCGCGTCCCGAGGCTCTGTATATGTTGTGTAAGTTAATGTTACAACTAACAAGATAAACACACGTATAGGAAAAAGGAGCAAGTGGACAAAAGAATACCTGTTGGAAGAAGAGTAGGTGGACGGTGTAGCAACAAGCCGGCGTCCCTCCCCACCTTGGAGGCTGCACTCAAAAGCGCGGAATAAACATCGCCAAAAGTAGCAGCCTGCTCCACATCCAAGGCATCATCAAGTGGCCCCCAGTAAGAAATAGCCTCCACCAAATACCTGGTCCAGCTCTCTAAAGCGTGATCACCAAATAGATGCTCATGAGCAGGAACCTTGGAGTGGCATGTACAATCCCGTACAAGCATGCCGTGCCAGTCCACGGCTGAGGGCTCGGTAGGCCGCGTATTATACCACGGAACTCTAAGAGGCTCCACTAACGAGGGAAGCACACCCCTGTAGCGCACAGAAGAGATGGAGGGTAACATTCCATCCTTCTTCCATGCATCATAAGCATTCAACACACGTTTGATAGAAGGAAAATCTTTACCAAGCAGGGTAGCAGAAATTTCTGGCGGAGCCCGATCTGTCAAACATAACCTGGCATGCTCGATCTCTGTCAAAACCTTGGGAAGTAGAACGTAACTGTGGCTTTGATGTGACCACCGTTTACCGTATATCAAATCAAAATCCCCAGAGGAGTCAAGAGGCGGGGATGCTAGGTGGGAATCCGAGTCTCTGCGAACGAAATGCATCCACCACTCTGCGGCTACTAAATGTTGTCAAGCTTCTCATAAACCCGGGCTGGTATGGAGAAATCTGCATTGGGAACCACACTCTGGTCAAAGCCAAAGTTCCTGCCAAAACGGTGGGGGTAATACGGCTCCAGAATGGTATAACAGCCACGTCGGAAAACTAAAACTCCGGGCCGTGTACTCAACTCCCACTCTCGACCAACTCTCCTCCACGACTGTTCGTGAGGGGTCCACCCAGTACAACCCCCTCCGACTCTTTGGCGAATGTGGTCGACGACCAAAGCCGCAATGATCGAAAACGGAGACCACGATTCCCGTTAAATGGAAGTGTAGATAGAAGCTTCTGGCATTCTTGATTGAAAAAGTGGTTTCACCGGAGGACAACTGTAAACCTCGATATCAACGGGGCGAATGGGTCAATCGTATCACTTGGAATTGGCATACCGGCGAACAAGGAGGCGGCCCGTACGGCGACAAAGTGAGTGGCCATCAAAACCGAACAATCCCCGGGAGAGGGATGAGTTGCGATGGCCCCAAAAGAATGAAATATGGCACCCGAGGCTGCTGGAGCAAGTGCCAACCGAGTCCCACAAGCAAGACGGCAAGCCGGATATAGAACACTGGCCCGAATCACCTCTGCCTCCCCAAAAGGAATGGCAAAAGTGCAAAGCCAGTAGGCAAGGTACGCTGCTAAGTGAGTCACCTCACCCAGCTCCCATGGATCCTCTGTCTCGGAAGGAGGCTCGAGTGTCCGGTCCCTGACAGAGGGAGGAGGTCTGTCAATCTGAACACAGTCTGTCCTCTTGAAACCCTGTCTGGCAAAAGCTCTGTCGTAGCAGAAGGGACCACCATAAAAATGCCGCAGCCATGCATCACATGTCACTCGATGTGCACCAGTCGTCTGTCGGCCGATACCCAACTGGGAAAGGTCTCGCCGAATCTTTACCGGATATACGTGACGATAAGCCAGCTTATAGTCACCCTGATCATCAGTCTGGCTCCTGTGCAAGTCATCCAGAACAACTTCCTCATACATGAGCCCAGAAATGGGCAGCCCTGTAAGTATGCGGAAACCCCACAGGTCTAGGGAGGTCTCCCCCTCGGCAGTCACAAATACGTTCCACCTCCGGTTGAACCTTTCCGCTAGTGCCTGAATATATCCCTCGTGATAGGGATACTCGTATAAAGCAGCCCTGACGGCATCATGAAGCCCAATCATCTCAAGCCGCCGCTTGAAGTTGGCTAGGATATACTCCAGCCACTCACAAGCTCCTGCACGCGGAACATGGGATCGCTCCACTGACAAGCGATCATACCAACTGTCGATACTATGGTCCAGAATCCCATCGAGGATGCATACGCCATCAAAACCCTCGAAGAAAAAAGATTGGTTGCTCGGTGCTATGAAATAACCGATCTGTACCTCGGCGCATACGAGCGACATGGGCCGTTTAAAGACCACATGCCCGGAGTAAAGGAAAAGGCGGTGACGTGCTCCCTCAAACAGCCACCTAACAATCCCAACGACAAGGGTCCTGGCAAACTGTCACAACCTGCCAAGCCGATTGGGAAAGAAGGGTAAGAAAAGGCCACCACGCCTTGCAGTATATCTCTGCCCCTCAAGATGGCTCGCTCTAACCGGCTCTTGTCTTCAGAAGTCAACAGCGCTGCCACAAAAACAAGAGAGCCACGGATGTAGCACAATAAACTATCATCCGAAGGATAATGCGCCGGGTAATCCGCAGGCCGATCATAAGAAAAACGCCCCCAAGAATATCTGATTAGTTGGGGGTCAACCAAACCGGTGCCAGTCATGGTGCCAACCAATTCCCGGGCGGCCAAGTGGAAGTCAAGCTGCCCCAGCCTGGAAGTATCAAACAGACTAGGCCCTGGCATCAGCCTCCTCGGCGGAGTCGTACTGGCAGAAGAAATTGGCTGCCTCGGGGCGGCAATGGGATGAAAGCCCCTGCCACGCCTGCGAGCAGGCTCACCACGACCACCTCCCCGTCTAAATTGAGCTCCTCCACGCGCCATAGTTGCTCTACACAAAAAAAGGAGAAAGGAAGAAGAGATGTTAGTGGTATACTAGAAATATCTCTTATCCATGAAGGTTAACAAACGAGGGGAGAAAGAAAAAAAGGGGGGTGTAGCTAAACCCGTTTGAACACGGGACACTCCCCTCCAACCTCGTCTCCGGGAAATGTCCCGTGGGGGGCATTTGTTGAACAAAAAAATTCTGAAACCCAAAAAAGGGTCAAACACGTGCGCGTGTTATTCAAAAAAATATATAGACCGGTTTCGTTGAGAAAAAAAAAAATCCTGATTGGATAAGCAGCACTTTCTTAACACCGACGTCGACGTCGAAATCAGGTCCGAACGGCCCCATGTTCGACATACGTGAAAGGAACAAGGCTGAGGGCCTTTCACCTCCGTCGACATTGCGAAACGACGTCGACGTCACAGCCGAAATCAGGTCCAAAAGCGTCAATGCGCGGAGGAAGGGTACATGACATGCTCGCGACCGTCGACGCCGCGAAACGACGTCGACGTCGCTGCAAAAATCGGATCTAAAAACGCTGATGCGTAGAAGACGGTCCGAGGCGTGTTCGCCCCCGTCGACGTCGCAAAACGACGTCGACATCGCTGCCGAAACCGGATCTGAAAACGCTGATGCGTAGAAGACGGTCCGAGACGTGTTCGCCCCCGTCGACGCCGCGAAACGACGCCGACGTCGCTGCAAAAATCGGATCTAAAAACGCTGATGCGTAGAATCGACGTCGCGAAACGACGTCGACGTCGCTGCAAAAATCGGATCTAAAAACGCTGATGCGTAGAAGACGGTCCGAGGTGTGTTCGCCCCCGTCGACATCGCGAAACGACATCGACGTCGCTGCCGAAATCGGATCTAAAAACGCTGATGCGTAGAAGACGGTCCGAGGCGTGTTCGCCCCCGTCGACGTCGCAAAACGACGTCGACGTCGCTGCCGAAACCGGATCTGAAAACGCTGATGCGTAGAAGACGGTCCGAGACGTGTTCGCCCCCGTCGACGCCGCGAAACGACGCCGACGTCGCTGCAAAAACCGGATCTGAAAAACGCTGATGCGTAGAAGACGGTCCGAGGCGTGGAAACGACGTCGCCGTCGCTGCAAAACTCGGATCTAAAAACGCTGATGCGTAGAATACGGTCCGAGGCGTGTTCGCCCGTCGACGTCGCGAAACGACGTCGACGTCGCTGCCGAAACCGGATCTGAAAACGCTGATGCGTAGAAGACGGTCCGAGGCGTGTTCGCCCCCGTCGACGTCGCGAAACGACGTCGACGTCGCTGCCGAAACCGGATCTGAAAACGCTGATGCGTAGAAGACGGTCCGAGGCGTGTTCGCCCCCGTCGACGTCGCGAAACGACGTCGACGTCGCTGCCGAAACCAAATCTGAAAGCGCCGATGCGTAAAGGACAGTCCGAAACATGTTTGCGTCCGTCGACGTCGCAAAACGACGTCGACGTCGCTGTCGAAATAAAGCAAAAAAAATATATACCTATATGTTAGAAGAAGTCGGTCGTTCCCCGTCGCTCGGCGTAATGAACCTCCCCTTTTGCCGCCGTCTCCACAAGGGAGAGCCGCTGGGGGAGCTCTCGCCAATGGAGATGGGAAAGGAGACGGAGGAAGCACCGCCGCCGCTGTGCGTCGCTGCTGCCGTGCGGAAACGAGGGGAGAGGCCGAGGGAAGAAGCCGCCGCTACGTCGCGACCGGCACCTCCAAGCAATGGGAGAAAGAGAGAAACGGCGCCGAATACCGTCACCGTCGCTAGGCCACCCGTTGCCGCTGCTGCCCTTCTCGCCGGATGGAAGAAGAGTCGCTGCTGCCAAGCCACCGCGAAGAGGAGCGTTCGGAGGCCGCGAGAGAGATGGGTGCGTGGGGAGAGAGGAAGCCGCGATATCTCTCGGGTGAACAGTGTTTTTTTCGGGTGAACAGTGTCCCGGGGTCAACTCCCGGTCAACGGAGACAAATCCCGGGTGAACGGTGAAGAAGAGAAAAAAAAGGAAAAAAAAAGCAGCAGGCCGCGCGGCTCAGCCGCGCGGCGAACGCGCGCGCGGGGCTGCGCGCGCGGCACCCCCGGTCAACCGGGCTCCCCGGTCAAACCAGGGGAGGGGGGAGATTAAAAAAACAAAAACAAAAAAAAAAAAACGTGGGCCGCGCGGCCAACGGCCGCGCGGCGGTTGCGCGGACGTGCGCGCAGCGGCGGGCGCACGTTGCGCGCCCGCCCAGTCAGCCAGGCCTCCCCTGGTTTAAAAAAAAAAAAAAAAAAGAGCGCTGCCACGCTGGCCAGCGGCCAGCATGCGCGCACGCACAACCCCCGGTCAAACAGGGGGGAGTTTGGTCAAACGGACCATAGAAAAATCAAAAAAAGGGGGGAAAGAAGGGAGACTCGATCAACCAGTCCTCTCATGAACCCCACGTCCAGGGAGTGCTCCCACTTCCTGGATATGGTCACCCCAAGGTGACTTTACCACCGGTTTGACTTCCAGTCAAACAGAAAACATAAAAAGGGTGAAACGGAGGTTAAACTCACCCCCGAATCGGGTCACCCCCCACTATTGCGAAAATGGGCTTAGTGGGGTGGTTTTTTGTGACCAAAATACCCCTCCAAAATCTTCTATAAATACCCCCACATGGCCATACGTGGAAGGGGTTGGAGAGTGTTGGAAAGAAGTTGGCTTTTGAGGAGAGAGAAACTCTGATGTTCGGAGTGAGTCCCAATTTCTCCAAAAGGAAGGAAGGGTTTTGCCCAACTTCCAAAGAAAATTCCAACCGCCTCGAATCGGTTTTTGGCCATTCGAGAAGGGAGTAAGGGTTTCGCCCGACCTCCAAAGTCCAATCGATCCCGATCCTATCTCGTTTCGCGAGAGGGATCGAGTAGCCCGCATTTAAAAAATGCGAACCTAAGCTACTCGGGATCAAATAGAAAACCCAACTCGGTCAAACCGAAATGCCGGTCAAACCGAACGGGAATTCAAATTGAAAACCCAACTCGGTCAAACCGAAATGCCGGTCAAACCGAACGGGAATTCAAATCGAAAACCCAACTCGGTCAAACCGAAATGCCGGTCAAACCGAACGGGAATTCAAATCGAAAACCCAACTCGGTCAAACCGAAATGCCGGTCAAACCGAACGGGAATTCAAATCGAAAACCCAACTCGGTCAAACCGAAATGCCGGTCAAACCGAACGGGAATTCTAAATGAAAACCCAACTCGGTCAAACCGAAATGCCGGTCAAACCGAACGGGAATTCTAAATGAAAATCCAACTCGGTCAAACCGAAATGCCGGTCAAACCGAACATAAGTCATGACATGTATTGAGAAAAAAGGCTTGAATGCCCTCTCATTTGTTGTACTCCTATGTACTCAGATCGACATGAAATGAAATTCAAGTTTGATTGATGTGTTATGTTACTCCAAAAGTGACACCAAATCCCCATGGACTCCAAAAGATGGAATAAACTAAATAAATCATTTAAATAATTTCCAAACTTAATCAAATAATCAAATTTGATTAAATCAATTCAAATCAAATAAGTAAATCTAAAAATCAAATAAGTAAATTTGATTAAATCAAATAATTACTTATTTATTAACAAAAATGTCATCATAATCAAATCAAATTCATGCCATAAAATCATACATAAAAAATAACTACAAATGGTTACAAAACATGTTAAGTTTAAATCCGACTTAACCATAAAAAATAAAATCAACCCAAATTGATAATGCTACTTAATTAAATAAGTATGCATAACAAAATTCAAATCAAATAAATGATCAAAACGTTAATAAAATGTTAACATAATCCAACCAAAATTATGTCATTAAATAATGCATAAAAAATGTCAACCAATGACTGCAAAAACAAGTTATGTTGGATTAAAATCAACCATGAAAAATTAAAGTGATCAATATTATTAAGAATAAATCTTAATAATAGTAGTAAATTCATTTAAATCAAGCAAAAAATGCTAACAAACACACAAAAAAATAGAAATTAATTCCTACAAACAAATAAAAAAAAAGAGATCAACTCAAAATTGTCTAAGTTAACAAATGACCAAAGACATGAACAAATCAAATCAAATCAAATCTTAAAGAAAATCAATGAACCCAAACTTAAAGTTTGAATTAAGTTCAACCAAATTCCATCTCATAAGGCCATGGGGATATGACTTCCAGCTTTCTTTATGTGGATGAATGACTTCCGATCAATATGTTGCTGTGACGGTCAATCAAGGGTATTCGAGTGTTCGCTCGATGTAATTAACACCGGAATATCGCAAGTCCGGTGGAGAGAGGTCAAAATTTATTTTCAAAGAACTCAGATAACCTCACAAATTAAATTGTGGTTCAGATCATCTAAGTGGTGGGTGATACCCATATCGACACTTAGCAAATCTGTGGAACCATCGGTGTTCCTATAAAATAATACCACATCAAATTAGCTAATACTCCTATGAATACCACATATTTTCATAGTAGTCAATGCTAGCCTAAAGCACAAAAAGAATTTTCTACACCACAAAAGGATGAGAAAATTCGAGGTTCCAACAGTGGTCTAGGTCCGAACCCAAGTTAAGTGAGGCAGTAAAGTGCGTAAGGCACTTGGGGTGGTCGCCTAGGTGACCGAAGAACAAGTGACTGCTTGAGACGAAGTTGGCTGAGGGCTGAGGCGAGGGGGGAAATCATCACCTCACCTTGTCTTGTTGCTTAGGCGACCGTGGCAATTGCCTTAAATAACATAGTTTTACATAGATTATGGCATGGTGGGGATTGATGCAGTGTGCTTGAGGAAGTCCTGAAGATTACATACCACCTATGAAGAGGGAGAAATGTATTTTTTGTTACCAATTTTGGTCTTTGATCTTGTTAATCCAGGCAAATACCCGATGCATCAGGGGAGCAAGGTGCAACACCTGATTTTTTTTCTTTCTTTTATAAGTCCTTACCATGCAATGCATTTTTTCCCTAACCTCATTGTTTAAGCTTG
This sequence comes from Cryptocoryne crispatula var. balansae, assembly GCA_036172225.1. Lineage (NCBI taxonomy): Eukaryota > Viridiplantae > Streptophyta > Magnoliopsida > Alismatales > Araceae > Cryptocoryne > Cryptocoryne crispatula. The sequence goes on along the minus strand of CM069919.1, from coordinate 9,495,169 downwards.
GAGATGTCAATAGGCTGGCTGGCCTCATCACTGATCGGCTTAGCCCATGCTGACGTGATCCAATCTTAGACCTGTTTTTTTTGTTTTTTGATTGTGTGTGAGATAATGGATAACTCATTTTCAGCCCACTGGCTAATTTCAGCTTGCACTTTTCCGAACAGCTAGCTACTCTTGCATTACCCATACCTGTTCCTGAGTCCTGATCTAAGACGCACCGAACATTATAACCTGATGAAGATACGAGCTGTCTCAGGTCATCAGAGAAAGCCTCTTACCTATCCTCGTCCATGGACCATAGACAGAACCAAGGAACCACTGCTTCTCCAAAGCTGAAGTGAGAAACTCGTAGCAGAATATGCCTGGAGCATAGGATAACATCTGCGTCTCATCTACCCTTATCTCAAAGCACTGTAGTTCCCCCAGTTTTACCGGCAGGAGAGAAGGAAAGCCCTGACAACCCCGAAATTAAGAATCTCCTGTATCCACTTGGTTAGAGAACTCTCATTTGGTTTCTGAAGGATCAACACATCCAGATTTTGTGACTGCACCAGACTCAGTTCCTGAATTTTATCTTTCCCCTGGATTCCCCTATGTTACAGTTAATAATATTAACATGGATAATTTATGATCTCCTTCCCGGTTTTTATCATCTTCTTTGAATCATTAACACATCCATTTTTCATCAGGAAGTTCAGTTCTGTCTAGCCAACATGCATCTGATCTTAGAGTCTTCATGGATAACGGGTAGACCCAAGTTACCCAAGTTCTGCCTCAGATCCTGTACAAGTCCTAACGTACTCAGCCCGATCAACAAAGCTCATTCTGGCCTTTTCTTCCAGCGATGATGATATTAGAGTCTGAGCAGTGGAAAAGCTCCTGGTTGCTTCCCTTCGCCTTCTGATACATGGCAACCGGCTGGAGGATACCGAGAGGGCCAAAGTCAGTACCGCCTATGCCACAGACCTGCAAGGGATCAGCTCCAGACCTTGCTCATCTCCATAGCCACGGCAGCTGCCTCCGCGGGGCGAAGGATCTCACCAAGAACAGTTGCATCATCACCAGCCTGGGTACAGGTGTGCCTAAGCAGAGGCCTCTGCAAGACCCTGAGCCATTACCGCAAACCATGCCTTCTGCACCAGATGAAGAGGTGGAAGCCCTGTCAGCCAAAGGAAGATGAAGTGGTTAAGCGTGCAAGACATTGTCTCACATTGCCGGGCCAGCCCGCTGATGCGGGATAGGTACAAAGATGTCACCATCTGGATGTGAAAACCAGCTCAAGTAAGTCACTAAAACACTGACATATTCCTGATTGGACCGAATTGGGCAAACCGGACCCGAGTCAAACTGAAAAGTCACTGAACCAGGCTGAAAACCCGTTTATCCAGTCTGAAATGACCTTTACCGGCTCTGAATGAAGCTGAACCAGGCTGAAACTCACTGAACCGGTCGGTCTGAGCCTTGAACTGGCCTAGAGTTGGTGCTGGACCTCCTGAACCATCTGGTCTGGCTCTTGAAGCAGTTGAACTGCCCCCAAATAGTGTGAACTGGTTTTAAATTGGGTGAACCAGCCGGCAAACCGGCTGAGATAGGGGAGGATGGTAGGAGTGTCCTTGTGCGGTTGGGAGCCAACGGGAAGGGAGGGTGGTCTGGTGGAGCTGGAGCCAGAGGTGGAGGGGAGATGCTTGTGCGGAGAAGGTGGAGGCTGGACAGTTGCTGATGGATGGCGGGGCTCCACCAAGGGCTCTAGTGGAACCAGAAGATAATGGCAAGCGAAGGGGAAAGGGAAGGGCCCACCGATGATGAAGGGTGCATAGGGAGGTGACTGGAAGTTGGGTAAGAGGCGGGAGGTAATCTGGGGATTGCCAGTGGTGGATAGTGTCGTCTGGTTGCTTGGAGATCAAACCACATCTGAGGGGAGGAAGCTGATGATGCAACCAGGCATGGATTGCAGAATCGGTCGATCCCGCGGTCGATCCAGATCGGGATCGACCGATTCTTGGATCGGATCGGTACCTACCGATCCGATTCCATTCGGAATTAGCGATTCAGCCGGGAGTCCCGGCTGGATCGGCCGGAATCGGTCGATCCCAGACCGATCCACCCGGATCGATCCCAAAATCGGTCGATCCGGACCGATTCGCCGGAAAACCGGAAGACCCGGAATCGAACCGATTCCGGGATCGATCCGGTCCGGTTTTAAGGCCCGATCACCCCCTATTTGGGGTCGATCCGGACCGATTCTCCCCCCCAGCCCTCCTTCTGCGTCCTCTCCTTCCCCCCAAGCTTCCTTGGAGTTCTAGGGCTCCAAGTGCCGGCGATCCAGCTGTTGGAGGGCCGATCCACCCTACACAAGGTTTGTAAGGGGGGCGACCTTCGATCCCCTCTCCCCCCCCCCCCCGGCCATGGCCGGTTGCAGGTTTGTGATCCCCCATTGGGGGGTGAATAATCCCCCAATGGGGGTGGAATTGCACCCTTCGGGGGTGTTGTACAGTCACCCCCGAAGGGGTGACTGTTTGGACATGTCCCCCCCCCCCCTAGGTGGGGGGGGGCTGGTATGAAATCCCCCCATTGGGGGGGATTATTTCACCCCCAATGGGGGTGGAATTGCACCCCCGAAGGGGTGCTAATCACCCCTTCGGGGGTGTTGTACAGTCACCCCCGAAGGGGTGACTGTTTGGACATGTCCCCCCCCCCTAGGTGGGGGGGGGGGGCTGGTATGAAATCCCCCCATTGGGGGGGATTATTTCACCCCCCAATGGGGTGGAATTGCACCCCCGAAGGGGTGCTAATCACCCCTTCGGGGGTGTTGTACAGTCAGGGAGCCTGAGCCTGCCTCAAACAGTGAGCCTGGCTATCATGGCCGGGGTTGCAGGTTTGTGATCCCCCATTGGGGGGTGAAATAATCCCCCAATGGGGGTGGAATTGCACCCCCGAAGGGGTGCTAATCACCCCTTCGGGGGTGTTGTACAGTCACCCCCGAAGGGGTGACTGTTTGGACATGACCCCTCCCCCCCTAGGTGGGGGGGGCTGGTATGAAATCCCCCCATTGGGGGGGATTATTTCACCCCCCAATGGGGGTGGAATTGCACCCCCGATGGGGTGCTAATCACCCATTCGGGGGTGTTGTACAGTCACCCCCGAAGGGGTGACTGTTTGGACATGCCCCCCCCCCCCTAGGTGGGGGGGGGGGGCTGGTATGAAATCCCCCCATTGGGGGGGATTATTTCACCCCCCAATGGGGTGGAATTGCACCCCCGAAGGGGTGCTAATCACCCCTTCGGGGGTGTTGTACAGTCAGGGAGCCTGAGCCTGCCTCAAACAGTGAGCCTGGCTATCCACCATCTTTTCTAGCTCCACCTCCGACTGATCAAGGAGTTTATGAGTTTACCGACATGGCGCAGTCTTTATTTTCTTATGGATACGGGCCAATTATGACTGACCCTAATCAATGGAGATTTGCAGAAAATCAGAATGACCAGGACAGAGATCCAAATCCATCCTACTCCGGACATTACCATAGTTGGTGGTGATGGCATATGTATAATGTATTTCTTTGTTTATTTCACGCAATGTAATATGAGTGGTACAAAAAATGTGTTGTACAATTGTGTGATTGGATATGATATGTGTTCTACTTCTATATGATTGATTGTTAATTTGTTATATGAATGAGTGTTCCCTATATTTTTTTCACATTTTTTCTGAGTCCTATGTATTTTTATTGATTTTTTGGCGATTTTTCCAGATTTTTTCATAGAGCAAAAAAAAAAAAAAAACGATCCAGACCGATTCTGGATCGGTCTGGCTCCAAGAGAATCGGCCTGGATCGGTCCGATCCGATCCGATCCGGATCGGATCGGTCCGATCCGATCCGATCCGGATCGGATCGGACCCCACCGATCCAGGATCCGATCCCGATCCTGCGATCCTTGCAACCAGGACTTGGTGGTGTCGACCTTGCAGAACTGGGAAGGGCGAAGGGAAGGTTAACGCTCGGAGGCGGATAGGGACGGGGAGGAAGAAGATGGAGCTGGGCTCTTTGCCAGGGGTGATTGGAAGTTGGCCGGTACCGGAGGTGGTACCTACGGAACCCAAGCCGAAGGCCCCTTCCAAAAATTCATCTTTTAGTTCTTCCATTTCACGTAAGGCTTTCCTCTTGTATAGAGAAGCCACTTTGCAAAAAGGGTCTTCTAAAGCAATTATTTATAAGTATGTCCTCTAAGGACTGACAAGTAAATAAAATGACTCAAAATACACTTCAAATATGTACAAATTATTCCCTTAGGACAGTAATACAAAAGACCCTAACACTTCTCAATTTGATCTCCATCACCTGGTCTAACTGCAACCACGACAAGTCCCCATGAACCGGGCCAACATAAACATGTTGCTTCCTTGGTTCAACAGAATCACCCGGTTTAAGCCTCCACCAGTTCGGCTGCAGGAGAACCGGTTTGCCATGGATCAGTCTTAAGTCAAGTGTATCCAGGCAAACCTGGGTCTTGAACAGACCAAAGCCAAGGCATCACCCCCTCTTGATAGGACCCGATGGATTCCGATGCACATGACTGCTGAAGCCAGCTTTTGACAAGTCCAATTCAGCTTGGCTTCCTGAAACCACCTGGCCATCAGTGCGGAGCCCCCAAACACCAAAATCTTCCTCTGCCTGATTTGAAAGCCTGGAATCAGGAGGGAAGCACTTCGTCGTCTCCTTCTTGGGCTCTGGCCATTGACTGCCTACCCTGAGCCTCAAATGCACCCAAAAACTAGAACTGCTGAGCTCTGCCACCAGCCGCACTTCATTGGGGAGTGGCATGGACAGCTATACGAGCACCTAAAATTCATTATTGGGTGGCCACATTACCCACACCAACGCTTTCCAGTCAACACAGATGAGCATCCCCTACTGAATGGACAATGGTCAAGACAGCATGCTCCGACCACACAAAAGTAGGAAGGCCAGACACCGCAATCCTTCACCTTGGGGGAGACTTAATCTACCTCCATAAGATGAGACCAAGGAAGGCTAGATCGGGGGTTGGGACTGGGTCGGTCTGGCCCAACATCTGGGTCAACCCAGATCCAAACCAGGTCTGACTGGATCTGAAACTTAAAAAAATTCGAAAAAATTGAAAAAAGTGAAAAAAATGTATAAAAGTTTGAAAGTATAGACAAATATGAAAACAATTATTTATTTTTATTCAAATCTTACATTTTGAGGACAATTTTTGTCTCTTATATTCCCCGGGCATTTTCTGTCTCCTCTCAATTCCAGACTATGATAAGAATCCCAGTTGTCTAAGTTCCATATGTAAATTTGTGTTTCGGTACTATTTTCAGGGCCTATATACCTTCACATCCCCCCTCCAACGACTAGCACACGGCTAGCCATTGGGGACCCTGGTCGCCAGGGGTTGGGTTGAGTTGCCCAACCTGTTTCTAGCCAAGGAAAATATCCATGAAGAATGCTCCACCAGCAGATGGTTTAACCCATCAAGAAACCACCCCCTGGCCATTTGGACACTAACAGGCTTCTGAGCTTGATTTCTAAGATTGCCGGAGCAAGAACAAAGCAATTCAGAGTTTTCATGATGGTGAAGGCACACCCAAGCAATCATGATCTCTGAGCAGCAGCCTCCGACGAGATAGGAAAAATGGCCAGAGGCTAAGGGAACCATCACCGAAACCCTCCCCGAATCAGAGGATAACAGCTCCCTTGCCCCAGGAGCAGGGACTGCTGTTGAGAGAACTATACTCCACCCTACTCCAAACCTGGGCTGGAGAAGCTCTGATGGACCCCTAGCACATTCGACATCTACAATTCTCTTTGCAGGCTGATGCCCAGTGTCCTCCGCCCAAGCATATTCCACACATCTCTCCCCAGTCTGTAGATTGGCAGGAATTCAGCCTGTGTACACCCCCTCTGTAGCGATGACCTGAGCAATCGTTCTCTGCATAAACCCTGATACTGCTGGCCAACAACCAGGGGGGATGCCGTAACTTCTTCCTCACAGACCAGGTGCAAAGACCCTTTTCTCCACGCCAGCTTGGTCTTCAGCCTCGAAGAAACCATAACCCACCCATCACAAGACAAGCTATCCTCCACAACTGCTGCCAAGCTAGGGGCTCCAGTATTGCCGGAGCTGCTCTCTCTTCTCATTTCCCCAGATAAAAATGATTTTGATAATTTTGTCCTCGTCGCCAAGCTAGACCCTCCACAATAAAATCTTATTACAGTATAAAAATAATACTATTTCAATTGATATTGATATTTATAGATGATATATTATCAAGATCAAAATTGATGCAGGCAAATACTTGTATTACTTATGTATTACAAATTTTAAAGTTTATATTAATAGCCAAACACTTTTTGTTGATTTCTGTCAATAGCAATTTAAAAATTAATAGTGATAGAGATGTTTAATACTGTTCAAATAGACAATAAAATAGTTACAAGCTTAAAATTATGATGTGTAGTTAAAACATATTTTGTGAGGTGGGGATGGTGTATAACAATAAAGGACCCCAATGAAGAAAAAACAATCTAAAGTTTTATTATATAAAAGAAACTCACGGTTGCCGGACTCCTTGACAAGTTTTGTTACCAAAATATATTGTTATAGAGATTTTACTTTATCAGACAACCAAACACTATAAAATCTTCTGAAGTTATGATAGTTTGGTTATTCGATGCCTGTCTAAGCTTTTGATTTTCTTTATGCACAGCCCGACTTCAAGGCCATCAAGAAGCGTATTGAAGACCTGATTACTAGAGATTATCTGGAGAGGGACAAAGACAACCCTAACATGTTCAGATATTTGGCTTGATCAGCATGCCCAGTAAAGTTGGACGACTTCCAGTTACCTTTTTCATGGGGCTGCTTTGAGTTGCATGCCAAAAAAAGGCCCCGAGGGATCATCTTTCCTTGTACATTTATGAAGGTGGCTTACAGGGCACCGCAGCCTGATGATTCCTCTTCTGCTGGAGATCGTTTCTAACAGGTCTGAGCGTTATCTGCTGCTGCCGCATTTTGCTGCTTTGCAGTCCATCGCTGGGGTACATTATAATATAAAATTTCATGAAATTGTGTAACTTAATACGCTTCTCCTTTCAAATGACAATGTTGTAGTGTTGTGATTCCAATTTCCAAGAATGTAAGCTTCATTCTTCACCTTTGTTTCTCATTCTGGATTTGACGCTCTCAACACAATCATTTCTGAGGGCTAGATGTGAAATCCCGTAGCCCGACCTGAATCTGATTTAGAAATATGGTTCATGTGAAATTCCAAAAACTCACGTGCGCTAAGGAGATCCAGGTCCAGGTTATGATAAAGACATTGGACTATTTTTCGGTGGGCAATATGGGATAAAATCCTTCAACACTCTCCCTCTCGGCCAGCCACCACCGTCAGAGTCACGATAAGAATATACGGGACATGGCCGAGCGAAAATAGGAGCAAATCCACTGGAAGACAGAGTCTACCGTCTGACCAGTTTTGATACCATGTGAAATTTCAAAAACGCACGTGCGCTGAGGAGATCCAGGTCCAGGCTATGATAAAGGCATTGGACTATCCTCCTCCGGTGGCCAATATGGGATAAAATCTTTCAACCGTTTGACTTTTCAACGGTTGACACGTATCTTCTTAAGTCGGGTTTAGATTAAACTCAGTTTCATTGAAATCTGAAAACTCTCGTCTCGTTCTTTAATAGAGCCTTGAATCCTTTTCCAGGTTTACCTTTGCCTTCGTATCGAAGGCATGCTGCGGCTCAATCATGCTAATTTTACTGCTGATCTTTCAAGCAGCAATGTTTGTTAATCGCATTTTGTTCATTCGAGCGCACAACTAGTTGTCTAAACTCTAAACTGACTGCAGTTTTCTGTGTAATGTAATTTCAGCATGCCAGAGGGATGGATCCGCTTTTTCTCTTGGTTGTTCGCGTTGTTTATCCATTGGACTTTGTGAATTGGTAACTTTGTTTTTGTATAACTATATATATATATTATAAGACTTTGAAGAAGACAGGTGTAATAATATACGTGTCTAATCTTACAAGTTCAACGAATCCGTTATGCTTTCTCTAAGCTCTGTTGCGGCCAACCGCTCTTAGTTCCTTGAGGATAAGTTTTTTGATTCCTTTTATGCAGGTTTCTACCCGACTTGAGTTACTTTAGGGCCTGTTTGATTAGAGTATCAAAAATGATGTCATATTAATATTGATATTGATATTTTTAGAGGTTGGTCTAATACAAGTTAATATTTATATTACATAATATTTTTTGCTCGTATTATAAATTTTAAATTTGATACTAATTATCAAACAATTTTCATTGATTACTATTGATAAATTGATAATGATAGACGTGTCTTGTGCTAGATTAGAACGTGCAAGCGCAACTATCCGCCCCCCTCCCGACTGATCTAAAGAATTTTAACATTACGGATGAGCTGGTACTCTTGGTTCATCTCCGCTTCTTATTGATCCATCATCTTCGTTGACTTAAACAGAGACGTAAAGGTTTTTAGTCTTGAATTTCAACGTCAGGTTCCCTCGAATTCAAAGAGAAAATGTAGCGGGTTGTTGTGGTCGATAAAACTATTTTTCCCCGCTCATGAAATTTCTTATGATAGTCAGATTCCAAAAATAGTGTTTTTCTCCATCATATGCATAAAGTTTGCGGGAGCTAGGGGTGGGCATGGTTTGATTTGGTCCAATTTGAGCTATTGTTTTTTCAAACTGAACCAAACTGAATCATCCTCTCAAACCGAACCGAACCAAATCGAATCAATTCGGTTTGGTTCGATATAATCCAAAAATAAATAAAAACATTTAAATTAAGTATTTTTTACATATATATACTAATTTTAAAGTTAAAAATATAAAAATAAATATTATTTTATTATAAAATTTAAAAATATTATTTGTATTAATATTATAATGATTTTTTTATTTTTTCGATTAAATCGGTTTAAACAATTTAGTTTGGTTTAAATTGATTTGGAGATTTTTCAAATAGAACCAAATCGAACCGAATAGGCTAGTTCGGTTTATTTTCTTGGTTTGAACCGTTTTGTGCCCACCCCTAACAGGAGCTGTTCTTCTAGAGGCATCTTATTTAGTCAAACTTCATAAAATCTTGTAGGCTTGGCTTTGAAATCTACTTGTTTCGCAATAGTTTGAATTGGAACAAGGCCAAAAGAGTCAAACCTTTTCAAGATTAATCAATGTTCTTTATATTGCCATAACTATGCTAAACATTGAATAAAGCAAAAGTGGCTTTCAAATTTCAGAGACTAACTTCGCATATTCAAAGAACTGTTTGTTATGTTATGCAACAAACCTCATCTAGTGAAGTCTTAATTCCAAAACGCTCATTTGACTATACTTTGACACAGGTGATATCAACTTAAGCTGTCAAATCCAGGAGGATTAGGAATCTCTTATTTCCTACTTGTGCGTTTTGCAACCACTGCGTTCGTTTGGAGTCGATGATATAAGTTTTTTTTCTCTCGCTCAGGTCAATTTTAATTTACTATTTCAGAGATACTTAAATGATGTTTCTCTAAGTTAACTTAGATTTACCATGTCATTTTTATTCTTTATTTTAATATTTTTATTTTTCTAACTAGAGTTTTTAAAATCTATATTTAATATGTACAAATCTATCTCACTTTCTTTTCTTTCAATTTATTTATGATTGCTACTATTATTATATTTTATCCAATATTTTTATCATATCTAATTTAGTATGATCAGTTATCTATCTTAACATTATCATTTCAACAATATTTATTTTAAAAATGTGCTATTAACAATGCCTAAAGTAATTTGTTTCAGCAACGCTTTTTGAAAAATGATTGAAGCAATTAGTTAAAAATCACAGGTTGAACGATAGCCAGTTGATCAATCAAATGATGTATACCCTATGACCTATGTTATAGCTTTAATCAAAAAAAATTAAGGTCATGTTCGGTATGAGAATAATTTAGGAGATAACTCAGATTTATCCTCAAAATTTTATGGTACCAAATATGTAAAAGATCGGCCTTGTATATTTTTTAAGGCAAGGCGCCAGGACGTGTATGGACTTTCTTGGTAGTGACCACCTTAACGGCTGTGCTTGGCCTGCAAAAAGTCCGTTATCGGGTCTTTAACTTCTCGCGTACCATCTCAGAGAGCTGTCCCGGGACAGATGAGTTAGCATGAAAAGCCCTTACTAGTTAGTTAACTTGATCAGCTGTAAAGACTCACCAACTATAAGTAACCACCATGATATTTCAATATAAATGTTTCATTTAAATAATATTTATTAGAATAATCTTATATTGAATGTTATAAAAAAGTGTCAAACATAAGTATTATATATAGTTTACTTATTGTTTTAAGATTTTAAGTAGAATGAGCCAATATATTTAACATAATGTCGGAGCTTATGGTTCACGCCGCAGAGTTCTGTCAAGAAAACCATTCATGCGGGAGGGGAGGGGGGGGGGGGATAGAATTAGAACAATCTCACGCAAAGGGTTATAAAAAAGTTTGTCAAAAATATAAATATGGGATCTTCTTCACTTATTATTTTAATGTTTTAATTAGTTGATCCGATAAATTTAAGAATGTTTAACATTTCAAATCAACTTCTATTATACTTTGAATCGTGTTCTATTTCTCTCTAATCTCTTTGATTAAGAACAAACTTTGGTTGTGGAGAGGAGGAAAATTTCTAAATCTTTAATCAGAGATAGCCACCTAACACATCCAACTTATGATGCTTGGTAGGATTCCAAAGGTGAGGAGAAGGGATGGTTAATTATTATAAATGCTGAAAGTCCCTCATAAATGTAGTTAATTCCTCACAATGGCGGATTTAAGATTTTAATTTAGCAGAGTCACTTTGGATATTTTAATAGAATCACACCTCTAGGATTCCTTCTAATAAAGCTTATATTTAATAAACATATCTAAAATTTTAATACATTTGTCAAATTTTAGTAGGTCACGTGACTCCACTACCCCAATGTAGGTTCATCACTAATTCCTCGTAAATAGTGTCACATCCTAGTAAATGTTAATAAGTTACTAAGGGGGTCATATAATCATTGAGACATGGCATATAATTATTAAGAGGGACATATAGTTACTGAGACGAGGATAAGTAACTATACGAGCGGTTTTGTATTTAGAGAGGTTAGCAACTATATGAGCAGTATAGTAAGTATAAGTAAGTTAAGAGATAGTAACTATATCAGCGATTTAGTAAGTGGAGAGGTTAGTTGATAGAAATATATGTTCTACAAGTCAATTATATATAATATAATTCGACATTTCTAAAAATATCTCATTCAATTAATTAGACAAATCTTCATTACTAACTCTTATCAGATGTGAACATCATAATTAAGTCTTTGATCACATGCAATGATAATTGAGTCATATGATAATAAGATCAATCACCTAGAGATATGTGATCTAATTATTTCAAGTCATAGGATCCTTGAGATGTGACATCAAAGATCCAGATAAACTAGTGTATGCGATGTCTTCTCATATGATGATGACGATCAATCTCATTAGTCATTAATGTGAAGATATTAAGATACACACTTAGGTGCTCTTTAGTTAAATGAGTTTATTAAACTGACCGAATCAGAAACCCTGTATCAAATTATCAAATCATCATGGTTGTATGGTTATACCATTAACTTGAGTCGTTAAAGATGCTTTTTGGGCGGAACTTGTGTTTTGACCATTAACTTATGGAACACCATTTAAATGGTCCAGTATAGCAATAGATTGGGTGCAAGAGAAACTCGGTGGAAACAATTGAGTAGACAACAAGAGATCATCTACTCTCAGTAAGTGAGAGTCATATGGAATAGTACTCTAAATTCCTGACTAGGGTAAAAAGGATAATTAAAAAAAGATTTTTTTAATTGATCTGATTCTGAGTAGATGATTATATAAAGTTGGTATACTAAGGAGTTGATAATTGATGTCGAACTTCTTTTCGACTAGGACATTGAATAGACAAGGGTCTATATCTATGCGATAATTGATGATAAAAATATTTAATAGAGGTAAGATTATCTCTATAGTCATTTCGAATCATGAGATGTAGTTTGTATCCTTCGAAATTAGACCGAACCAAAAAGTGAACACTGCACATCCTCCCCCTCCCCGATGTGAGAAACAATTAGGGGATCTCATAGTTGCACAGCAGCAAGTGAGGAGCAAAATAAAATAAAATAAAATAAAAGTATTGACCGTCGAGACAAGCTTAAGTCAGCCCACTTTAACTTGATCATTTTAATAGGCATTAACTTGAAACAATAAATTAACTTCATGGCCTGAGATATTTAATTTATTTATTTATCAGCTCGTGGCTTCCCAATCCCTCGAGCCTGCGGTCCAGCTTTATCCATTTGCCACCCTCGACAATTTTCTTATTTTTCTAATGCCATTGCACTGTGCAGATTTGCGGTCGCTTTATTTAATTTCATGTCCCTCCGCGAGCATTTCTTGCCGTTTTGTCCAAGCGCGTAGCATTAATGTCTTTTATATCATACACTTCAAAATTAACATTGATAATCAAATATTCTGTGATGATTTATTTTATGGTTTATTTTATAATTGATAGATATTTAATATTATTGCTAAACATGTAATTTTTTTACCTCTGTCTTAAGTGAAATTCAATCCACCAATTTACAATCACTTTATATTCATATTTGGCATTTTCTTTTGCATACGTATGAATAAACATAATGCGCATTTTTTATTCTACACCTCCCTCGTTACTTTAAACGCTTTAATGTACAGTGATAACCATAGTGTAAAATAATCCTTTCCCTGGTACATTAGATAAACGGTGATTTTTCAACTTTCAGACGTAAATAACGGCAGCGCACGGCAGGGATATAAGTGCAATATGCTTTAAGCCGTGGCCATGTGCTGAAATTACGAGAATAGTGTAGTATATACGGGAATTATAGCAGATCGGCGTATTTATACTAACGGTAGGGGAGCATCGAGCGGCAGATATGGCCCTCCGCTCGGTTCCCTCGAGACGAGATCGAAAAGAGCCGCACCGACACAGCCATGTCGAAACGGGAGCAGCCGGTGAGCAGAGCATATCGTCACGGACGGTGACTAGATCCCAACGAGAGACTCCAATGAATCGAGACCGTCTGATGTTTCATATTTAATCGGACGGGTCGAAATAGGTGGACCTCTCTTTCTCGCAGCTTCCGGCGCAGCGTACGGCAACGTACGCGGACCGCGCCTTTTGGCCACGCCGTCGACCGCAATTCTGGACAACGGTAAGGGCAAATTTGATAATTCGCAGTGGTCCGCAAGCGCAGGCTCGTTTCCGTCTCTGTTGGCGGGGGTATAAAAGCGAACAGACGAAAAATGACTCCCCCTCCACCTCCACCTCCCCCTCCCCCTTGTGCTCCCCAAGCAGCAGAAAGAGAGTGTGTGGAGAGGGAAAGAGAGAGCGCGAGCGAGCTTGCAGGCGTCGGCAACAGTGAGCACCAGACCACCTCGCGACCACGCCTGCCATCACGAGAAGCAGAGGAGGCAGCGGTTGTGGCTGAGGGGGAGGGAGGAGGAGGAGGAGGCGATCGCCGTTCGCCGGAGGGGTAGGAAAGAGTGCTCCATTCGCCAGACCTCGGATTGCTGGGACCGCCGCCTGCTGGAGCTGTACAGGGAGGGTGCAACTACCAGTTTCCCACCGTACCTCATTGATACCTTTACCCTTTGCTTGCTCTCCCTTTCACTCTCCTCCGTCGACCTTCTCGCCAGGAAGACCTATGGAGCAGGGGTACGGGCGCAGCCCCGAGGCGGAAGGGGGCTCTCACCCTGATCCCAGCAGCGGACTCGAAGGTACGCCATCCCTCTCCTCTTGTTTGCGCATTCGGCCGTGGGGTTCGTCTTTTATGGGTATGGCTTTTTCGTTGCCCTGTTTGGTTACCTGGAGTAATTCCGTGTTTCTTAGCTTCGAACACGATGTGCTTGTCGTAATGCAGTTTCAGTTGTGAATTTGGAGAGAGGTGGGTGGTAAAAACGCAGAGTTCGCATCGAGTTTCATGATTTTGATTGAATTCTTGTTAGTCGTATAGAATCCATGTGGCAGCTGGCACTGGAGAGCCGTGGTGGTGGAGACTTCATTTTCCCAGAGAGGCCCGGTGAACCGGACTGCAACTATTACATGCGCACTGGTGCCTGTGGCTATGGCGATAGGTGTCGGTATAATCACCCGCGTGAGCGGGCAGTGGTGAGTGCTCCTTTCCAGGTTCAACCGGTCAGAACTGCTCTGCAATGTAGGTGCTTTTGGACACTTCTAAGTTATCGTATGGGAACTTAATTTGTGTGGTCACATGTGGAGGATTTGTTATGGTTTATTAAGTCATATGTGCTACTTTTATTGACAAGATTGCTGGTGGAACTACTTCAGGTACCTGTGTCCTCTAGGGGAAGAGGAGGGGAGTACCCTGAAAGAGCAGGTCAACCAGTGTGCCAGGTACCGGTCTCATGATTGATAGTATGTGTATGTGGTAACTGGAAACGTGAACTACCTTCTTGGTTCTTTGTCAGCTCATTCTGCTTACCAGAATTTATCTCACTTTGATCTATACAACCCAATCCTACTGTGTCAACGATAATCCTCTCAACAGCATTCATGAAAGTAACCAAGGATGCTGGCATTTGAAATTTCAAAACTCATACTTTATAGGGTGTTTGGTTGTACAATAAATTTTTGTACACTTTCATGATAAAAATGTTGTATTAAAATAAAATATGAACTACCGAATGACAAAAAATTATCATGTTTGGAGGGATGTGATAACAAAAAAGAGTAACTACCATATATGACCAAACAAAGTGGGGGACCACAAGATAAAAAAAAGAGGTGAGACCCTCTCTTTTTTGTCTAAGAAGGAAATCACTTTAAAAACATAAAATTGTCATGGTTGCCAAACACCTCTTTTAACAAGTTTTATTATAAAAACATAAAATTGTAACAAAAACTCAATTTATCATGCAACCAAACACCCCATTATACATTATGATTCTGTGCAGTATTTTCTGAAGACTGGGACATGCAAATATGGAGCCACGTGCAAGTATCACCACCCGAGACAGGGAGGATCCGCTCGTCTACCTCAGCTAAATGTCTATGGATATCCTCTACGCCTGGTTTCATTTCCTTCCTTTACTGTATCTATGCAAGTATTCATTCATCTCTATCAGATTGGTTTTGATGCTATTCTTATGTTAGTGCTTGCAAAAAAAAAATGCAGGGGGAGAAAGAATGTTCATACTATGTAAAAACAGGGAATTGTAAATTTGGCGCAACCTGTAAATTTCATCATCCACAGCCATCTGTTAACACAGTGCCTGCACCTTCACCTGCACGTCCATTTTATCCAATGATGCATTCTCCATCAGTTCATTCTCCTCATCAATTCTCAGCCATGGCCAGCTGGCAGATAGCACGGTCTCCATCACAGATGCCAGGGTCATATGTACATGGGCCTTATGGTCATGTGATTCTCCCTTCAGGGATGGTTTCAGTTTCGGGATGGAGTTCTTTCCCGGTTAGCAGTTTCTTCTTAATGGAAGGTTTTAATTTCTTCTTTTTTAAATGTGAGGATTGAAGAAACCTGCCACCTCTCCATATGATTGTCTTCTTGAATATTGCAGCCTCCTGCAAACACCGTAGTATCTCCTGGGAGCCAACCTGCTATTGAAGCAGGATCACTTTATGGATTATCCCATCAGTTTTCTCCATCAGCTGCGACGTATATTGGGCCTTATCAGCCTGTATCTCCCTCGGCAATTCATTCAAGGGGTACTGATAGAGAATCACTCTTCCCAGAAAGACCAGGTCAACCTGAATGTCAGTACTACATGAAGACAGGAGATTGCAAATTCGGATCAACATGTAAATACCATCATCCACCAGAGCGGAATGTTCCAAAATCTAGCTATTTCTTGAATCCTATGGGTCTACCTCTTCGACCGGTATGCTTGTTTGCTTTTTATTTGTTCCAATCTGCAATTGCTGCGTGAAACACTTGGACTTGCAATTATTGACCTACTTCTGAGCATCCATGTGCATTGTGTCCTATTCTCTTCCCTAGACCAAGCAAATCTTTATGGTTCTGCCATCCATAAAATTGTGCTAATGATAATGACCCAATTGATGATAATTCAAAAAATAACTTGGGACCATAAAGCAATGAGAAGTCTTAATCTGAACTTGGTGCATTTTCCTCAAATACATTTCACGTTGAGCTGTCCTTAGTGCATATACCTCTTTTTTCTGCTTGACAATTGTGAGGTTCTCAAAATTTATCTTTGAGAACTGAATGCAATGCCGTGGCCGACATTGGAAACAAACATTGGGCTGAGAAGAAAGAAGGGGAAGAGAAAGGCTTCGGCCTTCTCTTCCAAGCCTGCTGCACACCCGAGGGACAAGGAGAACAGGCAGCAAACTTTGGCCTTGTCCACTTAGATAGACGTATTTATAGAAGAGATGAGGGGGCTGGCTTGTGCGTTGGAACCCTTGATTTTTGGGGGCCACCTGTGCTAGTGATTATACGAGAGAGGATAGAGGAGCATGGTGGTGGGTGATTATTTGACCCATCCTCCAACATCCTTTTCTATTTCAGAAATTTTTAGGAATTATTTTTTATTTTCAAGTGATTATCGTAGGATGGGACTCACTTTAACTGAAGAAACATTTATCAATCATTTTTCAGCATGTTTATGACTGAACTTTATGAGATAATTCCTACGATATGAAAAAGATAATTTTCAGTCATTTTATTATGCTGATATATTTTGACTGAACTTTTGTGGGGTGGGACCCAGTTAGTTTAAATTGGAATTTTCAGCCAGATATTGAGGTATTTATGACAGGATTTTAAATTTTGAAGAGTCCTACCTGAAATAGAACTCTTGATTTTTTATAAATATAAGGAATTTCTAAGAAATTTTGTTGATAAATGTTTTGAGAAATTTTTAGAATTTTTGGACTTAATTTCGTGGGGTGATGCCACACAATTCAAATTCCTAAAATATAGGGGTTTACATAAATTTAATAATGATTTTATTAGGATTTTTTTTAACTGAAAAGGTTAATTTTTAGAATTTGAGTGATTTTTTTAATTTTTAATGTTAAGAGTCCTATTTGAAATAGGAATCTTAGTTTTGTAAATTTATATTAAATTTATTTCTGATATTTATGAATTCTTTTCATGACTGGATATTTGATTTATAATAATTTTTGGTCCATAAACATTGTATTCTTGATCTTTAGTTATTTTTATAGCATTATTAATGAATTTTCACAGGTGGGATTCCCCTTTTATGGAAAATCCTGATTTTTAGGGATTTTTATTGATTTTATTGAATTTCATGGTCCGGGCCCACTGTACCAGAAAATAGCATTTTCAGCCCTATTTATCTTGAATTTTTGGAGATAACGGTTGGTATATCCATTTTTTAATTTTTTCTGTGACTTTCTCATTCTTTTTCTTTTTTTAAACAGGTATGAAAGAGGGAGGTGCATGCTGGCGCACATTGGGCTGTTGTAGGAGGATAAATTCTCTCACCCACCTCCTATGTTTTCTACATAAATGGAGGTTTATTGGGAGAAAGCAGGGCTGGTGCTTTGGACCTGTTGAGGGAGAGAAAATACAGGGATTTTGGTGGCTGACAAGGCCAAAAATGGAGTGGAAGCTGAGAAAATTTTTAGGCATTTTCGCAACCATTAATGAAACAGCAAATGGGCCTTTTAGAGAGCTGAAATCATGCCCAATTTCGGCTGAAAGATGGGCCACTCATTGTCATAATATATGGACAGATTGACTTTAAAATTAGCCCGAAAGAGGCTGAAAGAAAGGCCTGGAACAGCCCTCTATACACTTTGATTGCTGGGCCATTTGGGTTGAGTAATGACTCTTGACCAAGGCCCAGAATATGCCCTAAAATGCCTTATATGAGCCTGCATTGGTCCTTTGATAGAGCCTTGAAAAAGGCTTCCACTGGGTTTAAAGTGTGGACGGAAGCAGCCCTTTGATCTTGTTGCTAGAGAAGCCAAGATGGGCCTCTGGCTGAGTGAAAGTGGGCCTTTGATCAGCCTTGTAATTGTCTTTTAAATGGTTGAAAAATGGGCCTCCAAACAGCCTCGGAAATAGGCCTTGTTATCCTTTCAAAGTGGGCTATACTTTGGACTTGCGTTGATTGAATGATAATAGGCCGTTTATTGGCCCAAGGAAAGGCTGGAGAACCAGCCGCAAATGAGGCCTGGATTGGGCTTCGAATGACTGAGGAACCTTGCTTTCAGTCAGGCCCTAAGTGAGCTATGACTGCTGGTAGGGCACTAAAACAGGCCATGAACCTGCCATTAATGGGCTTGTAGATAGGCCCAATTTCAGGTTGCGGATAGGCTGCAGAAATATTTTCTAAATGGGCCTCTTGGCAGGGGCCTTGACGTATTAGTCCATGAAGGACACAGATAGCCAAGTGGCATGCGTGGACCATTTGGTTTTGTGGTATATCCGAGCTTAGATAGAAATACGGGGTTAACAGAGCATAACAAAGTGGTACCTGTAAGGTTTTGGTAATCCCAGGAATCGGAGATGTGAGTTGAGACCTAAGAAAATAAAACTTTTGTGCTTGTGATTAGATGATGTCTGGTGAGGATATTAGGTGATGTCCAGTTGGTATTTGCGCTGACCGTATCGAACCCAATCCAGATGATCCAGTCATCCAGTTGGGACCTGGTTGTGTTGGGGGTGCTCCAAGCGCCCCATGGCCCTGACCCCCCCACACCTCCCCTAACGCATTTCTCTCACACTCTCTCTAATTGGTACCCGGATCGGACTGATCAACCAATTTTACGGGAAAAAACACCTCCGGAATCGGTTTGGATATTTTTTTTCAAAATTTTTTCAGTGTAAAAAAATTATAAAAATCATAAAAAATTGGAAACTTTCTAAAAATTATTAATAAAAATAAAAATATGACATCTAACACACTTTCCTCTCATTATAAAAGCATTTACGATTCGTTGATATAAGTTAACACTAATGATCATTCCAATAAACAAAAAATATGATACAAATGCTATGCAATGCAAAATATACATTCATTTCATCAATATCTATGGAATTGATTTTCGTACTCCTTATTTTTTGGATTCTCCTTAATGCTTCATTGATAGTTGAGAGTAATGGTTGGCCATATCTTTATGAAAATAACAAATCAACCATCTAACTAAAAATATACACATTGTCTTGTGCTGAAGTTGTGGGTGGAATATATGAATAGAAGTTCTCGGAACGTTTTAGATAATTTGTTTTTGCATACTGATAAAAAAAATCCATTTGATTATAACGCTGACTTATACACTATTGAAAAAATCTTCTCCTCCTCTGCCGCCGCCTCCACCTCCTACGTATTAATGTTGTGTAAGTGGAATGAACTCTTCTTCGTTATTTGAGGAGGATGGTGCTTATATACTATTTGTTAGGCTGATAGGTCATCACTTGATTTTCAATTTTCTTTTCTTTGTTACTTCTTCTACTTGTAATGCAAAACTCTCAATCTCCATGTCACGGCCTTTTTCAATTGTTTGAACCATCTAAATCTATTTACCATGGTTTGTATGCTCCACCTGCCATCATATGACTGTATCTTTAGTAATTTTCTGGCGGTCTTTGATATCTTTGATCCTCAGTTGTATGTTGTAATAATAGGACACAAGTTTCACCAACCTATCAAATGTTAGTATATTACTTCTCTTGGTATGTGTTAGGTTAAATGTACTTCATTTTATCTCGCATTAGGAATAACTTATTATTTAACTTAAAATGCGAATGGTAATTACTAATAAACGGATTCTATTTACTTCTTGTATTGATTTCTTGTACCCACCACTCAACTGTAAGAAAGAACAACACATAGTGATGTTACTTTCATAATAATATCAAATATCGCTATAAAATGTCATGTTGTTTCAATATATCAAGAGCAACTTTGTCATGTGATTATCTTAAATCTAGATCTAAGTAAATTCCAACTCATTCTATAGGATTGCATCTAAAAATTGAGAGAACACAAATAAACTCGAACTCTAGTATTAATAACAATAACAATTGTTAAATAACAATTTTTCATTTACTTCTAACTTAGTTTATATTATGTTTTGTTGAATTCTTAAAAGTCAGTTGTATCACTGACGAATTACCCATCATCACTTCTTGATCATTGCACACTTGGCCCCTGTATTGTATTCGGGATTCAAAAAATATCTTTCATTCATTCCAAATCAATAAGAATATACCTTTATATATCAACCAATGATTAAATTAAAAATAAACATAATTACATGCTGCTTATACACCATTTTGTAGTGTTTGGTCTCATCTTTCATCTATAATCTTCCCCCACTTATATCATTTATGATGCTTCTCATTTATTTTCAATTTAGATGTGTCCATGGCATCATAATGATATCCCAATCTAGTTCTTATCATTTGGATCCACTAATGTCGACACTTGTACAAGTGGCTCAACAATGGATAAGTAAAATTTTATTATCTTACAAAAATGTTTGTCCATTATTAGACGTTCTATTTGTGCAAGGATATCCAATTGATCTATTTTGTTGTGCAAGTCAGTCATATAGAAAATATACACAACCAGTACATGTCTGTGTAGGTACAAGCTCTCCAATGCAATAAAATGTGGCCAATTTAGTCGAGCCAAGCCTAATACGATCATGTCCCTCAATATAATCTGTCGATATGTGGAGCAAATGTGGATATGAATGGATAAATGATATGATCAACTGTGTCTGGCTGACAAGTGTAGAAATTGATACCTTTTGGTTTATATCATGCAACATAAGGTCAATAAAGTGTGATACACACATGGTTTACAGAATTGGTCGAATCAAGTTCAGATCGGCCGATTCTAGTATCAGATAAGTGGGTCTCAACCCAATTACTGCCTGGAGGACCAATCCAACATTGATTCTTGGTGGAATCGGTCTGGATTGGTAGAATTGATCGAGAATCAGCTGATTCACAGGATTTGAATAGGAATCAGTTGATTCCACTGGGAGGACTTGTCTCATGTCCAGATCGATTTCGGGTTCGATTCGGCTTGATATCAAGCGATATCAATCTGATAAGGGGGAAATCAGCTCGATTTTCTCATTCCCACCTCAGAAGGATTAGGGCTCTGGCAACAGTGCCAATTTTTAGCAATTTTGTGGTGATCCAAAAATTTTCCATTGATTCATCATCGATCCAACGTTCCTTGGCCGATTCTCCTGTGATTCCAGTGATTTGACAGCAATCCTCTAGGGATTCCAACGTTTGGTCGGTGATCCTTACATTTCTTTTGTTTCTACTAGCGATTCAGTGCGATCTGGTGAGGTTACTCCTATTCCTCATACTCCTTCCCCCCTAGGCTCCCTCTTCCCCCGCCCCCAATTTCCTCCGCTCGAACAGTCACCAAATAGGATTATTGATAGTTTTTTTAATTCTTTATTTTTCCTCAATATTCAAGTAACATTGACTTCTCTCAGGCAAGACATCCTCATCCACAGCCTCGCTACATCCTCTACCTCTTATTGCTGAGGAAGCTTAGGTGGTGGGGGAGGTGGCTCAACATGTGTTTGAGCTGCTTTATGATTCTAATTGCGAGTAACTAGCCCTTGATGGACAGCGGTTCTTAGGGGTTCTGTAGCCTCCTCATGTTGATTAGAACTTGAAGTGACATAACAGTGGTATATTTTAGCCTCACGACGGTGCCTCTTGTTGATGAGTTTCTTTGAAGCACTTGCTGGATAAACGAGTCGAGTGAATGCCAACTCCCTTTTAAGTTTTAATTCCCTCTTGACTAACGACTGGCTCGAGATCATAACCATAGCCTACGACTTACATGTGTATTGAGGGAGCGAACTACGTGATCGGCACACATTGACGAATTAGGGTGCTGACTCTCTGAATTTGAGAAGTGCTGGTGGTATACCTGGATCGCGGGATCCAAACCTTCTTGGACTCTGGAGAGTATCTTCTTTTAGTTTCTTAATGCATGGAATGCAATTTCCTGAGCTTCTTTTGAGATATTCTGAGAATCTTTTTCTCTCCATGGGTTCGAGAAATGAGATAACTGAAACGAGAATATCTATATAGTATCTTTGGTACCTTGATCTTCTCTGCCTATTATTGCTAATTTTATTATGAAATCCATCTAAATATTAATCTAGACATTATCGTTTGATAAAATTTTATAACTTAATATTTTTATGACTATATATATATAATTGACCCAAGTTGTCATCAATCTTCTACCCATATTGTTCAAGATGAAGCTTTGGTATAACATAAGATTCCTTGTGACTCGTGTTAATAATAGTTCACCATCATTGTATTACACTTTTAATTCTCTCGTAGCTTATTTTGATGTTTAATATGAGTTCTCTTGTCTTTTTGAAGAGATTACATTGCATTTTACACTTAAACATACACATTTTCGAGATTCAATCTCTCAAGATTTTTTCGAGATCTTTTCTCTTCAGTCTCTATGAGATAAAATTTAGATGCGAGATGGCAATCCTTGAGTAAGATATATCCTACATAAATAAAATTTGAGATTTAATCTCCTGAGATTTTTCCGAGAAACTCATTACATCTCTTCTCTTTTACCCTTCCAAGATGAAACCGAAATCCAAGACGACAATTCTTGCCCTAATGAGAGAATAATCAGCCAATAGCTTGAACTGCCTTTAAATGGCTACTTGTCTTGCCCTCGGTTGAATAAGAGTTGCAGGGCCGGCCATCACATTGGTCTTCCTTAGCAACACACCGGATGGAAGTATATTCCTTTTCCCAAAGTGCACAACATAGTGAGCATTGAGACATAAGCTGAGGACTACCCTCTACTTGACTCAAGGTAGAGGGGACATATGTTGAGCCATTTTCGCTAGTTCTG
This sequence comes from Cryptocoryne crispatula var. balansae, assembly GCA_036172225.1. Classification (NCBI taxonomy): domain Eukaryota; kingdom Viridiplantae; phylum Streptophyta; class Magnoliopsida; order Alismatales; family Araceae; genus Cryptocoryne; species Cryptocoryne crispatula. The sequence goes on along the minus strand of CM069919.1, from coordinate 9,472,149 downwards.
AGCAAAAAAGACTACTCCCTCGATTAGGGAATGATGTCGCGGGCCGACTGCTGGCCATATGCATCGTTTCCTCAGGCTCGGAATTTCTTCCTTGCCCCCTGAACATTGGTAAAAGCGGGCTAGATACCACCCTCACTGTCATCGCTTGATCAGGCCATAGTGGCAAACCGAATAACGAACGGTATTATAGTGAGCTTTGGCCTATAATGCATTGGCTCATCTTCACCACGGATGGGAACAACAGTGCGTCCGGCCCAGTAAAGTCTCATGGTGCTGACTAAAAAGCATCGGCACAAACAGAACAGAGTGGAAGTCTTTCCCACTCAGAATCTTTTGGGCCTCGGTTTTGGACAAAATCGAAATTCAATTAACAGAAATTGACGCCTACACTTCAACCTTCAAAACTGGCTTCATAGCTATGACAACCAGTATCAATTGCTCTCCTAGCTTCAGAACTGGCCAGGTTAATGCCTAAGCGGTGGGCTGACTGTATGACCTCCATGAATGCTCTAAACTCTGAAGAATATCAGGAAAGTGAAATGTCCAGCCACTTGATTCATTACATAGCTCTTTGAATATGTGACCCTCTGCTGGAACGTCATTGGACATCATCTTGAAATGAAAATAACTCAACCACATTAAACATAGAGTTTATTTATAATTATGCTATGTATGATTATGAGAATTGCTTATGACAGAGAGATGAAGGGAGAGAGAGGTCTCATTAGATGTGTCAATTTGTGAAATCTCATCATTTTATTTAAAATAAATAATATATAAAAATATACTTGTACCAGAATTCATTTTATTTTTATGTATTTGTGAAAAAAAATTATTATCTACGACTAACATAAAAATACATGATATTTTATAGGGATATTAGCCAAAATACATATTTTTTATAAAAATATAAACATATTTGGAGTTCATTAGAATGTTTTTGGATCTCTCTCCATCGAAAAGTGTGAATTTTCTATGTTAATTATATCGAGATACTCGAAAATCCTTAATTCACCGTCATAGCAACTTATGACAATGGAAAACATACATTTGCAAAACACAAAACACGTAGGAGTTATAATCTCATAAATTCAATGGAATGCAAACTTAGTATTTTGAGTTTGATTTGAATTTCATTTTGATTTAGTGAAGATGTATTTTGAGATTCCGGAATCTTAAGGATATGTTTATTAGTGGATTCGTAAACATATTTGGCCGGTTCGATACGAGTTCAACTCTTTTGATTAGAATTAACTTGGATCCAAGGTCAAAATGATGTGAATCATCTCCATTGTCTTATGTATTTTGATCATATGGTGTTTATTTTAATTTTATTATTCTTTTATTTAAGTCTTACCATCGTAAGCCTAGTGAAATTAGATTTGATTATCAAGGGTTTAACTCTTCTAATTCTAGGTCTTATCATTTGACATATTCCGAGGATTGTCAAGTTCACTCATTCCGAGGTCTATTAAAGATATATTTTAGGTTTAATTTATTACGGAAGTATGTGACTAGGAGATCTTAATCCCAATTCCATTTTATTATTATTATTATTATTATTATTGTTATTATTATTAACTTGGAAAAATCAGATTTTTATGATATCTGACAACACATTTTGTAATTGGCCTCTTAAGAGATTATGTAGCTTGATCATAGGATTTCCGTCCCAACTCCACCATATATATAGGTACTATTATTTAATAACGTGTTAGTGGTCATTTTTATTATCCAGGTACCTAGACTTATGATATCCGATTAAGTCATGTTTATTATTATACCTTCATGTTCTGAGTCTCACTACAGAACTCAACATGTTGTCACTCAAAAAGTCTTGACGCTTTAATACTTTGAAACTGGAGAGTAGATGGATCCAAAATTATTCTAGGATCGGTTCAGACTTCACTCAGTATTACTTCATTTTTTTTAAATAACCCATTCACCGAAGGATTAGTCTTTAGGATATAAATCCCCGACAAACATTTATAAACATTGTCTTACGTGTGCTCACCATGAACTATATGGTATTTTTAATAAGATTGCATTTAATGTTCGTATCTTAGACTTCTCTTCATTCAGCTCTCAAAGTTACATGGGCATGAACACATTCAGATTTAAGCACCAACGCTCATATTTGACCTTGTGCTCTTCTAGGCATTTTTTTTAAACCTGGTTCTGTGACATTTAACCTCCAATCAATGGCCCTTTCGCCGACAACTTCGAAGTCCCAATTCTCAGCTCATCTTATGATAAGAATAGCCATCATTGGGATTTATCAGATCTCATATATTACTCAACCTTATTTACTGATTGACTATTATGTTTGCTCACTGCCATTCTAATTTTAAGAATCTTTGTTCATTTAGACTACCCTTCTTGATTCCAAATACCTGTTTTTGGTTGATTTAGAGATTTTTGCATCTTGATTATTCAAGTCTGAATTAGGCGGCTTAAATTTAAGGAGTTATACTTAAACACCTAGATATTAGGTATTTGGGTCCAACAAGATTAGTACATACTGAATCTTGGACCCCATAGGATCAAAATTAAAATTTTGAGAACCTGAACACAAGTCTAAGCCGGCTGCTCCTCCTGCCAAAGACCATCATATGACCTGATGTTCATATTCTATCATGTTGTCGTCTTAGTTTATTATTATTTTTAATTGCATTCCATATAGTATATGTAAATTATAACCATACACCCTTGGTCATGTTGATTGGTGTTTTTTATACCGATTTGAATGTGTTTGGTATGTTTTAAATATTTTCGAACTTTTGTCTGATTTGATTAAGTTTAAGTTCCAGATTGTTATGTGATCTGATGTTTTTATATTTTAAGATGGATTTTAAATATTTTGAAGTGTTTTTGATGTGTTTTATTTGTTTGATTTTGATTCACTTGTTTAAGAAGTTGAACTTCATTAGGTTGACATTGAATGTCTCTTATTTGAATTTTCAGATTGCTTAAGTTCTGATTTTTCTTGCACTTTTCAAATTGTTAATCTATTTTCAATGTATTTTTAGATTTGATTAAGTGCATCTTTCAGATTTATTTTTATTCTTATTCATTTCAACTTGGTTTGCATCTCATCTGGTCCGCCGGGTTAGCTTCGATTGCCCGGACACATAGTCAAATCAGAGACTTGAAGTCTTCAATGCATTGTATGTCCATGTCGGTGTACATATTGTTTGTAGTTCATATGCCTTGTCATGAAATGTCCAAGTGTAGATGTATATGTCCTTCTCATGATGTAAAACTCTCACGGCATCCAAAAAAAATTCGATAGTATGCCGTCTTATTTTTCAATCAGTTTGAAAATTTACCAGTCCGGTGCAACAAGTACTTGACTCATTGCATCGTGGGAAAGATCGTCTGCAACGGGAGTCGACCTACACCTACATCCGGGTCAACGTTCCGGAAGCATAGCCGGATAAGCTGCCCAAGGTGAGTGCCCAAAAAGTGGTGCTAACTTCTTATTTAGTGTTGCATTTCGCATTTTGAAATTAATTTAAGTTGATTTTTGTCTAAGGCCCAATGGGCCAGCTTCATGTCAACGGCACAATGGGCCGGTCTTCAAGTTCAATGGGCATGGCCTATTTTTTGCAACCTACATGAACTGTTTTGTATGCCTTCTTTTTTTCGTGTTGCAGCAGCAGGCTAAGTGGGTCTCAAAGGGGGCTGAAATGGGCATGTTTAGGTGTTGTTTGAATGGACCTGTAAGGGGACTACACAAATGGCAGATTTTGGGACAGATTCGGGGCTGAATAGGGATTGATTTGAGGCTGCACAAAGGGCAAGAAAATGGAGTTCTCATGGTCACAAGGGGGTTGTTTTGAGATTGACTAAGAGAAGACCACACAAAGGAGGCTATTTTAGTGGATTTGAGAGTTTGCCTGGGGAGACTTGGCCTGTTGCATGGATTCCAAGAATGTCCAGATCATCACCCTCTCCTCCATCCAAAACAAGGGATTAAGAGCTCGCCCAGGGGAGACTTGACCCATCGTACGGATTGTAAGAATGTCTGGAACATCACTCCTTTTTCCTCACTGGACAAGGGGTTGTGTATGGACAAAAATAGGGCTGATTTAAGTGCTGTTTTTGATAGACAACCAAGGGCTACCACTGCTGCTGTTTAGGAGACAGAACCAAGGGTACTTTGGGTGCGCAAAGGGCTGTCTATGGGGCCTGATTGGATGACTAACAAGGGGATCAGGCGGGCTGATTGAGGACCTGTTTAGGTAGTCAAACAGTGGACGGACAGGTGGTTGTTTAAGGGCTATGTATAGGGGCTAAAAGGTGGCTTAGAGGGCCTGCTTAGGTGCCAATAAGGGGCTGTGTGCAGGCTGTTGTCTAGGAGCCTAACTAGGGGGGTTTGACAGGGGCGCACATGGGCTATGTAGAGGACAGTAAGGAGCTGTTTTGAGAGGCTGCGCAAAGGGCATTGAATGGAGGAAGAGAAGGTGAATTTTAAGGATTACGTAATGCACCATTGCTACTCACCTTCTTATTGTTTTCCTTCTTTTTTCTGTGCAGGGACTACTGGAGGATGGAAAGCTATACGCCCTCTCCTCCTCCTCCTCGGTGTGAAGGGGGCTGTTGGAGAAGGAGGATGTCATGCTTCTTATTCTTCTTCTTCTTCTCCTTGTGCAGGTGCTACTGGAGGAGGGAAGACAGGCCGACTTCTTCTTCTCCTTCTTGGTGCGCAGGGGCTGTTGGAGAAGGGGGACCAGGCTGCTGTCGCTGATGCTGCTACTATTGGAAGGTAGGCTGCCTGATGGAGATCAGGTTGCCAGAGGAAGAAGAACCAGGGGCTGTTGCCGCTGTGCCCAGGAGAGAGGAGTGCAGGCTGAGGTGCGCCCAAGTCTGGCCAGGTGAGGTGTTGTCGCTGGAAGGAGAAGAAGCAGGAGAACAGGAGGGAGAAGGCTGGATCGCATCAGGAAGCAGGAGTCGAGGGATGGCTGCGTGCACAGGTGAGGGTGGAGAGAGAGGACTGCGGCTTTCTCATTTTGTTAACCCAGTCTCCCACTGGTTGGGGAGTCTAGGGGATAAGTAAGAGATAGGATTAGGGAAGGAGTTCTGATCCTTGAAGAATTCTCTCCTAAAAGGAAGTCTTCTCTCAAAGAATTCCAACCGCAGAGGGAGTCTGCTGGAGATGTGCGCACGGGGTAGGTTCCCGAGAAAGGAATGGGTGCACTAGCTTCTCTCCCTATTTTGCTGCCAATGAGAGAAAGAAAATAGGGAATGAGTTGGCCTGGATAAGAGCTAGACTTGTAGCTCACTTAGAAGTCTCTGATACGAGGAATTCTACTCTGAAGAGGAGTCCAGGTAGGGAGATTGTGCATGGATGAGATGCTGGTGCACCAGCTGAGAGAGAGAAAAGTGTGGTTGGTTTAACCCGGGTTACATCAAAATGCTCCCAATCCAACGGATATCGTAAATTCCGATTGGAATCAATTAAATAATCCTTGAATTCACCTGGAAAAATTCAGAATGTGCTCCGATGACCGTTGATCTTGTATTCCATTGAAATGAGTGGCCAAGATCTCCTAAATTGTATCAAATCTCTGATTTTTTTGATCTCTCCGATCAGTGCAATCTAGGCCGTTGAAAATTCTAAAAATTGCAATTAAATGCAATTAAATTGTTTCTTTGGCCAAATTTTATTTTTGATGCATCAATATTCCCGAGACTAAAGTCTTAAACTAGGAAATTGCAATATTCAACCCTTGGGCCGATCCGAAAGCTGATTAGATCATTATGCCCCTAGGGTGACGGGGTACAGATTCTCATCCAGATCCAAATGTTTTTGAATAACTCTCCAATCGGTGGTTGGATTTCTGATTCGTCTCGAGCATTGTAAAGCTTTATCTTAGACCGACAATGTGGTGAAGTCGAATTTTTCCGATAGAGTCCTAATTTGTCTTAATGTGCCGGAGGCAAAATGGTCACTTTGACATTGCGGTGTCCATTTTATGTGTTTTGGGCACCATTACAAAGGTTGTGATTGGGGCTATGCAACAGACTTGTTGTCTTGGCCATCCAGGCCCATGAAATCTGTTAAGGTATTTCCAAAGCCCATTTGTACTAACTTGACTCTGATTTACCGAATTTGAGTCGAATTTTCAAATCAACTTCGACATTGCTCAAATTTGAGTTAAACGAGCTGAATGGAGTTGTTTGGACTCTGTTGGGCCATCATTTGACTTTTCGGGCTCACTAAGTCTTATTGGGCCTAGCAGGTCTGTGGGTCTCACCCACATTCTTGTTTTTCTGGTCCTTTTCTTTTGTTCAAAATTTCCTAACCATCATGTTTAGAAAATTTTGGATCCAACAACTAGTCATATGGCATTACGTTTTTTTAAGCCCATTGATTTTTCGTTGATTGATGTTGTTGTGGAAGAGATTGAGGCAAAAAATATTATGCAGTTCATGACAGATAATAAACCATCATACACAACTGTAGGAAGGAAGTTGATGGATATTAGGAGATATCTTTTCTAAGTTCCATATGTAGCATACTCTATTAATCTGATGTTGAAGGATATAAGCAAAAAGGCATATGTTTCTTTACTGGTTAGTTAGGCACAGCTTATTGCATCCTTCATCTATTTATATCCTCATTTGTTGCGCATAATGAGAGATTATACTAAGTGACACGATTTGATCAAATCTGGTTTGACTAGACTTGCAACACTTCAATGCTTGGTAGAGTCTATATAGACATAGATATGTACATGTCCATTTTATAGCATCAGTTGTGTATCTTTGTTATATGGTTGATATACGTAACATGATGCAGTGGCGGATCTAGACTTTGTGGACAGTGGGGTCACTAAAACATTTCAGTGAGGTCGCCTCTTTTATAAATTTATTAATATCAAATATTTTAATAAAATATCTAATATTTTATAATATAAACTTTAAATTTTAGTGGGGTCACATGACCCTACTTACTATATGTTGGATCCGCCACTGACATGATGGATCAATTGGTGATCCTGGCATAGATGGAACATCTAATAAGACATTTTTTAAAGAGAAATGTTTATTACAACTTTTAATTTAATCATTGGTGGTTGATGTAGAAATGTGTGTTCTTATGTTATATGAGATGATTGCAGGATTTTTTTTATTGGAGGACAAATATGCAATGATAATGAAGTCATGAGGGGAGTTGTATATGTAATACAACGGCTTTTAAGATCTCAACAAGATAGATGTGAAGTTAAGCTAGAAGTAAGTGAGAACATTACGTTTCTTATTTTCTTTTTTACATTAGAACACGAGTTAATTTGACAACTCTCATTTTTTTTACTTGCAATCATATAGAATGAGAGTTGGAGTGTACTTAGATCCAAATATGCAAGATTTTTCCTGGTATTTTAAAGTAAATCCTCATTTTGTTTTATGGTATATGATATAGTTTTTTTTGTAACTAAGTGGTGGGCAAGTGAACACAAGAAGTGGCTGAAATCTATTTGTTACAATTGCGATTTGAATTTTCAATCAAGGCTTAAGTTTCTCCCAATGCGAGACTAACTGGAGTACTTCTTGGCCTAATTCATATTAAGAGAAGGAATATATTGATATGAAATGTTGGAGAGACTTTGTTCTACCACTATAATATAAACATCAAAGATCGTTAAAATCTTTCAAGAAAGAGCAAAGCTTTGCAGGTGTACCATATGAATAAAGAGTTAAAGTACAAACATGTGAACCACTCACTGAAGATGTTGATGTTGATATTGATTACCTTTTTTAAAAGGAGCACCCACATGCTATCTTAGTGGAGAAGACAGGTAGAACATCGTCAAAGTTCGATCTTGAGGATCGAACATGGGTTGAAGGGGATCTTGATGATGTTAAGCTTGAAGATTAGCATATGCAAGAGTAAGTCATAGCTACTCAACCTCCAATCTCAACTTCAACCTCAATTCTAGTTTCAGCCCTAACCCCAGTCATAACCAATTCTCACCTCCCACTAAGTTTAAAGACAGAAATCTTGGCAACCAGATTAAGATATTTTTTACCATTGAAAAAGATATATCAGCGAAGCTTGGGGATTTGAAGTTTTTCATCTCAAGCAAACGTAACTAAGAAAAAAAAGTTGGATATCAGACAAAGACCTATCAGTCTAATAGACAGTACACAGTCACCCTCCTCAAATGAGGATGAGGAAGATTTCATTCAACCTACAAAAGTAACACAGCAACAAAAGGTTGGAGGCTCAGATGAAGATAGAGATTGAGGTGAAGGAGGATCTTTTAGCAGTACATGCACCACTGAGACAAGGACCAATGATTTATGTCAACGATAACATTCGAATGAAAGAAGTCAACACTAGAATAAGGAGTTTTTAAGTCAGTATGCTACAGCTAATTATCCAAAACCCCTTATGTACTTTCAGTCATATATTCCAATCATATATCCAACACGCGACATTGTGTATGATTTTTCTCAGATGATCAATTTCTTAGTTTCATATAGATACGGGCCAATTATGATAAATGGCTCTCAATGGAACATCCAAGAACATGCAGAGAATGACAAGGATGAAGGCCAAGTCCATGAATTTTGGTGAAAGAAAGGTATGACAATTTATTGCATATCCATATAGCATTTGTGTCGTGTTATCTATGTTTAATGTAATGATCATTGTCATCAAAATATTTTTAGTTGTTTTAAACTCTTGTAATGACACGAAAGTATGTTAGATAAGTGTTTTTTATTTTTAACAATTTTAAACATATTTCTTATTTTAATATTTTTAATGATTTTTTATTTTTTACAACAATACATTAAAATAAAATGACTAATTTGGATCAATTCTAGATTAGTTTTCTTCATAAAAATCGGTCGATTCCGACCGATTCATATGATTCGGGTACCAATTTTGATTCGGGTACTGATTCCAATTTTACGATCCGTGCTCATAAAGAAAGTGGGCATTCTTTAAAGGGATTAAGTGTTCAAATGAAGGTTAAGAAGAAGAAAAATAAATATAGAAAGGGAAAGAATGATAAATGTTACTTTTACCATAAGATTGAACACACAAAAAAAGAATATCAAAAATATAAAGTGGCTTGAGAATAAATGTATAGTCTCGTCATGTATGTTGAGTCTTATTTCATTAATGCTTCCATCTTTGGATTCCTGGTTGATAAACTCTTGGTCTATTATGCATGCATATTTCCACATCTATGTAGGGAATCTTCTTCCGAAAATCAGTATGTATAGGTGAGTAGTCAATTCTCTCGAGGAATAAGGTGTACTTGCAAGTGAATGTTATATGAACTTTTAGACTTAAATCAAATAATGGATATGTTTTAGATTCAAAGGACATTTTTTATATGTCATCATTCAGTAGAAATTTGATATCAGTATCAAAACATAATTGTGAAGAGCTACATTTTAGTTTTTAAAACTCTTTCTTTAATTTAATTGGATATTTAATTGTTGTTGGTACCAGCAATCTTTCTGATGATTTATATAAATTGTCTTTTTTCTACGGTAGAACACATTCACAATATTCTACATACTTTAGCTTTAATTGGCTATAAGTATGATAAAATAAATGAAAAGCTATCAATGTTGTGGAATAGGAGATTAATGCCCTGTTTGGTAACACTATTAGACACCTCTATCACTATTAATTTTAAAATTGATATTGATGGTAATCACCTTGAGATGTTTGGCTAATAGTATTAATTTTGAAATTTGTAGTGCAAACAACACATGTTATGTAATACAAGTGTCAACTTGTATCAATTTTGATATCGATACTCCATCTTCTAAAAATATCAATATCAATACTAATATAGTATCATTTTTGATACTCTAACCAAACAGGCCATAAGGTAGATCTCTATTAATTTGCATAAAAGATTAGTAAGAAAATGAGTACTTCATCTAGACCTTGTGGATTTTGAGACATATGTTGAATACATTAAGGTAAAGTAGACAACATAGCTAACAAGGATGTTGCAGGGAGTTTAGAGATTTTAGAGATTATTCATATTGATAGTTGTAGTTCATTTCCACCATGTTTAACTTAGAGAGGTACTTTATCATATTAATAGATGACTATTCTAGATTTATGTATCTCTACTTATTTTATAAAAAATGAGATGTTTCCAACATCTTTATGATTTTCAAAATGGAAGTAGAGAAACAATCAGGTGAAAAAATCAAGATATTCAAATTTGATAGAGATGACAAATACTATAGCAGGTATAATGAGATGGCATAAAAGGTCATAACCATTAACTCGATTTCTTAAGAAAGAAAGTATTGTACCTTATTACACCCCTGAGTAACCCATTTTAAAATGGAGTTGTTGAAAGAAGAATTAAACTCTTAAGAAGATTTTCCGGATAATGTAGTCACTCTACCCTACATTTTTCCTTGTGTGGCGAAGTTGTTGAGACAGCTATGCTTACCCTCTACGAGTTGTGGTGTGGTAGAAAACTTTTTGAGAGATATATGCACACTTGGGGGATGTACAACTAAGACATATATCTAGATATGTCTGTCCTCTGTGCTATCGTTCTTTGTTTTAGTGGTGCATATTCGTTCATAGTATGATATCTAAAGCAGGGGCCTTAGAATGTTCAAAGGGTTAGGTTTTGGGCAAAACAATGAGATTACACCTGCAATGTTCAATCATTGGATAAAGCATTTTGTTACTTATGATCCTTAGATCCAAGTTTGAAATGAATTTTGGGTGGGTTAATTTCAGGAAATAGTAACTCTAATAATCTTTTTAGGCACATATCTGCATTTCTTATCAAGAATTTTTTTTTTCGTATTTAACCAATGCAGTCAGCATATGTGCTGACTCCAGTGGCAAAAAATATTTGAAATGTTCTATACGGCTAGGCATGTGGGCACATGGTAGTGAGGTTGGCCTATGCTTTCTGTTTCCTTGAAGTGATTTGTTCGTGAATTGTCAGACTGTAATTTGGGGAGTTAATACGTGGGATTGCTTTGAATTTGATACACTCCCCAAGTAGCTCTAGACTTGGCTTGATAAACACTGAACCTGGCTCATTTACTACGTTAAATGAGCAAACTTGAACAAGAAAAAGAACTCCAATTTCTTATATCGTCTGCTTGAGCAGACCCTTGACTTGGTAAAGATTCTTCCAATTTCATTTAAATGCATACTAAGTACTTGATTAACACTCGAAAAATAAATATTTAAATATTCAGTTAAAATAATTAAACTAATAACATTCAATTTGTTATAGTGTCACTCAAAACTGCTAAATGAACTGAAATCAGGCTTAACTCGAGCTAAAATTGAGCTCGAGTTAAAATTTCATAAATGAGTTTAGATCAAAGCTTGAATTTGATCTCGGTCCAACCTTGTTGAACAGAACTTTAGTTGCTTCTATTCAAGTTTGAGCTCAAACATGGTCCGACCATAATAAGCAACTTGAACCAAGCTTGAATATATTGTGCTCATAATGATAGGGCTTAAATGCTAAGACTAGCTTTTCGGGTATTGATATCAGCTCGAACTCAAACAAAATAAATGATCGAAGTTCGAGCAGCATATTTCTCAGCTTGGCCTGGCTTGTCTGCATCCCTAGTCTGGAGTATTGTTGACTAAGCTGCTTTTGTAGAGGAGATGAGGATTGTAGGCCTGTTAAACCAGTAATTTCATGAAGATTTCCATGTTAAGATTACTTGACAGATTTCTCCGTTGGTAGCATGATATCACAAGTACATGTTTGGCGGACACATTTGGATGCATCGTGCATAGTATGAAAAAGTAACTAACGTTGAGCTAAGCGGGATCAGCATTCCAAATCTTCCGTCATTTTGTTTCTGCTTTGTAAATAAAAAATGGTCAATCAGTCCTGACTGAGTTAGGATGTGGCAAGCTTGGATTGCAAAATCGGCCAGTCCAGATCAGATCAACATAGACCAACATGATTCCGACCAGTTCTTTGTTTAATGGGTCTATAGACCTGTTGAGATATGGTAACTTAATGATACTAGATCTAGTTGTATTGAGGTCAGACTTGGTACCATCGTATTCCCTGCCCTTCAGGGGCGGCACAACATTGGCCAGAGCAAACTGCAACCTAAATTGGCTTTTTAGCTACAGTTGAGGTTAAACAGGCTAAACAGCAAATCAACTGGCAGAGACTGCTCTACTTCTCAATTCACCTACACTGATTTCTCCGTTCCATTTTCTATTCATTTCTCCTATATGCTCATTGAAGTTCTTTCAATTTTGTTCTCTATTGAAACCTTCTTCTGTCTGCTTGTATGGGCAACCATGTTCCTGCCATCTGGGAATCACGAGAGTTTGGCTCTGCTCGTTGACTTATTACATGTGGCATGTTATCTATGAAATTAAGTCCAAAACTTCAAGTGAAATGTGTTTTTTCTGTTTATTTAATATTTCTTAAGCACAGATGTTTTCCCATCTTTTTGTTTTGTGGTCTTCGTTTCCATGTTTCTTTCTCTATGTATATATACATATATATATATTTTTTCTCTTCTAATCTTTTTGTATTTCTCAAACAGGGGGCTCCACCATGCACATTTTTTGAACAACATGGCGTGTGCAAATTTGGTCCTTCGTGTAAGTTTGATCATCCAATGCCAATACTTAGCTACGACCCATCAGCATCTCCTTTTCCAGACATGCCTGTTGCCCCCTTCACTGTTGGCTTATCTGCAGGAACTCTGGCTCCTTCCTCATCATCCACAGGTCTAGGACATGAATATCCGGCCGGTACATCCATTAAGGAATCTTCCTCAACCCAAATGCCCTCAACTGTTGCCACTTCCAGTAGTTCTATCGGTTCCATCTTGAAAGATGGTACCAGCTCTCGCTCTTTTGCCCATGTTCCTCTTCAAAGTTCTTCGAGTGGCAAGTAGCCATACATATTCAGTCACGTTGAAATCCTTCACTCTGGGTGACGAATGCGAAAATGCCCTTCGTCAGTACTCTTTACCTTTGATTTCACAATCCTGACACGTTCTTGATGCTTTATACTGGGGTAGAAACATACCCTACTCAAATATCCTTATTTCGGTACGAAGGCTCGACGTCCGTTCAAGATTATTATCTATATTCCAAGCTTACCGTGTGGTTACCCTTGTTCATACGATATTTATGTCGGCCTTTTTCTCCTCTAATAAGCTATATCCATCCTAAAAAGTTATAGCAAAACCTGAAGGGCTTTCGCCATCATTCCAATAACTGCAGCTCTGCAATGGAATCTCGTCTATCGTGTCCAAGTCAGATGGGCACTTTGAGGCCAAGCCCTCGGCTAGTCGGCTCCTGGATCATGCCCTATTCCTCTGTGAGAATGTACATTGGATAGCACGCCGACGGTCTCTGCCCAATTTTCTTTTGCAATTTGGCCTCTTGTCCCTTATTGGAGCCGGATAACAGATCATTACTGAGGCCCTCGGTGGAATTCATAAACGAGGATGCCAGAAGGAACTGGAGGGCTTTGTTGCTCACCTTTTGTCCGATCTTTTAATTGTTATGTTAGGGGTGTTCATGATTTGGTTTAGTTTTTGAGATTTTTATTCTCAAATCAGACCAAATCAAACTCTCTCTAACCAAATCAAATCAAACCAAATTAATTTGGTTTGTATTGGTTTGGTTCGATTCACATCATATCTTATTAAGGTATAATATATATATGTCAATAGTTTTAAATTATATTATATTAAAATTTGGTGTATATGTTTATATATGTCATTAATTTTGACTTAAAAACTTTCGAAGCTGATTTATTTTTATAAAAAAAGATGTATAAATATTATAGTATATAACTTTAAAATATATTTATTTTAATTCGAGTTATTTTATTTATTTTGTTTTGAAGAGTCTTAGAAATCAAATTATTCAAATCAAACCATGGTGGTTTGCCGTGTTGTTTTATTCAAAGGCGACAGACGTGGGGATCTTATTGCTGCACATGTTGCAGAACGAGAGTTACACGATTGAGAATGGCAGAGCCCTTAATTCAACTTCACAAGTAATGTTAGACTCTTGAGAGGCGCATTTTATTCATAACTGTTATCATTCTGCCTCCATTTCTATATGTTTATCCAATTTACTAGCTTAAGCGCAAGGTTAGTCAGTTTCCCTGGTACCAAATATTCACTTCTATTTATAGGTATCAAAGTATTGAGAGTAGATCATAGAGATAGAGAGCAATGGAAGTTGGGTAAAAAGATAAAAGAGAGTTCTATGTTAATTGATTGTATATGTTCATTTTTCATATTCTTGGGAGTTTTTAAATTGCATTAAATTATTTATTTTATTTTAAAGCATTTTAAAACATTTAGGATGAATTATGATTTCCAAAAGGAAATGATTAAGAAAGAGCGAAGATTTCGTGGTTTTTCTGCAGTGATGTTCCTTGATAACCTGATGGGCTGGGTCAAATGCAATTGGATCCGCCGTCCTTAGTCCATAAATCTAATTTGCTCTTTTTATTTTCTGCAAACTTGCAAGTTGTTCTGCGTTTGCTCATGCCACAATCTTTGACGAGCACCTAATGGACTGTTTGGTTGCCAGATATTTTTATATTTTTTTACAAGGTTATTTGTTGAAATAAAATTTTAGGTGGTTAAAATCACTCAATTATAATGCTTGTGTCAATTTTTTTTTGAAATTGTTTACATATATATATATGTGTGTGTGTATCAATTAAAGGTGAGGAGACCTCGAGAGTGGAAAAGGCTCTCATTTTTTCTGCCAAGGGAGAAATTTCATGTAAAAGCTCATCTTGATCATGATGTTTGAGCATCTTTTTTAACAAATTATATTGTTGCGGCGAGGCGACAACTCATCTTATGACGCAACAAACATTCAGATGTTATGTTATGGACATCTTACGAGTGGTTGAACAGAGATGTTTCCGCGGCCTACCGGGAGGGTGATATGCTTGCCCATCCGATCAATTATTTTGTACTCGGAGGGTGGTGACGTGTTTCCACGGAGTGGACACCTTCCTTCACCGTCGGAGTTCGATCGTGGCGTTGCATGCGCGCGCTCCGATCACTGTGGCACCGTTTGAGAAGAAGTAAAAGCTATTCTGTCCGAAGTAACATTAATCTACAATGTAAAAGAAGTTGTGTCGACTCGGGACACCGTAAATAAAAGGACGGGGCATAAATTTGAAAACTTGGTTGAACGAATGTGAGTAGGGGTGTAAAGCGGTTGTCCACGCGCGGGTCCGTTTGGTTGCGTGGAAGAGGAAAAACAATGAAAATATTTTATGCCGAATTAACTTTTCACGGAAAAGCATGCCCATACGTTTTATTTGGTAGATCTGAAATTAATTTTCTTAAAATGTTCCTTTTACAGTAATTCGAAGGGAAATCAAAAACATGTTCTGTTTCGTGATTCTATCATTAATTTTCAAAATATGATTTCATACTTAATTTCACTTAATTATTTTCTATAAAAATGTTATAATTCTATATAAGATTTTTTTTTCTTATGATATAATATGGACGTGAAAACTGCATAAACTTTGAATTGATTATTTTTATAATTTTAACAACTTAAAGACTTACAATTAAAATTATTATTTAATAAAATGTTATGTAGAGATCATGATTAAAATTTTTAAAGATATAAATAAATATATGTATGTTTATTTAATTTGGCCAACAACTGTTCTGCCTTGGACGTTGTCTCCGGAAAATGGCATACATCGCGATGTCAAAATCTGGGTTTTACGTGGTCAACAGAGAGTATTTTCAGTTGACTGTGTATATTACAAACAACCAAATAATCATGGTACTGAGCTTTTCGGGAAAATCTACCACGCCACTCAGTTTTACGGGGATCCAAATGGAAGTGTATTAGCTAAATTAATGTTTTATATTTTTATTATTATATTCAAATGTTTTAAAGACATTGCCGAAACAAACGGGTCTATGGGTCATGTTCAGCTCAAGTCCTAGTAAAGTGATTGATTTTGGACTAGGCTTCAGCCCAAGTTTAAGTAAACATTGTGGCTAAGTGACTGTACTCAAGTCGAAGTCCATTAATTTGTCTACTTTGTTTATTAAATTGAACTAATTCATTTAGCTGCAAGTATTTGGAGATTTGTCGTACTTATCATATCATTAGTAAATGAAATGTATGAAAGATATTAAAACCTAAATAAATTAAAAATAGCTTCTAAATAAAAAGAATTAATGATCATAGTCTGATTTTAATTTATTTCATCTAAATAAATATCTCTCTACATTTTTCTACTCTTCATCCATATTTTCTTCCAGTCTATTTATATTTTATTTTTATACTCTTTATATTTTCTCTCATATTTTGTCTATATTCTATCTTTTTATATACTTTCTCTCTCTACACTATCCCTCTCTAATCTCCCATTACATTTTTTCTCTCTACTCTTTTTCTAAAATTTCTTCATTCTCTACGTATTTTCTCACCCTACTCTCTTAACATTCTCTATACCTTTTCTCTCTTCTTTGTACATTTTCTGACTTTACCATCTCTCAATATTTTCTCTTTCTATCTTTTATCTCTTCTTTTGTACATTTTTTTTATATTACCATCTTTCAATATTTTTTTCATCTACATTTCTCTCTCTTCTGTACATTTTATATCTCTACCATTTATGTACTTTACTTATTAGATATTTTCTCTCTCTACTCTCCATTATCGGTCAATATTTTATCTCTCTCTACATTTCCCCTCGTGTGTACACTTTATTTATCTTCTCTCTATGTACTATATCTCTCTACTTCTTAATATAATTTTCTCTTCTTTATAAACTTTCTCTCACTTCTTTCTATGTACTTTATCACTCTACTTTTTACACATTCTTATCTTTACTCTATCTATATGTTCTCTCTCTACTACTCTACTTCCACTCTAGTATTTTTCTCTCTACCTTATACACTTTTCTCTCTATTCTCTATGTGTATTTTCTCTCTCTACTTTCTATCAACACACTCTCTTTACCCTTTCTCCCTTCTTTGTACACATTCTCTTTCTTCTATTTCTCAAATCTGTCTCTCAACACTTCCTATCTCTACTCTCTCTTTCAACACTTTCTCCCTCTACCTTTCCTTTCTTCTATGTACACTTTCTTCTTAATATCTCTCAACATTTTTCTCTCTACACTCTCTTTTTACACTCTGTGCTTTATCTTTCTATTT
Organism: Cryptocoryne crispatula var. balansae; assembly: GCA_036172225.1. Taxonomy (NCBI): domain Eukaryota; kingdom Viridiplantae; phylum Streptophyta; class Magnoliopsida; order Alismatales; family Araceae; genus Cryptocoryne; species Cryptocoryne crispatula. The sequence goes on along the minus strand of CM069919.1, from coordinate 9,454,968 downwards.
TTTACACATTTTCTATTTTTTCTATACACTTTTATTTTTTAGTTTCTATTTATATTTTCTCTTGCTACTATCTCAACATTTTTATTTTCTCTTTACATTTGCTTTATCCACACTATCTACACTTTCTCTGTACTATTTCTTTACACTTTCAATCTATATATATATTTTTTCTTATATACTTTCTCTCTCTACTATCTCAACATTTTTCTCTGTCTGCATTTTTTCTTCTTTTTACACTTTCTCTCTCTAACCACTCTTTCTCTCTCTACCTACATTACTCTCTTCTTTATACACTTTCTTTCTACTACCTGTTAATATTATGTCTATATTTTCACTCTATATGTGTTTTATCTTCCTTGTATGTTTTCTATCTTTACTTTATATCTACCTGTTTTATCTTTTCTATTATAGACGTTCCCTCTCCTATATCTATATTTTATGTATATGTCAACATATATGGTTAAATATATATATGTATATGGTAGTGCCAATGACTAAAGCTTGGGTTCGTTCAATATAAGCCTAAATACTTTATGTCCAAAGAGGCCCAACGAAAAATCCAATGGGCTTGAAAATTAAAGCCCATGTCCAATCCACTATGGGTTACTTATTAAGTTTATGGGCCAACCTGGACCATTTGACACCCATGAATGAAACGAGAGACATTTGATCTCTCGTAGGTTGAACGTTGGAGAAACAGGGAGTGTCACATGATCAAACTAACTGAACGGGTTTGGTTTTATTCGAGATTAAAAATTAATTAATAAAATATTTTTATGTGTATTTTTAAGTTATAAATAATTCAAATAAATATTATTTACTATAAAAATATTCTTATATGTATTTGATTTGCTCCTCACTTTTAAAGACCCTACCGTCTTATCCGATCCCTGTGTCACATTCACTTCTCTCACAGAAAACGGCGTTCAAGAAGATTTGAGGGATGTCAAAATCTGGAATCTGGTAAGGTACGTGACTCAAATGGCCAAAAGTGTTTGCAGTACATAAAATTTCTCTCGTGGACAATTGAGGGAAAACCAAGCTTTTCTTTTACCTTATGCTAATAATAACTTGCTTGATGTGGGGGTGACCAGCTGGTGCATATCTCAAAGAAGAGGTTACAATATTACACGAAATACGAACGTTTTATTGTGGCTGTAGCGCCACAGCGGTCCAAGCCTTCAAGTTCTCTCCTTCATCATCATTAACAGGGGTCCCCTAAACTGCTAACGGCAAGACAAGTCCGAAGCGCTATCAACCCCTACTTTTTAAGACAAAATCAATAGAGGGTCCCAAAATCAATGTGGGGTGACCCACTTAACAGTAGACTCTCTCACAGATTTGGTGCTTAATTTAAGATCCAATTTTCTATTTTCACGTGACTTCTGCCCCCATTTCTAACGACAATATTGTTACGAGAAATGGAGAAGTGATGTTACAATTTTGTCCATATTTTTGAAAAAAAAAACTATGAAATGACACAGAGCAGAGACAAACAAAGTGAATGCGGGCTATGAAAACATCGCTGTCTAACAAAGGGATAAACAAGTAGAATATTCCCGCCGAGATGAACAAGTAGAACCTTGGCAGCAATTTCGCCTTCGAGCTTACCGAATCGATACACGGAAGTTGTCTCCGAGATGTGAGTTTCACTCTGAAAACCATAGAACCTCTCGTTCTGATTTCACCTCCAATCTAGCGGGGGCTCGATCTTCCGACCGTGCAAGGAGCTGTGCATTTCTTGGGCCATTAGGTCATGTGATCAAAAAAATATTTGAAACCATGTGTCCAGTAAGAAAATAATGAAAGTATCCACTTTTATCATCGTATATAACTTATTTTTCAAAAAAAAAATGGACGTGTTTCATTGTTTATGACATTCTCCTGTTTGTATTTCAAACAAAAAAAAGACATTCTGCTGCCACAAATATCTAGGCATCGGGCACTAGGAGTCTTGAATCATATATGTAATGTTATGCGAGATCTGGCATAGATTATTGGTTGTTTTCCTAGCAACATCTTTTTCGGGTATTAAGGTTCTTTTGGCTCGAATGGTAAACAAGAGATTTCGCTTAAAATCTCCAAAAACTAATATATAATGAAGTGTTGGTTGCACAATAATTATTTTGTATATTTTCATGATAAAAAATTGTATTAAAATAAAATATGAACTAACCAATTACAAAAAATTATTTAGAGGGATGTGACAACAAAAAATAGTAACCATATATGACCAAATAAAATGGGGGAATCACAAGATGAAAAATGTGATACACTCTTTTTTATGTTTAAGAAGAAAATAATTTTAGAAACATAAAATTGTCACAGTTGTCAAACACCTCTTTTAACAAGTTTTGTTTCAAAAACATAAAATTATACCAAAAACATAAATTATCATGCAACCAAACACCCTGGAAAAATTTTGATGAATTTTCGTGACAGTTTCTACCGTGTTCATCTCCCACCGCCACTTTTCAAAATCTTCTCTACATGTGTATTGTACGGAAGCTAATACAAATTTGTTATATTTGATTAGGCTTTTTATGACCTCGTTGATTATCACATCAAAAATGATATTATTTAAGTATTGATATTAATATTTCTAGATATTAAGTATCTAATATCAAAATTGATAAGTTGACACTTAACTAACATGCTTTGTTTACACTACAATTATCAAATTGACCGACATTATTAGTCAACCATCGCTTAATCATTGTTATTAGTATCAATTTTAAAATTTATAGTAATTGATAATGATATCTAATAGTGTTACGACCTTAGGATCTATACTTAGTTAGAGTATCAAAAATGATATTATATTGATATTGATATTTGTAGATGTTAGAGTATAAATATCAAAATTAATATAAGTTGACACTTGTATTATATAATATGTTTTGTTTGCATTATAAATTTTAAAATTAATACTATTAATCAAACGCCTCTTGATTGTTAGCAATATCAATTTTAAATTTTATAGTGATAAATTTTTTTAATATTGTTACCAAACAAGACATTAATGACCTATTTGGTTAGAGTTTCAAAATGATATTATATTGATCTTGATCTTGATATTTCTAAAAGTTGGAGAATCAATATCAAAATTGTTACAAGTTAACATATGTATTACATAACATGTTCTGTTCGCTCTACAAATTTTAAAATTGATATTGTTAGTCAAGCACCTTTCAATAAATGCTATCAATATCAATGTTAAAATTGATAATGATAGAGATATTTAATAGTGTTACCAATCATGACTAATTAATTGGGTGTTTGGTTGCACTGTAATTTGAGTTTTTGCTACAATTGTATGTATTTATATTAAAACTTGTTGAAAGATTTTCTTTTTAGACGAAAAATAAAATCTTACTTTTTTTTATTTTGTGATCCTCCACTTTATTTGGTCATATATGGTACCCACCCTTTTTGTTATCACATCCCTCCAAACATTGGCAATTTTGTGTGGCTGACTAATTCATATTTTATTTTGATATAACTTTTTCTCACGAGTACAAAAATTTATTCTCTCCTCGTAGAAGTTTGGAGATCTAGAAGCAACAAGATGGGGGGGGGGGGGGAGCAAAACCAATCCTTTGGAGGCGGATTAATTTCCAAGTGCCGTGCATGATCGTTGGAGGAGACTAACATGCAGAAATTCCTCCACCTGTGTCTGCCATGATTAGGGTCATTGCACGCTCTTCCGATAAACCTAATCATTTCTCCAAAGTTCCTCCCTCTCTTTTCCTTTGTCCCCGCACTCCTGCACATCGTCCCCTCCCCCCAGTTCCTCCTCTTGGGGACCAGATCGCCTATCTCGACATCGATCCATGGCGCTCGTACGTACGTGTCCTGCAGCGCAGCAATATTTACGCAGCGGCACCGACCGAAAGACGTATATACAGATGATCAACTCCGGGACGGACGGACGGGCCTCCGAAGGCCACCAACCATCGATATATCAACAAGAAGCCATCGCTATTCTGTGCCAGCGCTGGCTATCTATCATTAATGGTGGTCCTTCCTTCGACATCTTCGTCTCACTTACGCTTTGCCGTCAGTATTAATATTAGTCCCACCGCTATTCATTCCCGGATAGCGGCGGCCGGGCAGCGGATCCTCCGTTTATACGTGCACACTCCTGTACACACCACCGTATTCACATTTCTCCACGTATCCGTATGTTACAAGAGTGCAGATCCCCTCCTCGGGTAGTTGATCATCTCAGTTCTCGGTAGAGAAAGTACTCACAGTCTTCAATCAAAATCGGCCACGATTCAAAGCCACCGAGGACATGTTTGGTATCATGAAATTTTGAGAATAAACTTGGTTTATTCCTAAAATTTCGGGGATAAACCAGATTTATCCCCAAATTATCCCCATACCAAACATCACCTGAAGTGACAGTTCAAATAACAAGTTTGGTGAAATGTTGCCGACGTCTTACTGACTCTCTATTCGTCAGTTTAGTTGCATTAAGTTCGGTAGTAAGTTTGTAAGGCGTCGGTAACGATTCAGTAACAATTCACTGACTCATTAACTCACTACCGACAGTCTTACTACCTCACTACCAATCACTTAAGTGGTTGGGATCGTAGCATTCTTTTATCGAAGATTGATACTGATCTCTTTGCCCAAGAATTGAGATGATTCAAACTCCTCCCGCGGGCGGAGGAGGGAACCACCGCAGTCGTTGATAAACAACCGCCCCGACCAGGCCGTACAACACTCGGAGGAAATGATCCGAACTCATGTTAAAATGCGGAAAATGAAGGAATCAAGAGAAGAAAGATAAAATAGAAATTTACAGTTCCCACTCAGTTACTTGTTTCAATCACATAATTGCCACCGACGATTTACATGATATTTTTGAACGTAAGGGTACGTAAATATTATGCCTCGTTCAATTACGTATCTACCATGTAATTACTTTATTAATCTAAATATCACAGTTCTTGACATAAATTTTTTGAAAAAAAGTACATGAAATAATACAGTTTATAAATATGTTTTTTAAAAATTGATAAAAACATAGAATTCACTATCTTCTCGCCATGCATATATCTGATCAGAATATCTTCATTCTTATTTTGTAAAAATTGGTAAAAATATAAAGCCCGCTATCTTTCTTTCATCATATATACCTGATCTTTTATGTCTTTGTCCTTTGGTTTGTTTGCTCCTTCCTACGTTATATCAAACAATAAATTAATATAGAACATACACTTTTTAAATCAATCGGACTACCACCTGTTCCTCAGAAGTTGTGTAAGTTCATGTTTGTTTTTCAAGATCACCGATTCCATTTTCTATTTTATCCTTTTTCTCCTGATTCCTTCGATTGTATTTTCTACTTTTCGGTTCGTTCAGTAATGCCGCGATTTCCACTTTTTTAACGTGTCGATGCGCGAAAAAAATGAGGATGCGATGTGTACAGGAGTGCACGCGCGAGTATACAAACAGAGAAGAGATCGTCTCAGTTAAGGGGAATAGTCTTGGTCCTCAATATCACATATTTTCACTATTTAAGTGGCGATTCGAATACCGATTCGATAAATTATTACCGAAAATAGTTAAATCGCTGCCGACGTCTTAGTAACTCGTTACCGATGCGCAGTGAATTACTAAAACGTCGGTAACGGATTAGTAAGGCGTCGGTGATCGTTCAACAACGGTTTCAGACTTTTGAGTAATAAGTTAAGATGCTACTGAACCGTTGTTGAATTGCGACCGACACCTTACTAATCCATTATCGACATCTTAGTAACTCATTACCGATGGATATAGTGAGTTATTAAGATGTCAGTAATAATTCAACATTTTTCAATAGCGATTCAATATTTGAACCGTCACTTGAGTGACAGAGATACTTCACAATTTCTGATTAAAAACTGTGACTATTTTTTCCACGGAAGGTGAGGCGATCCGCTCTCAACAAACGAACGGAGGATCCCTCCCCGGCGGCCGGGAGCTTCTATTCGTTGTCCCGGATGGTTGCTCCTCGAGGGATGGGATTGGTGATGGGATTATACGGCTACCCAAGTCGCCTGCAGAAAGATCCACTGAAATCATGGCGGCACAGATCGGGGTTAGATGTCCGTAGAAGTTGTTTATTCCGGGAGCCAGCAAAGCCCATCACCATCTTTTTATATGTAAATTGTTGCTTTGCTCCGGCTGGAAAGACGGCGTAAAGCCCCCCCCGCCGCCCGAGTGGCTGGGTGGAAAACCAGCTACTTAACGCTGATATAAAAGGGCAGAAGGAACAGCCCAGTCTGCTGGTTGCATTATGAACTGCCGATCAGATGGTTGATTAATTAGGGACATTCAAATGGTCATAATCCCGTCGCAGAGAGAGAGAGAGAGAGAGACGGTGCTTCTTCATATGCACCACAATAGGCTTCTGCTTAATATCATGGCGATAATGTGGCTCTAAAGGACGCCACCCTTTGCTTTGCTTCAAAGACGACTGGGTACGTAGCTAGACGTTGAAGAAGTGCAGCGTTGTTTTCCAGGAGAGGCGGCGGCGCCACCGGGGGCAGAGAGAAAGAGAGAGGAAGAAATGGGAGTCATTGCCGTCGGGGAGTTGATACAGAGCGCTTCCGCGAAGAGAACGTTCCGCCCGAGCTTGAGCAGCCGCCAGCATGCCGACTGGTCTCTCTCTCTCTCTCTACTGAACCTTTCGTACCAATACCGTGGTCGAAAAATCGCGTTCATGAACAGGTTGTGCCAAATCTTCGTTAACCGAAATCGCTAAAATCCGGCCGCTTGCAGGCTACTTTCCGACGTCTCCAGCGATCTCACTGTTGAAGTTGGGACGACGAGCTTTTCTCTTCACAAGGTTAACATTAATTGGGAACGAATTTCGTTGAGGTGGTCTCTGATTTGATGAATTTCCATCCGGAGCAAGGCTTATATATTTGATCTCTGGTTTTCTTGCAGTTTCCATTGGTTTCACGCAGTGGGAAGATCCGGAAGCTCCTGTCGGAGGCGAAGGACCCCAAGCTCTCCCGCATCAACCTCCAGATGGTCCCCGGCGGCGCCGAGGCGTTCGAGCTGGCGGCCAAGTTCTGCTACGGCGTGAGCGTCGACATCACCCTCTCCAACGTCGCCGTGCTGCGCTGCGCGTCCCACTACCTGCAGATGACGGAGGAGTTCTCGGAGAAGAACTTGGAATCCCGCACTGAGGCCTTCCTCCGGGATACGGTGCTGCCCAGCATCTCCAGCTCCATCACCGTCCTCCGCCACTGCGAGTCTCTCCTCCCCGCAGCCGAAGAGATCAACCTGGTGGGCAGGATCGCCTCGGAAATCGCTGCCAACGCGTGCAAGGAGCAGCTCACGTCCGGCCTGTCGAAGCTTGAGATCAAACCCGTCAGAGCGGAAGTCGCAGGCGCCGGGGCGGACTGGTGGGGGAAGAACCTGACCGCCCTGAGTTTGGATTTCTTCCAGAGGGTTGTCTCCGCGCTGAGATCCAAAGGCCTGAAGCAGGATACAATCAGCAGGATTCTGGTCGCCTACTCCCACGGTTCTCTTCAAGGCCTGGTGGTCAGGGACGTCTACGCGGCCGGCAAAGGAGGCTGCTCCAACACGGAAACTCAGAAGAAGCAGAGGACGTTAGTAGAAACCGTGGTGGGTCTCCTCCCAAACCAGTCGAGGAGGAGCCCCGTGCCCATCTCCTTCCTCTCGGGCCTTCTCAAGGCGGCGACCGTGGCCTCCGCTTCGACCATCAGCCGAGTAGACCTGGAGAAAAGGATGGCCGCGCAACTGGACCGGGCCACTCTCGAGGACGTCCTGGTACCTTCCGGCTCCTGCAGCAACAGTCAACACCAGCTGTATGACACAGATGTGGCATTGAGGATCTTCTCCTTCTTTCTTAACCTGGACGAGGAAGAAAACGACGGGAGCCATCCGAGGGAGGAAGACGGTGGAGTTGGATACGAGTTTGGCATCCCCGGATCGCCGAAACAGAGCTCGCTGACGAAGGTGTCGAAGCTCATGGATAGCTATCTCGCAGAGGTGGCGATCGACTCCAACCTGATGGCGTCCAAGTTCATCACTTTGGCGGAGCTGCTGCCTGATCATGCTCGGGTAGTCAGCGACGGCTTGTATAGAGCCGTTGACATTTTCTTGAAGGTACGTACAGGGAAGAAGATTCAAATCTTTTTTTATGTCCTGTTTGGTACCCGTATTAGATATCTATATCATTATTAATTTTAAAATTGATATTGTTGATAAGCACTTTGAAGTGTTTGGATAATAGTATCAATTTTAAAATTTGTATTGCAAACAACATATGTTGTGTAATACAAATGTCAACTTGTATCAATTTTAATATTGATACTTCATCTACTAGAAATATCAATATCAATACTAATATAGTATTATTTTTGATACTGTAACCAAACGGGCCATTAGTTTCTGCCGCCTTTTGATTCTCCGCACTTGTGACTCAGCTGAGTACTGTTGTGCGTGCAAAATTACCATAGGAAGGATCATTAAGTAATAGGAATTTTAATTGCGGTGTGGAATTTGTAGCTACATATATTCTTCAAGTGATAAATTTATAAAATATGTCAACAGTGGTGCAGTTGAAATTTGCGAAGACGATAGATCATCTTTCTTTGCGATTACATTAATTTACACAAGCAACCTAAAGATTTGTGCAATAGTAACCAGAGCTCCATGCAAGATTTTCTTCAGGTCCATCCCAACGTCAAGGAGTCGGAACGCTACCGCCTCTGCAAGACCATCGACTGCCAGAGACTCTCCCAGGAAGCGTGCAGCCATGCCGCCCAGAACGAGCGGCTGCCGGTGCAGATGGCCGTGCAGGTCCTCTATTTCGAGCAGCTGCGCCTTCGCAACGCCATGAGCAGGGGCCAAGAGCAGTTCTTCCAGACGTCCACCAATACCCAGTTCTCCTGCCGCTCCGGTGGCGGCATGGGCAGTGGCGCCGCCTCCCCCAGGGACAACTACGCGCTGGTGCGGAGGGAGAACAGGGAGCTGAAACTTGAGGTGGCCAGGATGCGGATGCGGCTGACGGACCTGGAGAAGGACCACGTCTCCATGAAGCAGGAACTCGTCCGGGCCAACCCCGCCGGCAACCTATTCAGATCATTCGCCGGGAAGTTGGGCAAGCTGAGCGACATCTTCAAACTCCGGGAGAAGAAGACCGCGAACGCCGGCGCCATCGCGGATGCGCGCATGCCGTTCCAGAGGAGAAAGCGGCATTCCATCTCGTGAAGCTCGAATCTCTGCGCATCGCTCTTCGTAGCTTTACTGCTTTGCTTTGTTTGTACCGTTCGTTTGCCGGAGCAAGTTTGAACAGCTGGTTCTGCTCACGGCATCATGCACCAGACCTCGGGCTGAGGATCGTAGCCATGAGCGAAGGGAGGAGTACTGGGGATCACCTCGAACCGTTGAAATAGAAAATTTTATTGATCTTTAATTAATCACAAACTGTCACAACTCTTATATTATTTGATTGACAGAATCAATGTTAAATTATTAAATCAATATCGAAAAAAGATGAATTGATACTAAAATAGTGATTCAGTTCAGTAACAATTTAATAAACGTTCAACAACAGTTTAATAAGTCCATAACATGTTATGAACTGTTACTTAATAATAATTAATCGTTATTTGAGTATTACAAAGTTGTTAACCATTGCTTTTATAATGGTTGAGCTATTTCAATAATGGTTCACTAATTTCAAACTGAATCACATTTAAGTGACTAATTAGGTGTTTAGATGCATGATAATTTGAGTTCTTACTATAAATTTATCTTTTTAAAATAAAATTGTCAAAGATGTTTGACAACTATGACAATTTTTATATTTTTAGAGTGATTTTTTTCTTAGAAAAAAGAGAGACATCACCTCTTCTTATCTTTTGATCTCTCACTTTGTTTGGTCATATATGGTAGTTACTATTTTTTGTTATCGCATTCCTCCAAATATGACAATTTGTTGTCATTGACAACTTAATATATTTATTTTAATATATTTTTTATCACGAAAATGTACAAAAATAGTATGCAACCAAATACCTTATAAGAGGCTGGGATAGTTTTTGATTGGGAGACAAAGTATTCTCTTTCTATTGTCCAAGGTGGTACAAAAGTAGTGATGTTCATGGCTTGGTTTAATTTTATTTTTTATATATTTTTTCAAATCAAACTAAACTATTTTCCAAATTAAACTAAATCGAATTAAATTAAATTGATTTGATTTGATTTAGTCCAGTTCAAATCATATTTTATTAAGTTATATCAGATATGTCGATATAATCTTATTTTATTTGTTTTTAATCACATTCTATTAAAAATCTTGTGTATATATTTTTATACGTAACATTAATGTTACCTTTAAAACTCTTAAAACAAATATATATTTTTATAAGAAACGACATGTAAATATTATATTAAATATAATTTAAAGTTAAATATCCAACTTAATTCGAGTTATTTGATTTACCAATTTAATTTAGTTCAAAGAGTCTTATTAACCAAACTGAATCCATCGTAGTTCAAACTAGACTGAACCAAATTATTGATTCGATTTAATTTTTCAAGTTGAACCAAACAATGGACAACCCTATATAGGGCACTCTCCCATCTCTCTCTCTCTCTCTCTCTCGTATGGATATGTCATCTAGTCCACCTTGTTACAGATAAATCCGAGTCATCCTCCTATATCGATCTTACCTCACCGTTGACTTAGACGTTGCTTGAAGTTCGCATTTTTTTGGACACATCATCTCTTCGTTTGTAACGAAGGAATGGACGGAATTGAACGGCTCAGAGCCACGTCGGTTGTGAAATTTGGGCTCAAGAAGAAATGAAGTTTTGTAGGGATAAGATGATGATGAAGAGCCGTTGACCATCATGTCTTACTCAAAAACAACGTATTTGTGGTTACGCCTTCAAATTCTAACAACACAGTGTGAGAACCTTGTTTTTTCATTTTTAATTTATTTTAATTTTCAAAATGATTTTTCGTATCTCTTTTGGACTACACAAACAAAAGGTGATAACCTATAAATATATTAAATAGTCCGACGATACATTTAAAATACTAGAACCGAGGTTCGGGTTCTTTGAAATTTAATTTTTGACCTCTCTCTGCCGGATGGTGCGAATACCCGGCGTTAACTTACATCGAGTAAGTACTTGAACGCCCTTGATTAACCGCCATAGCAATCCGTTTGGTAGAGAGTGCACGTCCATACAAAATAATAAACTAGAGGGTTGTAGCCTGACGGGCCCGATGAGATGCGAACGCGTTGCATTACGTTGACGTTGATTTCATTTGATTAAGACGTGGTTTTTCCAATTGATTTAAGTTTGATTTTTCAAATTGTTTATTTTTTTAATTTGATCTTTTCATTAATGTTTTGAATTGATGTGTTAAGTTTGATTTATTTGTTTAGTTGAATTTCAATTTGATTATGACATTGTTTTAAGTTTAAAGTTTGACTAAATGAATTAGGTGTGCTATGATTTGAGATTTAGATCACCATTTGGGTTGAAATTATTTAGTTTCATGTGCTACTTATGTTACAACGTTGGTTTAAGTACGTTCAACGCATTAATTTAAAGTTTTGATTAGATTGTTTAAATATGTGTTTTTTTTATTTCTTTGAAATTTAATTTAAGACTTGATTTTTGATGTTTGAAGAATGTTTTTAGTGAATTTTAAAAGCATTGGATATTGTTTATTTGATTCCTTTTTGTATTATTTGATTATACGTTGATTAAGAAATTCAGTCCCATGCATTACGCATATTTTAGATTGATTTTTGGGTTGATTAAAATTCTAATTTTTATATTCTTCAAATTTGATGAGTGTTTTTATTATTTTTTATCTTATTTATTTAATTTGAGTTCGCATCCCATCTGACCCATCGGACTAACGTTAGGTGCCCAATTCGAACATCCATGTCGACACTTGAACAAACTTCATTTCACTTCAGGTCGGGTTACATCATGTAGTGCCGACGTCTAAGGTTTGGAATTTCTCTCCGCCGGCACGCTTCTCACAAGATCGGAGGAAAAATCGGCATTTCGGCAGCATGCCGGCCGATCCTCGATCGAGTGGGCTCACCTCCAATACGACTAAGTCTTTTGACTTGTCGCACCGGGGGGAATGGAACCGTGTGCAACGGGAGCATGCCCGCGCCCACGTCCAGGAACGCCTACCCGGGACGTAATCGGAATAGCCGTCCTAGGGCGCTCAAATTTTGAGCTCACCCTTTATTTAATATAGCATTTCGCATTTCAATTTTTATTTATTTTTTTTATTTGTCAAAGTCTTTTAAACTTGTTGCGAGTCGACTCGGCTGAGTCGAGATAGCTCTACGGTCCCGGCAGCTCCTGTCGGCTTGAAGAATTCGCTTGCGGCAGGTGGAGACCAAGCCCAATGGGCCTGGCAGCAGTTCCTCCAGATTGCAGCTGCCGCTGCCTCCTGCCGGTCTTCTGTGGGCCCCACCATCGGCGCAATGGTCCCCGGACCATTGTCGGAGTGCGATCGGGCAGCAGCCCCCTTCGCGCGTTTGGGCTCGGGGCCGGTGGCGAGCGCCCCACAACAGAGTTCTTGATCGCGGCTTATGACCGTGCGTGCTGGGTAGCGCACTTTTCCTTTCTGATGACCGATCTCGGCTGAACGTGATGCTCTCTCCCTTTTTCTCTTGACAGGCTGCTCAGCGTGGGATGTTGGCCATGGAACAAGGCGTGCACTGAGGGCTGTTTAAGATATTTTCTCATATTTTTTGAGGCGACGCAGAGGGCCAGAAAGGGGATCGAACAGGACTGTCTTAGGGGTCTGTTCGGGATCTGTTCGGGTCTGAACAGTGGTCGCATAGGGGATGTTATGGGCTGTTTAGACAGGCCGAATGACGACGGTCGAAGGGGGAGCCAGGGGGGCAGATTTGGTTGGGAGAGGGTGGAGGAGAAGAAGGAAGAAGAAAGCTTGAAGGGCTACATGGCTGTGGATGAACCTTACCTCTTCCCCCTTCTCTTTTTCTCCTTCTTTTTCCTGTTCCTTGGCAGGTGTTGCAGGTGGAGCGGGAGGTGAAGAAACGTGGCCTGTTTCTTCTTCTTCCTTCTTTCTTGATGGTGGATAGAAAAGAAGATGTAGATGGCTCCCTTCCCCTCTTCTCCTACCCCTCCTGTTGAGGGCTGCAGCAGTACGTGTTGAGGGCTGCAGCAGTGCGTGGAAGTCTTGGATCTCCTGCGGTTGTTGCTGCTTGAAGAGGCAGGAGGAGGTACAGCGGATGGCTGCAGGCAGGAGACGTGGCTACACTTTCCTCCTCTTGTCGGCCATGGATGGATGCCCAGCCCTCCCCCTTCTGTTGGCTTGGGAAGATGAAGGCTGGGAGCGGGAGTGGACCAAGGCTGCTGTAGGATCCCCGCGCGGGATGCCCGACGTCCCCCCACCCTCCATTCTCCCTCTTCTTTTTTTTTATATCCAATGCTAGCAAGAGGCAGGCGCATGATTCTCCCGCTGGCAGCCTACGTGGAGAGAGGAAAACCCTGCCTCGTTTGCTGCCAGCCGCTTGCGGTTATACGCTCCGGCCTTCCTTCGTTGGTGGAGTGGCTGTCGAACTTTCCTTTCTTCTTCCTTTTTTTTTATCTTTCTTCCCATCATTTTAAATATCATACGAAATAAATACTCCTTGTCTTTTTTTTTATCACGGGAAACGGCAACGAATTAAATTGAACCAGAAATGATACAGCGTACACCTGGCGCGTCCAAAAGAATTTGGTCCGTCAGATCAGTGGGAGGCAAGAAGAGAGGGGACGACCACGAAATACACAACTTCTCCCGAAGAGCCCAACCCGCAAGACGGTGAGCGGCTTCGTTAGCGGCTCTAGGGCAAAAAACGAGCGAGGCTCCCGCAGAGCGAAGACGCTGGCGAGCATTGAGGATGAAGGAGCTGGCCTTCCAGAGCATTGGTCCGTCCTCGTTAATGGCGTCCACAACCAGCTTGGCATCACTTTCAGCAATGGTCGATCCGAGATCGAAGTGTTCCCAGGAGCAGGCGGCGACGACTGCTTCGGCTTCCAAGATGTGTGCATCCGTGAAGGTAGATATCCTAGCCATCCAAGCAAGCATCTTCCCATGTTCATCCCTTACTAGTGCAGCAATAGCACCAAAGTTAGAATTCGTAGCAGCATCTACATTTATCTTAACAAAAGAAGTTGGAGGAGGGATCCAGTTAAGGATCCTCTGAGGGCAAGGAATATGCGCCTGAGATAGAATGTAATCGGCCTCCTTTGAAGCCACAGAAATGATCCGGCTAGGGTGGCTAATAGAACCCTCAAGCGTGGAGGCGCATCTGCATTTCCAGATGTGCCAGAGCAGCGAAATACCAAGAATACCCAGGGAGAGGAGAGAGAGCTCCTTAAGATGAAGCCAATCTACAAACATCGTAATGATGTGCTTGAGACCCAGGGAGGGCCAGCTGGGATCGAAGCCCAGTTGAGAACCAAACCAGGCTGCCCTAGACCTGGGGCAGTTAATGAATATATGATCGGTATCTTCCGATTGGGCACAACAGATATGACAGTTGGAATCAAAATTTGGGCATCTCTTAGCAATAGCGACATTGGTGGGAAGAGCTTCCCTGAAGCATTTCCAAATGAAAATATGAATTCTGGGAGGGAGAAGCTTTTTGATTTTGGGATGCCAAAGTTTCTTCCAAATGGAGTTGTTGGATGTACTGGGCGGCAGATTCCTCTCATTAAAGAACCTATAAGCCGATTTAACATTAAAAGAACCCGACTGAGTATAATTCCATGAGTTTGTCTTGAACTTCTTCATGGAATATCGGGGTTCTTAGAATTCTGATAATATAATTTTCATCAAAAAAAGTATGCAGAGCGTTCTTGTTCCACTGCCCATTGATGATGAGCTCATTGACAAAAGTGGGATGATTGTTAACACTGTCCTTGAGGGTAGGGGGCCCATCCTGTCCAGGATCCAATGGTGATTCCAAATATTTACAGAGCAGCCATTTTTAATTTTCCATATGCATCCTCTAGCCAAGGTTTCGGTTCTAGCTTTGAGGATGTTTCTCCAGACATCAGAACTACACGAATTTATTTTGATATCCCAGAAATTTTTGCCTTTCACATACTTCGCTTCCAGGATGCTAACCCATAATTTATGTTTCTCATTCAGAAAAAACCAAGCCAATTTGAGGAGCAGAGCATCGTTGACAGAAGTTAAGTCTCTTACACCAAGTCCTCCCAGCTGGTAAGGAGCTTTGATAACCTTCCAATTCTGAAAATGAATTTTCTTTTTGCCGTTCTCTTTGTGTGCCCACCAGAAAGAGTTCTGATAACTGTCTAACTTGTTGATGATGCCCTTAGGGATTTTCTTGAGAGACATAATGTGGGTAGACAAATGGCTAAGAGTGGACTTAATGAGGGTCGTCCGGCCAGCAGTAGATAGAAAATTTGCTTTCCAGCCCGCAAGTCTTTGGTGAAATCTGTCCTTTAACCAAGAGTAATGGTTAATCCTATTATCGGAGATGCCTAGGGGAATACCAAGATAATTATCAAAAGGATTTGCCCTATGAAAGCCCGTAATGTTGCAGATTTGAGCTTGAATGTCCATAGACACATTTCTACTGAAAGTGATACTGGATATGGCTCTATTAATGGACTGACCCCATAAGGATTGATACTTATTAAGAATGGATAACATCATCGAAACGTCTTTGACAGTAGCATTTCCACAAAGAACAATATCATCTGCAAACATTAAATGGGTGATAATAGGACCATCTTTACTCAGCCTGATCCCAGTGAAATCCCCCTTGTCAGAAGCAATTTGAATAAGAGCGGAGAGAGCTTCGAAGACGAGAGAATGTAAATGTAGGGGGAAAGAGGGCATCCCCGTCTTATGCCCCCTCGAGGGTTTTATGCAACTAGATTTCTGCCCATTGATATTTATGCAGTAGGAAGCAGTTTTAATACAGGCCATAATGATATTAATGAAGTCAAGGTGAAACCCGAAATTGTTAAGCATAAACTCAATGAAATCCCAATGGATTCTATCAAATGCTTTGCTAATGTCCAATTTAGCCATAAATTGACCCATCTTACCCCTCTTGAATTTGAAAGAGTGCAGAATTTCATGGACCACAATTATGTTGTCAAGACCCGCTTCCGCCTTTGATAAATGCGGCTTGATTCTTGGAGATAAGATCCGGAAGCAAATTTTTGATCCTACCGGCCAGACTTAGTGAAAATTTTGAGGATAACATTACGAGACTAATAGGCTCGTAGTGCTCCGGGGCCGTTGGGTTGTCTCTTTTAGGAATGAGAGAGATGATAGTATCATTAAGACCCGGGGGATAATGAGAGATGAACATATGATTAATCAAATCATTTATATCTTTCTCACAAACATTCCACATAACCTGAAGGAAGCCCGGATTTAAACCATCAGGACCAGGAGATTTGTCCGACTTCATAGAGAATAGAGCATCTTTAATTTCAGCAGGAGACGGATGGGATAACAACTCAAATATGTGAGAATCAGATATTTTCTTGATAGGAAGAGGGGAATCCAACTGAGGGAGGGTATAATTCTCTACCAAAAAAAAATATTAGAAAAGTAGTGAAAGAACATTCTATGAATATCATCCTGTGCACAAGACCAAATGCCGTGTTCATTGTAGATACACAGGAATTTTGTTCCATCTTCTCCGTTAATAACTTTCATGTGAAAGTAAGCAAGACATCTTTCATCTAGGTTCAAACCAATAAGACTTGGCCCTCTGTTTCCAATAAAGATTTTCCATATTTTCAAGCCTACTGATCTGATTTCTGAGCTTGCATTCGAGATCAATGTGCTTCTGGTCCGAGGGAATATTCTGGAGATTTAGAAGCTGCCTTTTGATATCTTCTAATTGAGTTTGCAGATTTCCAAAAGTGTTCTTTTTCCACTTCATCATGTTTTTCCGGAGAAGAATCATTTTGGAATTGTAATTTTCAGCCAGCGTAGGACCATTAAGCCAACTGTTTTTGGCATAACCCTTAAAGGCCCAGTGCTCAAACCAAGCAGATTCCATCCTAAACCAACCTTTATTAACCCTACTAGCAGGAGAAGTATTAAGGAGTAAAGGTGCATGGTCGCTATGATAAGCAGGAAGAATACTGACCTTAGCATATTGGAACTTCTGTATCCAGCTCATGGATGCCAGACACCGATCAAGCTTTTCACGGATGTTGAAAGAGAACCTCCTTCTATTGGACCAAGTATAAGCTGGGCCTTCAATTTTTACGTCCACTAGTCCATTGACTTGAATAAAATTTTCAAATTGCGCCATATGAGAATGAATAGGCCTTGAGCCTCCCCACTTGTCATGATTGAACCTGATGGTGTTCCAATCTCCAATTAAACATTTAGGTAGGCTAAATTGATTCATAAAAGAAGACATATTTTCCCACATAGCCAATCTATCTTTATTCCTTGTAGAGGCATAAGTAGTGATCAGAAGAAAAACCTGCCCACTATCCAAATCCTTCACTGAGCTAGCAATCCAGGAGTTACATAAAAATAAGATATCCAGCTTAACTCTGTCAGTCCACCAAAGCCACATGCCCCCGGCCCTACCAGCTGAAGGTGAGAAAGCATAATTTGTGATACCTCTGATGTTAAAAAAGCGTTCCGAATAGCGGCTGTTGCACTTAGTTTCAGAAATAAAAATGATGTCTGGCTTAGTGGAATGGGTTAAATTCCCAATGAATTGGACTGTCGGGGACCCATTCCCCCCCCGACAGTTCCAGGCTATCAGCTTCATTGTGTACCCTGCAGCTGGTAAGGCCCAGCTGCAGAAGCCTTTTGCGAGGTGTCCAGACTGAAGCTTTCATAAGAAGAGGAGGGAGAATCCCAATTTAAATCTTTCACAAGCTCTTGTAATTTCAATTTTCTTTTTGTACCTCTCTTAGACTTACCCAATGTGATTGGTTTTTTGATTGCCAGGTTTGAAGGAGTCTTGATAAGAGCAGGAAGATTACTGTTCCGTCCTACTGTATGTGCATTATCAAACCATATGGTCGAACCTCCATCCTTGTTGAGATTTTCCAGAGCAGCATTTGGAGAATGGGCTTCAGATGGATGGTAAGAGAAAATCCATTGGGCCGGTTTCTCATTGGAAGAATACTGTACTTTTTTGTCTTTTTCAACGACGGTGCGTACCGTGTGAGATACGGGGACTGTAATCCGTACAAAGCTGTCCTGCCAAAGACTTATGTAGTGCTGGAACAGTATGGTGTATGGCTGTTGACAATATGATCGCGCTCAGAACCTCTATTAACGTGAACCCCATGCGTAGCAATTAAGGCAGATGAGACAAAAGGAGTGTCAGTTGACTTAGATTGTCCTGGCTCCGGGAAAAACTGAGCAGAAGGCATGTGGTGCTGTACTGTACATTGATCAGATCTAGGCGAAGAAGGGAGCTGATGCTCTGGCTGCTTGATCAAAGGACTGACTGGTCTCTTTCCCCCAATAGCAGATCTACCGTTTACTGTTAACCAATCTCCGTATTTGAATGCCAGATCTGAATGCAATTTTTCCTGCAACTGGGGGTTCATGGAAGGAGTAATTAAAGACTTCAAAGTGATTAGCTTGGAGCAATCTTCATGCCTGTGACCAAGAATACCGCAGAAGTGGCAGAATTTTGATATTCTTTCAAATGCAACTTCAAATATAGCTATGTTACTATCATCCAGCAAGACAGAGATTTCCGTAGGCAGAGGTTCAAGAACGTTGAGAGAAATCTTGATTCTGGCAAACAAGCTCCATGCTTGAGCTGTTTCCTTATATGGCATAATTGGATTTCCTATTTGCGAAGCCAACAACATGACTGTGTTAACTGAGAGCAACTCCTGGGGGAGGTCAAAGATCCTCATCCATAAGTCCACAGAGTTGAGTTTGTAAGCCGAAGGGGGAGTATTTGGCCTAGCTCTTTCAACTAACACTAGATCATTATTATAGAACCAAGGGGCTCTTCTGCATATCCTAATGACTTCATCTTCACCTTGCAGGGAAAGCAAGAAGGAGTCATTGGGGTAATCCAACAAGGTCCACGGAGCCGATGGTTTCCACATTTTACCAATCCAATCGACTAATCCAGCTGGCCTAACACTATCCTTTGTTAAAACAGCAATGATGATTGATCTTTTCCATTTCAGCTTTTCGTCAGGAGGAGATTCTGGAAGCTTTACTTGCTGAGGTACTCTATGAGACTTGAGGAGGTGCTGAAATTTGCTAACAATGTCTTCTTCTTCTTCTGGACTAGGCGGTGTCGTCTCGTTCTCCATACGCAGAAAGAGAAAGAAGATCGGAGAGCAAGAAGGAGAGGAAGCACACACGAGCTCGAGTGAGAAGCAAAGGCGCAGACTACAAGTGGAGCTCGGAAGACCTTCAAGGCGCAGACTGCATGTGAAGCTCTTAGCGAACTTCCTGCTAACAGTCCCGGAGCTACAGGGAGAACGCAATAGAGGCTGAGGAATCCGGAGAAAGAACTCAGGAAGACCCGAAGAATCTCAGGAGAGCCTTCGAACATTCCTCTACGCGAGAGAGAAACTTTCCGCTCAGGAGAGCGCCCACCAAGGGATCCACTCTATCCTAACCTGGAAGAAGAAGTGACTCCGTCAAACATAATACTCCTTGTCATTATCTCCTGAATTGTAGGAGCTAACGGAGGGGGGGTGCTGCACGTTGACAGGAGAGAGAGAGAGAGAGAGAGAGAGAGTTGGCGGCTGACTCCTCTAGGTCAGGATCGGATGGTTCACATTAATCCCCACCCGGAATTATTTAAATAGTCTCCAAATTTGCTAGAAAAAATCTGGAATCTTCCCCGACCGCCATTGATCTGGCGTTCCATCAATATGTGTGGTCGGGATGTTCTGAATTGCTTCAAATTTTTGATTTTACCAATCTCCTTGATTGTTGTGATCCTCACCGTTGAAGATTCAAAAAAAATTGCAAATAAAATGCTATCAAACTCTCCTTTTGGCCGAATTGAGATTTTTATCACATCGATATCCTCGAGACCAAAGTCTTGAGCTAGGAAATTAAAACATTCAGCCTGCGGGCCAGCTTGATGGTTGTTCGGACCATTTTACCCATGAGGTGGCAGGGCACGGACTCCCGTCCAAATCCAAATTTTCTTGAATAACCGTCCGACCTTTGATCGGATTCCTGATCCATCTCGAGCATTGTCTGGCTCGATCTTAGACGGACATTGTGATGAAATCGGATTTTCCCGATCCTGCCCCGATTTGTTCTGATGTGATGGGGGCAAAACGGTCATTTCTTACTCTGATGTCCGAATTTCACGTTTTGGACATCGTTGCGAAGAGCATGACCAGCGCTTTCTAGTGAACCCATTCCCTGACCATTTGGTCCCATTAACTATTCCAAAATCCTTCCCAAAGCCCATTTACACTGATTTGTCTTTATTTTACTAAATTCGAGTCGAATTTCCAAATCGACTTCGATTTTTGGTCGAATTTGAGTTGAGTGGGCTGATGGATGTTGTTTGTTTCCTTTTGGGCCATCATTGGACATATCGGACTTATCAAGGTTTATTGGGACCAGCTAGCCCATTAGGCCACTAAAGTGGGCCTCACCACCATTTTCTCTCCCATCCTACCTTTGGATGTCCGAATTCGCTAGCGTTTTGTTTTTTTTTTGTTTTTTTTTGAAAATTTTGATGCCAACACACATCTATCGATTCTGTTTACATTTTGTTAACTTTTTATATTTTATGAATTCTTATTCATTTTTATGGATTTTGTCATTTTGTCTATGGTGTGTATCAAGTATGAGTGGCTGATGCCAAACCTCCACAAAAAAGAGAATTGCCGTGTATATTATCACATCTCATGACATTAATTCAAATGATATAAATATTCAGGCATTCTCTATTTTTTAGTTAGGATGT
This sequence comes from Cryptocoryne crispatula var. balansae, assembly GCA_036172225.1. NCBI lineage: Eukaryota > Viridiplantae > Streptophyta > Magnoliopsida > Alismatales > Araceae > Cryptocoryne > Cryptocoryne crispatula. The sequence goes on along the minus strand of CM069919.1, from coordinate 9,434,002 downwards.
GATGTACCGAAGCTTGGATGTCATGTAAAATATAATGATGAGGACATTATTCATGAGACGTGCCACGTAAACATCCATGGATAAGTAAATTTTTTCACATCAGTAAGGAGCGTAATAGAGAGCAACATAATATAAAATTAAAAACAAAACTACTTTTTATAAATTTTAAAAACAAATAGATATAATTAAAAATAAAAACAAATGTTTAAAATATTATTTTGGGTAGATGAAATTATAAAACTTTTTGATATTATAGAGAAGAAAAATATCGGAGTATCTCGCTTCCTTCTCCAAAACTCATCCCCGTCGTTGTGCTACCCCAACACGATCAGCGTCTCACGTTTGGCGCCAAGCCAAGTTAAGAAGTTCGCATCCTCGGCTCCCCTTCGTAATTCTTCGCCGCGGTAGCATCGGTCGGGAAGGGAGAGTGTGCGGCGTGGACATGGAGATTTCTAAGGATCAGATCAGTACTCTCATCGAGAACGGTCTGTATGATTCCGCTCAAATGCTGGTAAAGATCTTGGAGGTTTTCTCGTCGCGTAGAGATTCCATGTGTCTCCAGTATTTGATATTTGTGGAGGACATAGTTGTTATTTTCGTCTGTACTGATCTTTATATTCATTGCCGGCAGAAAACCGCTATCATCTTCGGTAGTGGCTTGAGTTGGTTTCGGACCTTTGGTCACCCTGATTTGCCAGTCGTAGACGAAAGTACCTCGTCTACAAGTTGCCGATGTTGAGATGACGAGTTTTCTCATTGAGTGGAAACTGTTTTGCTTCACGAGATTTGGTTATAGCTAGGCTCCACGCTTATTTGGCTCCAGACGCTAGGGAATCCGTTTTGTATGCCATCCGTATCATGGCTCGAAGCCAGTCCAAAATGTGCACACGAAAGTCAATAGCCGATGGATTTCCAGAACTGTTTATTACCTTTCGGGTTCTGAAAGATGTTTGCCCATTCTTCTGTGCAGATGATTAAATGGAAATGCTGCATCCATTAATGAGATGTTAAACTCGACCTCTGTCAGTAGGTTAATAATTTTTCTTTTTGATGAAGATCCGCTGTTAGTAAGCTAATTGTTGTTTTGCATCGTGAGGTTTGGTAAAGAATAGGAGTAGAGCTGGTAATTAAAGTGGAAAGGAAATGTGTATGGGGAAAATGAAAGGATAGTCCTGGTTTATCCCTTCATCATCTATGTACCAAATGATCCTTTAAGGTGTCCTCTTATGGTCAGAAAATAATGATGGATACTCGAAGTTAGCGGCCCTTTAACATTTTGATGCCATAGGAACAAATTATAACCTACAATAATCAACCCAACGATGACCTTGCAAAAATGTGGAATCAGAATCGAAACCTAGATCGGTGGGTCCCAATTTTGATCGGAACAATCGGCCGATCCACCAGGAAAAAAATCGCTATAGAATCGGTCCAGATCGGTACTTAAAAACCCTTAAAAAATAACAAAATAAACATCTAGGTCAGATTTCAATCCAATAAAGTCTATTTGGGGTTGATTTCGGCCCCAAAATAGGCCACCGAAGTCCTGATTAGGGCCATGTTGCCGGAATTGGCTGATTCAGCAGATTCCGGTCCCGATCTAGGCCAATTCAACTAATTTTGACCGATTCTGATAGGAAGCTAGCTTGGATTGGGTCTCATGGCGGAAATCAGATCGCAGAGTTCAGCAGATTCCGGTCCCAATCTAGGCCAATTCAACTGATTTTGACCGATTCTGATAGGAAGCTGGCTTGGATTGGGTCTTAGGGCCGAAATCAGATCGCAGAGTGCTGATCTGATCTGAGAATCGGCTGATTTTGATTCAGTTCGGTCGATTCTGCAAACTATGTTGCCCGAGCTACCACATAGAAAGGAACTAGACAACATACATGTAGTTTTTGGTCTAAAAAGGTTAAAAGGGGAGGGGACAGACAGAATCACAATCAGCTGTAGTCAATTTAATTTTTGTTTGGTCCCAAAAGGGCTAGAAAGTCCTACCTAATTATATACCTATTTCTTCCTGTGAAAATGCCTACTCTTTTCTTTCAAAGATGAGTAGACACTTGCAGGATTGTACTTGAACCATTGTTAGCTTGTACAATCAATTCAGTTTTATGATGGTAGCCAAAGAATGTAATTCATCAATAACTAAAAGGAAAAAATGGATTACAAGATGAAAGGAAAAATAAAACTCTACAGAGATTATAGAAAGGAGATCATTCTCCTGAAGAGTGGCACCAGATAACAATTTTTTTTTTCAAAAACAAAGAACACAATATGTGATATTAGAAAAGATCTTCCACTTCTAAAGATCATTATGCTCATGAAGATTTGTCATGGGAAATTCACCTTTTTAATCTGCTTATTATTAACTATGCTTTCTTCAGTAGAAGGCTCTTCTATGTTCACACCAAACAACCTAGTCCATTGTGTGAACTTTTGTTTTATGTTTTTTTGTAGATTCTGATATATTTGTGAATTGTTTTTCTGTTGCTGATTGTGACAGGGATGCTTTCTTGTCTCATCAGCTGTTTCAAATGCTGATAGCAATTCATGCTCTAAGGCTGAAAGCTTGGTAAGATTCTAATGACCTTGTATGTGCATATTTTATCATGTCCTTATGTCTTGACCTTTTTTTTTCAAAGACAATTTATTGTGTAGTGATTTCATCACTGTTATTATGTTGATAGTAGGACGGTCTTCCTGGTTTTTTCTTCCAATGACACTAGGTATTTAATGTGGCATATTTTCTTGAGCATTGTACATCATAAATTTAGACTTGATGAGTCAAATACTGACGATAAACTTCCCAGGACTGGAGTAGACAATATTTGGATTTATTTTTTTTTGTTTTCTTTCCATCATTTGAGTGATTCTCCATGTTTTATATATACATATCTATACCTAATACTTAGAAATGCTAGTTGTTTCTTTGTCACCCACCTACCCTTCTTTTCTGCCTGGATGCTTTGTCTTGTCCATGTCATTTCGATTTGCCCCTTCGCCTCCTTATTCACTCGTCCGCACCAGTTTGCTTCCCTGTTCACTGATCCACACCGTTTCTATTCCCCCCTTCGCCTCCCATCAAGGTACAACGTGAGTGGCATTTTAGTTTCCTTCTTTCTGTTCAAATAGTGATGTTTTTACTTAACCCGTTGTGGACTGAGATGGTGGTGCCTTCAAAGTGGTCCTTTACTGATAGCCATCACATGCCAGAGCTTCTTGGGGGCAGTGGTGATCATGGGCTTCATCTTCCCGACTGTATTCTTGCAGCTGGACACCTAGCCCAAGGGCGTGCAGGAGGACATCAGCTTCTTCACCTTTGTGATGTCCATTACCTTCTACAGCTGCGTCGATGCTCTCCCTGCCTTCCTGCAAGAGCACTTCATGTCTTAAGCTTCATGTGACAAACAACCTACAATGCTTCATATTTATCTTTACCTTTACACTCAAAGGTTTGAGCCTTCTTCAAGACATAAAATTCAGAATAGTTACTAAATGGGCAATTGATAACAGATCTTGGATCTAACTGATATTGATTTATTGAATATTTGGTGATACAAAATACCTGGCTATCCTTACGGTCTAAGTCCAAGCTGTTGAAATTAGATAAGTTTGGATAGGGGTGCAATCGAGCCGAGCCGAGCCGAGCAGGGCACTGTTCGAGCTCGGCTTGTTCGATTATTTAGCCGTTCGAACTCGGCTCGATACTCGACGAGTTTTCGAAAGTCTTGTTTGAACTCGGCTCGATTTAAGCTCGACGAGTTCGAGCTCGGCTCGTCGAGCCGCTTGTTTATGTAAATGAGCCAACTTAGCTCGAGCTCGATTCGAACTCATATTCGAACTCGTTTTTGAGCTTGAGATTGAGCTCGTTCACTTAAAATTAGAGTTCAAATATAAAAATATATATTTTAAACTACTATTTAAACATAAAAAATATAATTTTACATAATATTAAAAATATAAATATATAATAAATATAATATAGTTTAATTTAATTATTTAAATAAATAGCTAATCGAGTAATTAATCGAATACTTAATCGAGTATTTTATCAAACACTTAAACGAGCTGCTCGTGAACTTATCGAGCCGAGAAGGTCTCTGTTCAGACTCGGCTCGTTTATAAGTCGAGCTTTTTTTTTCTGTTCAAACTCGTTTATTTAACTTAATAAACGATCCGAGTCGAGCTTTTAACGAGCCGAGTATCGAACTACTCGTTGAACGTATTGGTTCGTTTGCACCCCTAAGTTTGGATGAGATCTTGACGATCTCTAGTTAATGGATCAGGAAGCCATTTCAAAACTATCCGTCCAATTATGGTAAAAAATGATTATAGAAAGAAAGATAATTAATATAGATAATACGTATTCTCTACAAATTGGATTAACTAGTGAGATTAAAGAATAATTTTGAGAGGATATGGATGACTTTTTGCAGAGTATACCAAATGAGAAAAATATAGTTATTGGAGGAGTTCTTAATAGACATATTGGAAATACATATCGTGAATACGAAAAGTTCACAGAGATTTTGGATATGAAAATTTAAAGGGAGAATTACTCTTAGGTCCATTTAAGAAAATGACTTTAGTAAAAACTCCGTTGACCACATTTCGTTACTGTTTAGTCCGTTGACACTAAATTTTATTATCACCCAGTCCATTTCTTCAATCCGTCATTTTCAAATCCCATTTTTACCCCCTCCGGTGGCTAGCGACAGTACCGCCGTGGTCTCCAGAGCGCGGATCCTGGGGACGGCAGGACTCGACGCGGGCGAGGAGTGTCCCCCCGGGCGGCGGCGCCTCCGTGCCCAGACCGCCACCGCCGGATTCGGACGGCGGAGGGCGGGGGCCGAAGGAGAGGGCGGCGGCGAGCTTGGCGGGGCGGCGGCGGCGGCGGCGGCGGGTTGACGGGGGGGCTCGGGAGGGGCGAGCTCGTGGGCGGCGGTGAGGAGGGAAGAAGACGGGGGCGAGCTCGGGGGCTCGGGAGGGGCGAGCTTGGCAGGCGGCGGCGGCAGCGGCCGACGGGGGGCTCGGGAGGGTGAGCTCGTGGGCGGCGGCGGTGAGGAGGGGCGAGCTCGTGGGCGCGGCGGGGGTTCCGCGGGCGGGGGAGCCTCGTCGGGGGGCGGGGGGTTCCGCGGGCGGGGGAGCGCCGCGGGGGGAGCCTCGCCGGGGTTCCGCGGGCGGGGGAGCGCCGCGGGGGGAGCCTCGCCGGGGGCGGGCCGCGGGCGGGAGGAGCGCCGCGGGGGAGCCTCGCCGGGGTGCTTCCGCGGGCGGGGGAGAGAGCCAGCGTCGCTGCGGGGGAGGGGGCGGGGGGCAAAAACGACATTTCAAATGTAAATTGGAGTGGGTGTGACCATATTTTGAAAAAACGGACCTAATGGAAAGGTGTTTTTGAAAACGGACCTAGTGATAAAGTGATTTCCTTAAAACGGACCTAGTGTGCATTTACACAAATTTAAATGAAGGGAAAAATATTTTGAATTTTACTATGACTTATGATCTGATTCTAACAAATATGTATTGTATTAAAAGAGAATATTATTTAATAATTTTTAAAAGTGGATATAAGAAAAGTCAAATTGACTTTATTCTCACAAGAAAATCTAATCATGCTATGTGTAAGGATTGTAAAGTTATTCCATGGGAAACTTTAACATGTCAACACAAATCAATGGTTTTATATGTTATCATTAAAATATAAACAAATACATTTAAAAGAAATATTTCTCTTACAATAAATGGTGGGAGTTAAAAAGGATGAAACAGCAAACATTCAATAATGAACTTCTTAACATAAATGTTTGGATGTCAGAAGTAAATGCCAATACTTTGTGGATGAACATGGCTATAAAGAATAGAGAGATTGCTAAAAAAATATTTGGAGAGTCTAAATGACATGATTCACCTAAAAAGGAGACTTGATGGTGAAATGACGAAGTGTAAAAGGCAACAAAGCATAAGAGAGATTGGTATAAAAAATTGGCAAGGGTGATAACAACGAAACTTATGAACTATATAATATAGCAAAAAAGGAAGCAAAAAAGACTATTAGACAAGTAGGAGATGATGTTTTTAAACATAAGTATGAGAAACTTGGAACAAAAGAAGATGAAAAAGATATTTATAGATTAACAATGATGAGAGAGAGGGGGTCTTAAGATCTTGACTAAGTTAGATGCACGAAGAATAAATAAGAAAATTTTTAATCAAAGATGTTGATATCAAAAAAAGATGCAAATATTATTTTGATACTCTTTTTAAGGACAATTTTACTAAAAACATAAATGACATAGAAAATGTGACAAAGTTTAATTTGAATTATATTAAGAGAATTTAATTTTTAGAAATTAAACAAGCATTGAAGATAATGAAAACAAGTAAGACATGTGGTATATATATATCATTCTTATTGAAGTGTGAAAATGTTTGGAAGATTTAAGGGTGAAATGATTAACTTGACTTTTAACAAAATTTTAATATCGAAAAGAATGTTGAATACTATGAAATTATGGAGGGATCAAACTGATGAGTCATACTATGAAATTATGGAAAATAGTTATTGAGCAGCGATTAAAAAATTGTACAAATATTCAACTAACCAATTTGGATTTATGCTTGGTTGATTTACAGTCAAAACTATTTTTCTTATTAGAAATTTGATAGAGAAATATTGAGATATGAAGACATATTTACATATAGTGTTTATTGATTTGGAAATGACCTATGATAAAGTTCAAAGAGAGATTTTATGATGGGTGTTGGAATGAAAGATGGTACCTGTTATATGTTAGATATATATATATATATACACATTTGTATGACAAAATATATGTATGATGAAGCAACCACTAGCGAATGCACCATTAGATGAGAAACAAGAGATTTTTCTATTTTAATTAGGTTACATTAATGGTCTGCGATGAGTTCTTATCTTTTTGTATTAATTATGGATGAATTAACAAAGACTATATAAGATGATATATCTTGGTGTATGATATTTGCAAATGATATTGTATTGATAGATGAGATATAAGGAGTGCATATAAAGCTAGAATTGTGGAAAAATGCTATAGATACTAAGGATTTTAAGATAAATAAAACTAAAATAGAATATGTGTATTATAAATTTAATAAAAACCAAATAGAAGTAAGTGATGGTGTTAGTTTGTATGGATACTATTATCAATGTAACCTCAAAAATGTCAAATCCTTTATAGAAAAAGAGAATTTGAATTGATTTAGCTTTGACAACTAGGAACATATGTGGTATTCCATAGGAATATAGCTAATTCAATGATATATATAAAATATGTATTGAGGTTGTTGGGTTTTTTGAAAATATTTTATTTTGACATTTCTCCATCGAACTTACAAAGTACTAATGTCAATTACATTGAATAGCCATTCAAACACCCTTGATTAACCACCATAACAACTCGTTCGAAGAAGACGTGCATCCACAAAACAAAATCGTATTCGGGAACAAGGACCCCATGAACTTGGTAGAAGGCAAACACGTAGTGTCTTGAGTTTAGTTAGATTTATTATTGATTTGAGTTTGTTTGGGACTTTTGGTTTGCAACTTAATGTCTTTTATCTTTGAAGATTTGCATTTTTTGGTTTGATGATCCCAATTTTCGGATTAGTTACATTTTTTTGTTCATTTAGCTTCTGATTTTGAACCTGGGGTTTCATGAATCTAATCCGATTGTTATGGGATTGAGTTTTGCATTTTGACTTATTGGGGGGGGGCTTCTTTCATCTTTTTTTTTGAAATCAGCCTTTCCTTTTCATTTTTTAAGGGTATGAACTCAGCTTTGACAGATTGCAGATTTGAATTTAATACATTTTTTTATTTGATTTGGGTTTACTCAGAGACCTTCTTTGATTTAATTTGTCTCACACCTGCCTGATTCTTTTTCTTTTATTTAGAGGGTTCTGGGAAGGTCTGAACTTTCTAATCCTTAATTCTGATCAGCACCTATTCTTCCTTAAAATTTTGTTTGTTGATCCGCAGTCCTATGAAAAATACATGCAGATCTGAGCTTTTTTTCTTTTTCTTTCTTGAGAACCGTGGACCCCCTCCCCGTGAACACTGAGGTCCGATAGTCTACAGATTTGACTCAACTTTGTTTAATTTTGTTGTCTTTTTAAGTCTTAAAGATTTGATATTCTTTCTTTTGGATTTGCAGTCCTTCCTGCTCATTGAACTATTGGGGTTCCCTTCCACATGTACACCATTGGTGAGCATTGTTTCTCCTTTCCTTTTTGAAACTCCAATGGGAGATACAAATACAATGCGGGAGGCATGCACCCCATAATCCCTTTGATGAACTTAGGATAGAATTTTCTCTTAGTCTTTGATAGACATGTGGAATACTCTCCATTGAATTGATTTTAGGATAGGGTTTCCTTTAGCTTTTGATAGGCATTAAGGACCTTTCCCATTGAATGATTCCTTCTCGTAGGGGATGAAAAAATACATGACATTGGGGTCCTATTCCTTTGTGGAATTGACCTTTGGATGTCATCCTTGACTTAATTTGTATTCTTTTATCTTTTGCCAAAGCATAAGACTCATGATCACGGCCTCCAATTATCTTTGATTGTCTGTTTATTTGATGTATTTTTATTTAAGTTTAACTAAGACTAAAGGGCTTAACATAAAGCCACTCCCGCATACCATTTTAGTTCAGCTGATTATTTATTTTATTTTGTTTTGTTTGCCACAAAATGCCTGTTTTCAGCTTGCTGCTGTCGTCTGATCTCTTCTGGTTGCTTGCTGCTTCAGCCTTTCTCAATTGGAGATTGATGTACCCATCTCCATTTCTGTTGAACATCCAGGTCCGAGATCTGCTGGATTTATAAGCTTGGGCAGAGTAGGGCTTCATCATACTACTGGGTCTGCAGGCGAGCAGGTAGGTAGGACTGCTCAATGGCTAGCTTTAGTGACTATCAGCATGGATTTATGAAAAAAAGAGGGGTTTGGTTGGTTGGTTGCACATACTGGGGTGTACAGACAACCATGATAGTTTAAAGGATCACTTTGGATGAATGAACTTACTGTCATGATCTGATGGTTCATTGAGGGCAGTAAATCGCATGGGGTGGTCATTCTGGCCCAAAGAGGGGGAGAATCTCATGCCCTTAGACCTACTCTGGAGTCAGCTCAGAATGGATTAGGGACCACTTGAGGCTAATGGGGGGACCCAACTGGTGGGCTAAGGCTCCTTTCCATGGGCTTCGAGAATAGGAATAATTGTGGTGCAGAAGGGGAGAGGAAAGGAGGTGAAGATGGCATCAAATTGGTCTTCTCCTCCTTACCTTCTCCTCTTACTTCCTGCTTGGTTGTAGAAGATATGCAAGCCCAAGATTGGTTTGGATGCATCGTCAAACCTGGCCCAACAATGTGCCTTTTGACTTTCTTTCTCCCTTGATCTTAGCAAGCTTTGACCCACCTCGGCTGGCTTCTTTGGTGCTCCTCTCTTGTTTGACTTTAACATTCCCTTCACCACTTTTCTTTCCCTTGGCCTCTGGAGATTCCAATCTCCCTTGCAATAGCTAAGCAGGCCCTTTTTATTAGCTCCTGTCTGAGCCTTCTCGGCCCTTCCCAACAAGGCAGGTCTGGCAGTGTTAATTGAGGGAGGATCCACCGGATCCCTTCTCCTTTAAAATCCTTCCCTTTGTGTGTTCTTGCTATCAAAGACGGTGGCTGATTTTATTAAGCTCTCAAGTCTCACCTTGGGGGCTGGAGAGCCTCTCATTAATGGGATCATGTGCTAACCGTTACAGAAGCACCCAAGGAGGGTAGAGAAGAGTCTCCTTCTTGGCTGACAATGCTCCCCCTTCTCTGATTTAAAGATCCCAATAAATGTGAAAAAAAAAACTTGCAGCATCCACTTCCTCTAAACAAGCTCCCCTCGACCTGCTCCCGCTGCCTCAACATGTGGCCTATTTTAGCAGCTTTTTTCAACTCTCCTTTGGTGGGAGAATCCCTCATTGATTAAAAGTTAAGCAAGCTGTCCCTGCGGGGAACCATTTTGGAAAATTTTTGAATTTTTTCCCAAGTGGGAGAATCTTGTATTTAATGAGGTCTCTTGCTTGCTGTTACCGTAGCCTATAAAAATGGCAGGTTGTCCCATTCATGGGTCACATTAAATAGGGAGGATCTGCTGGAACCATCCACACCAGATGACCTTCCCGTGACCCTTTCTTGCTGCCTCAACAGGTGCTAGTTTTAGCAGGTTCTTTTCAAACTTTGTCTTAGGCGGGAGGATCTGCCATTATGTGGTAATTTTGGTCTTCTCTTGACAGATCTAATCCCTCTTGATGTGTTCTATCAACCATCGGTTGTCTCACCCCCTGCACACTTGTTATCCAATTAAGGATAACTCCTGGAAGCTTCCAGCCACTGAGGGCCTGCTGAGCTGACTGTTTGCGCACAAATGCTGCTGCTGACGTGGCAGAGAGATGCATTTTGTTCTAAATAAATGGCTGTGCAACTGAGTTAATATGTGGGCCAATTTTGGCAATAAGATGGGCCTGATTGGGAATTGAAAGATGGCCCATTAAATAGGGCAGAAAATGTGCCGCAAAAATGACATTAGGAACAGGTTAATTCCCTATTGAGTTAGGACCAAGAGTGGGCCTACTCGGAGTTAAGATACAGCCCACTAATCACATAAACTGTGAGCTGTGCAGATGATGGCTCAGAGATGGGTTAAAATCAACCCTGATGAATCTCTCTTATTACACCATTTCTTGTCCATTCTGTTCATCCTTTACGTGTCATGAATATAACGCACAATTCTTTTGTATTAAGCCCATAGTAGCCACTGAATTGGGTACCTACGCCACATCCCTCTCTCTTCCATGTATACATGATTATTTTTTTTTTTGAAAACTTCAGGTGTCGACAATTATCTTAAAGAACACAATTCAAGTATCTTGGATTGATTATTCAAAAAGATAGAGAATGTGATGAAAATGTTAATCATAAGATTAAAACAAGTTTGATGAAATAGAGATTGACTAGGGGGTTCTATGTGATCGTCAGATTCTATTAAAGATGAAAGAAAAATTTATCAGACCAATATAAGACTTACAATATTGTATGGTAGTGAATGTTGGACAATAAAAAGAAAACATAGTTCTAAAATAAGTGTTGTCGAAATGAAAATGTTAAGATGGATGAGTGGTCATACTTAATTAGATGGAATAAGAAATGAATATATTAGAGAAAATATAAGAGTAACAACAATTGTAGATAAATTGAAAGAAGGAAGATTGAGATGATTTAGACATATTAAACGTAAACTTAAGAAAACTCTAGTAAGAAAAGTAGAAAATACTAAAATAACATAAACAAAAAAAAGACGTGATAAACCTAGGTTAACTTGGAGGAAGGTAATTCAATATGATTTAGATGATTTAAATATCTTTGAAGAAGTAACTCAAAATTGACATGAGTGGAGAAAGAAAATCCATATGGCCGACCTCAATTAATTTGGGATTAAGGCTTGAGTTGAGTTGAGTGATCTTTCTCATATTCCTAGGAAAATGATCTCAATCTTTCTTTTGGCACAATTAAGCTATTTATAGTTGAAAAATGAGAAGAAAAGTATTGTCTTGAGAAGAACCATGAATGAAATTAAAGTCTCAATGAGAATGTGTTAATGCATTGGATTCACTTTCACCTATCTATCGGTCATCAATGTCAAGCTCTACCATGGAATTCACCCGAGATATGGGTTTTCATGGATTTCTCTGTTGGAGAGGAAAGGTAACAACCTGGTAACGTTGGAGATGAGCCTTATATGCTGTCCCCGTGTATTTCTTGTACAACAAACCATCAACATTGATTGTAAATGGGAAGTTAATAAACCAGAACCTTTAAATTTTAAAAGTTTAATCTGAGTAACAAGAAGTGCAAGAATGAAAGAAGCAAAGGCAGTGTCTGTGGCTATTGGAGAGTATGCAATGATCCATTGTCACATGTTTATGGTTATTGGGATGGCTGGTCAAATGGTGCATTACATTCAAAAGAAACCTTACTGAGGTGGAAATTGAAATTTTTTCTAATTTGATGTTACTTCTTGAAAACATTAGTTGTAATGCTAATCAGGAGGATAAACTTTCTTGGCTTCGTGGAAGCAAGGCCATCTTCACGTTTAAATCTGCTGTCAGGAGCTTGACTCTCGGGGAGAGGAAGTCCCTTAGTCCTGTGCTATTTGGAAGCCTCTTGCCTATCAAGACAAATTTTTGTTCTCCGGAAGATTAGTAAAGAGAAACTACCTATCATGTGCCCAGTCAAAAATATTTTCTATGATATCCTTGCGTCTTGTGTGTTTTGCTGTATACTGGAAGAATAAATGGACCACCTTTTCTTCAGGTGTTGTATTATTAATTCATATGGAGGACTTTGTTTAGAAGCTGGAACCTACAGTGGTCTGATCTTGAAAATATCACATCTTTTATTATGTCGTGGTCTACACTAACCCTAGGTCTGTTGAAGCCACTAGCAGGATTTCGTCTTACCGGCCATGGTGTCGGCTATTTGGAGCACGGGAAACAAAGGGATTTTCAAAGTGCCTTATAACAATCTGATACAATTTCTCTTTTAGATGTCTACTTTTGTTAGAGAAATTTTTTTTTTGCGCACTGGAGTATATTTCTGGACAAAGTTACCTTTGGGGTTTCGTTTCTTGCTTTCAGATCTTTTATTATGTAACCCCTGGCCAAAGGGTTTGCAGAATCGGAATCGGGTGTCGGATTGGCTGGTGCTAATTTAGACCAATTCTCCGGGAGGAATCCCAATCCAGAATTGGTCCATATCGGAATTTTTTTCTTTTCAAAAAAATTCAAAAAAATCATGATAAATTTTACAAAATATGAGAGCTTTTTTAAAAGTAAAAAAATAAAAGTAACATCTAACACACTTTCATATGACTATTACTCTCTATGAGACATATTAAGACAAGTGGATATAAAATAATATCAATATTTTTTTCAATAAAGAAAGAAAGTCATACAATTCATATACAACAAAAATGATACCTTTCCATCACCATCATCTACGAAATTAACCTTCATAGTCTTTCTTCTCTTGATTCTCTTGAATGCTCCATTGAGAATGGTTTGTCATGATTGACCCATACCCATATGAAAATAATAATTTGGTCATTCGACTAAAGTTATACACTATATGATGTTGGATAACATGGCTCGAAATTTGAAGCGGGCTCATAAACAAAATCTATCTGATTCTACCACTAACTTCTTTCACTAGAATGTTGTCGCTAACCCAAATCATTAAGCCCTTCACCACTCGGATGTGTACTATCAAAAGATTTACGTTCTCCTCCTCCTCCACCTCCACCTCCACCTGAACCACTTTGATTTTGTTGTTGTGTAGGTGGAATAAACTTTTTCTCATCATCATATGAGGATGATGCTTGTGTACTGTCCGTAGGACTCACATATTTTCGCTTGACAATTAACTTTTTTCTCTTCCCCGCTTTCTCTTCTTGCATACCTTGTTTAATACTTTGTTGGTAAATCTTATTTTATGATTTGAATTCTCCGAATCTTTCTTTCTTTTGTGTATTCTTTTAGACAACATAAAGATTTGCATTTTAAGCGTCATGAGAAATTGGACCTGGAGTTGTGGCTAGAGCTGGCTCTAGAGCTATGATGTGAGGTAGATTCTGTTGGACTAGAATTGTAGAAGGAACCTGAGTATCTCTTCTTTGTTCTTGCATTTGTTCATCTTCATCCTCATCTACTATGTTGCAAAGCTCTCATTTGGCCTATGTACGATCATTGGGGTCAAACTTTAGAGCTGGTTTGACACACTTGTCGTCCATTGATGTTGAAAGTGGATGTTTTGTTTGGAAGCGGCATTCAAAGTTGACATTCCCTTATGATAATTTTTGATCACCTGCATCGTGACTTTGCTCGTAAGGACCACTTGCAAATTTTGTAAATCTTTTTTTAGAAAGTTTTTGCTAGTACTTAATGTTCTTAATTTTTATCTGCATATTATGATGACAAAACCTTATTTTTTCTAATCTTTTACACTTCATCATGTTTCTTCTTTTATGTATATCAGGCTGAAAGTGTTCTAGTTTCTCTCATACTGTGATGAACTAGTGTTTTGACTCATTACTTGTACTACAATAGCAATAAGTGGATTCCATCCACTTTCATTATTCACTTGAATCCACCACTCAATTGTAAAAAGTCAAGTAGTATAGTAAATGTGTAATTTTTTTACAAAAAAATTGAATATACTATCAGAGGGGGGGGGGAAGTGGGGAAAACATATCTTCGGAGGGGGTTTCTTGAGCTTGTTGGAGTGGGAGGCTGGAGGAGGCAGCTAGAGGGGAGGGGAGCCTTAGAATCGGGAGGATGCTGCCGTGAGGGAGGGGAATTGGGGTAGGGGAGAGAGGATCGCCAATTTCTCCCCATAGATTCCATTTTGTAACACGGTCTCCTGGAGAATCAACTTAGAACAGCCGATTCTTAACCCAATCCAGGAGAATTGGCCAATCCAAGGGCAACTCTCATGATCCATGCCAATTCATCGAGAATCAATTTTGGATCGATGGTTCAAGCGGTGGATCGGATCGAAATGGGCCGATCCGATTTAAGAATTGGTTGATTCCGATCCTTTTGTGAACTATGCTAGGCCCACCTACCATCTGAGCAGTTTTGTTCTTGTTTTTTCTTTCTTTCGAACTTGTTATCTCTTTCCCGTATTAATAGAAATTGAGGCCTCATGACCTTTCTTAAATAAAAGTGAAGGCAGTGTTTAACAGAGTGGAGGCAATCACTTTTTTGAAAGTGGGCAAAGCCACATATCTTTTATTGATAAATGTAAAGAGTAAGAAAGTTACTTCAGAAGCATAAAAGGTTGGTAGCAGGGGCATGCACTTAATCAAGTGGGATCAAGTACATAGGCCCACCGAATAAGGTGGTGTGGGGCTTGCTCCACTGACAGCTCTAAATGATGCTTTATTGTCCAAATGGTTATGGAAGCTGAACGTTGATAGGAATACTCTTTGAGCCAAGATTGTGCTATAAATATAATATTGGTGATAATGATTCTTGTATTAGGGACTTTAGAAACAGAAGTAGGGTTTCAGCCATCTGGAGGGGCATTCTGCACAACTGGATCTTTTTTGCTTTGCTACGATGATTGAGGTTGGGGATGGAAGACAAACTTTATTTTGGATGGATCCATATGCTAGACATGCTTCTTTGACTTTCATGTTTTCTAACCTCTTTACGTTATGCAGCAATCCGGAGGTGAGAGTTAGTGACTCTTGCGATGAAGTCTCTAAGTGGTGCATACAGTTTGAGGGATTTGAAGGATGAGAAAATTCAGGAGCTCTTAGGTTTGCTTGGGCTCCTTGAGGAACGAAGTTGCTTTAGTGGCAAAGAGGATAAGTTGCTTTGAACTCTAGGTAACAAGTTGGTTTTCACATTTTAGTTCACTTTGAAGAGATTGATTGATGGTGGTATGGACATTTATTAGCACCAAGCTGTGTGGAGGCAGCACATTGCGATTAAAATCGAACTTTTTTTAAGGAAGATAGGAAAGCACCGTTTGCCTACTTGAAATCATTTGCAGAATATTTTTTCCAGTATGTCAACCTGCTGCATTTTTTGTGGGTGTAAGGAGGAAGTGTAAACCCCTTTTATTAAGCGCGAAGTTGTAAACTTCATATGGTAGGTCCTTTTCAGATGTTAGAAAATTGCTTGGGTTGAGCCTACAAATACCATTTCTTTTATGTAAGCTTTGCCAGACTTCAATCCATGGTATACCGGCTCCCTGCTGTGGAAAATGGTTCTTCCGGCAATGTTATGGGTGATATGGCACAAGAGGAACAATCGAGTATTTGAAGAACCTTTTGACAATCCAAATCTGATTTTCTCTTTAATGACTGTTTATGTTAAGGATTGGATGGTGGCATTTTCAGCAAGCATTTTGGACCAAGCTAATTTTGAGGAGAGATTCAACTGTTCCAAGTCTTTTTCTCTCTTTCTTTTCTACTCTCTTGGTAGTTTTTTTGTTCTTGATTACCTTCTGTTTAGTGTTTTTTCTTCTTCTGTTCTGTTTAGCTATGAACTGCAAGTTTTTTTTCTGGTGTTTTAGTAAAATTTGACCTTTTGAACGTTTATAAAAAAAGCACAAAAAGCCATAAAATGAGCAAAATCTTCCGGATTCTACCAAGGAGGTAAGAGTCCAAGAAGCAATACTGAACATAAACATTTCTAGTTTAAGAAGTAGGTCCTAAACATTGACTGATCTGCGTAGAATCCGAAGTGAGCAAAATGCCAACCATAGTGTGACTATCACTAAACTCTTAGAAATCATCTGAAGGAAAAGATAATTTTTTGTATCTTGTTATCACCTTTCTTTTCCTTTTGGCAGGTGGAGGATCAGGATTGAACAGTGGTAAAAATAGAAGATACACTAAAGTGGGAGAAAAGAAATGCAATCTATGAGGACCAAATGAGAAATATATTAAACAAATCATTATAGAAACTGATTTCCCCACCAGTGTAAAGCATCAAAACGTGGTTTCCACAACTCTGGTTCACTATTCTAGTGTATGTGAATTTTGTAGTGGGTGAATATGGAGGATCACATTGTTCTGTCTTTGAGCATTTTGGGGAAACTAGTTTCTCACCTTCACAATGTTGTAATGTTCTCTGGTGGATGTGGAGCCTCTTACCTTTCCCTTTGATTACACCTACTGTTCTTGAATAAAATTGGTCTTACCGTCATCATTTTTTTGAAAATAATGACAGGCATTAATTGCAGAAAAAATCATTTACAATTTCGTTATTCCATAGGTCAAATACTAGAAAGGTCTAAGGTACCATTGCATGTTTCTTGAATTAATTTGAGGCAAGTTTTCCATAATGTATTCAGTGTTTCACAATGGAGAAAGAAATTCATGTACATCTTTCATAGATAACACAGGACTTGCAATAAATATTTTTTCCATGGTTGAATCATCTTTACTACGAGTCTTTCAATGGAAACCCCATTATGTTTTCATTTTGACGTCCTGTGAAACCGTTGATGTAACCTCAAAATTTAATTTTTTTTAAAGATTTTGGAAATTCATTTTCCTGTTTGAATTTGGATTTGATTTGATCTGACCTTAGCATTGACTTCTTAAGAAAATAGATAGTATTCCATAAAAGTACTAACTAGGGTCAATGATATGTATAAAATTATAAGTCGAGGTTGTTAGGTTCTTTGAAATTTATTTTGACCTCTCCCCGTCAGATGATGCGAAGATCCGACGTTAATTACATCGAGAATACTCGAATACCCTTGATTATCCGTCATAGCAACTCATTGAATAGAAGAACAATGCATCCACAAAAATAAACATACACATACACATAGGAGAAACAGAAAGCCCCATGAACTTGATGGAAGGCAAGCACTTAATTTGTTTTTTAAATTTCATTTGGAATTAGTCTGTTTTAAATTGAATTGGTTTGAATTTAGTTTGAGAAATTGATTTGAAATGGATTGGTTTGATTAAATTGGGTTGAATTTAGTTTATTTGAATTGATTTGAATTTTATCTGAGTTGAACTTGGCTGATTTGAATTTTATTTGTTAACTGCTTTTGATTTGGGTTGAATCAATTTTATTTGGGTTGCTTATTGATTTAAGTTTGATTTGATTAGAGTTTGATTGGAATTGATTTGAATTAATTTAATTTAGCTTATTGTTGGTTGAGATTTGATCTGTGGATTTCAATTTAATGTGAATTGAATATGGAAGGTTAACTGTCTTGAATTTATTTAAGTTCAGTTTGTTTTAGGCTAAATCTGTTTAGTTAAGGTTTGGCTGAATTTTAGTTTAAATTCACTTGAGAGATTTAGATCGATTAAGCCCGGCTTAGGTTTAATTTGAGGTTTTTAATTGATTTGAATCTGTTCGGAATGGAGTTGAATTTTTTTGAATTTTGAAAAGTTTGGTTTAGATTAATGCCTGACAGGTTATTAAATTTGTTTGGTTTGTTTGATCTTAAATCTGATCTAATCTTGTTTGAAATGGATTTTGTTGAGATTGAATTATTTAGATTTAGTTTGATTTGAGTTAAATCTGTTTGATTAAGACTGATTGGAGCTTGATGGTTGGTTAATGTTTTGGTTTGGGTTGATTAAAGTTCCTTGAATTGCTTGGTTTAAATTTAGTTGACAGATTATGGCTTGTCATTTGATTTTGTTGGAGTTGAGTGGAATTTGTTTGAATTAATGAATCGTATTTGGAACAGGTCGGGGACTATACAGATTGGGATTTTACAGTTTTTCAATTTTAGTTTTGAGTTCTGATTTCACATTTTCTATTTGTTATCTTAGTTTGCTGATCCTCTTAGAACCTTTTCAAATCTTTATCTCCGGATATGAAGTTCAGATTTCAATTTTTTGGATTTCAGATTTTAAACCTTCAGATTTCAGAAATTTAGGGTTCATATTTTTTCAGATTCTGCATGTTTTAATGCTTTTGAATTCATAGATTTTCATATTTGGGGCCCTCTGCAGATTTTTTTACAGTTTTCGGATCTTCAGATTAAGCTTCAAGTTTTAAAAATTCCCATATTTTTGGAAACCTCACAGATTGCCAGTGTGCCTTCCAGATTCTGGTCGGAACATAGATTTTATGATTTGAATTGTTCAATTATTAAAGGTTGTGTGTTATTGAATTGGGTTGGATTTGATTTGTTTTTAATACTTGCAGGTTTCAGATTTATGTGATTCGATTTGGGTTTAGTTTTGATTTGTTTGAGGACGCTCTTATTTATACAGGTTGCAGATTTTAGATTTCAGATTGTGTGTTTCAGGCTTTTACAGATTTCTATAGGTTCAGATTTTTTACAATTTCAGATTTACGGGTTTGCTTGAATTTCAGATTTTTATGGATTACAGATTATTACAAGTTCAGATTTTTACTATTTCAGATTTTCCAGACTTTGTTTTATGTTTTGTTAGTTTTTTTTTGTCTTGCCTTCCAACAATTTCATGTAACCGTATTTTCCCTGTAGCATAAATCTATGCACCAGACATGAGTTTTTCATTTGCTCTCTCAATATGAGACATGATTTACAATTATGACCAAAATCCGGTCTCTTGAGTTGAGTCCTTGACAAATCTGTCAATTCATGGACGGCATGTACCCGGTCTTGGTGGACTTATGGGTATCTCCCACTATTTTTGATGATTTCATTAGCATATGACCGGCATGACGGCATATTGATTATGCTCTAGCCTTGCATAGCTTAATGAACATGGCAAGACATTGGGGTCTTTTATAGACCTTTGTATGTCTACCTTAAGGATGTAGGGGCGGATGATTAGTCGACCCCCCAACTAGTCCGAATTTTGATTTCTTTTAGGTTAAGCCGAGACGTAGGGGCGGATGGTTAGTCGATCCCCCAACTAGTCCGGTTTGTTAGATTAAATGTAGATTTTTTTACTTATTTTCACTTGATTGTTTGTTTTAAATTTTTTTTCAATTTTTTTTTATCTTGTTTGGGCACTGTTCCACCGAACAGGGGGTTCGGTCCCCTGTTTGTGCTCCGCTGGACCGACCGGCTCCTGTTTGGACCAGCGGTTCACTCCCGCGGGGCTGGCCGGCTTCGTCCGTCGGTTCCCCTTCTTTTTTTTAACACAATGGCCTGGTGGGCCCCACGGTTTTCCACCGTGGACGTAAGTCGGGGGGGGCATTATTCCCCCACGCCCTGACGGCTTCTTCCTTCGGCAGCAGGCGTCCGGGTGCGGCGGCAGTGGGCATCTGGCGACAGCGGAGGCCAGGCGGCTGCGGGAGCCCGGCCGCAACCTCTCGACGCTGTCGGCCCCGCTTCCTGGTGCTCCTGACGGCTGATATAGCTTCCGGAGGAGACCTCCTTCGCCCGCGGCGGCCGCTCGAGGGGCACAGGGAAGGGCATGGCGGCGACGGCGACGACGACGGCTTCGGAATCAACTAGCGACGCTTCCAGAAGGAGAAAATCGGCTTCAACGGTGGTCGGTGGAGGAGGAACCTTGCCGGCGTTGCTCGACAAGAAGATTAGAGACTTGTGGAAGGATTTGGGAGCTTCTGACGGTGCCGGCGACGCAAGCGGATGTTGGAATGGCTCCGGGTACTCTCCCTCTCTCCCTCTCTGTCTCTCTCCCTCTGGCCTCTCCCTCCGCCACTCCTTCTTATAGCCGTTGTCCGGGCGCATGGCTCCTCCGGTTGTCCGTGGGAGCTTGGATGAGCTCCCGGTCGGTGCAAGGCACCACCGTAGGGTCTGGTAAAGGGGCTGCCCCCCCTATTCCGGAGATCCCGTAAGGGGATCCCCCCTCCTGCGCACTCGACCATTAGTCGGCTATGGTAAAGCAACCTGCCGCCTTCCCATTTATGTTGGCTTCCTCCTTTTTTTCTTTTGCCTACCGGTCAATATCCCTCGTCGTCTTTCTGTCCCTTTTCCTCTTTTCTTTTTTTTTGAAATTCCAGGTGTCAACAACCGTCTATTCCTTTTATACTGAAAACATGAAAGATATGTAATATATATCATTCTTCATGTACATGCATTTTCAATCTCAAAATGGAAAGTACGAAGCTGTGCTTTCATCTGATTCACACCCATGCCTGTAGTAGCAGGAGATGCTCCCACCCCCTTCATTTCTTCCTTCATCACTTGAGTGGTATGATAAACTTAAAATGCATCCCTGGCCTGCATGTATTTTTGTTACGGCAGTAAAAAGCATTAGTTTTAGCGTACTTGTTTCCATTCCCATGGGAATGCTGTTGAAATGGAGCTGTCAGGTTTCAGTGTTGTTCTTTGGAATACTGTCTGATCCTGCATGATTCCACTTCCACATTGGATAATGTTGAATTGTTCTCGTGAAACTCATTATTTTATTGTGAAACAACCTGGTCTGATAGGGAAATCCCAATTTATTGAAACTTTTGATAGAATCAAATAGATTGCCTCAAGGGTACTACCGTACTATATTCTTGGAGCACTTTTTTGAAAGTTGAAACTGACCAATGTCCAATTCATTCATTATGAAGGTAACAAGTACAAGAAAAGTAAACAAGACAACATGGGGAGGGAGAATACAAGTACATGAAACAATTGAATTCACTACCAAGCAATGATCACTGGATTGGAATCAGTACATGGATCGGTGGGTACCAATCCTATCCGGATAGGATCAGCTGATCCTCTAGGAGAAATCCCGATCTAAAAATTAGGAAATTTTTATTTTTTTAGAATACAAAATTTCTGATTTAGGTCTATTTAGCTCGATTCTTTTATAAAAAAATCTAAAAAAATTGGGAGTCCGATTCTGATTATGATTCCAATCCGATCCTAGCCGATTCCACCGGAATTTTATCTCGGATTGCCCCTCCGGTTGAAAATCGGTTCGCCATAGGCTGATTTGATCCAAGTATCAGCTGATCCTGATTTGGAACGGTCGATTTTGCAATCTATGCTACTAAAGCAATATTGGTCAAGCAACATCTATAGGCAATCCCTTTCAACTTATTTGGATAGAACCCTGAATGCACAAAATATTAGTTTTTAACAAAAGATGCCATCAGATTGAGACCCCTGACGGATTTTTAAATTGTTTTTTGAAAATCCCCATTTCTGGATCTCAGGATAGACCACAACATGGCTGTCAAGAAAAAGACATTCTTGGAGCATGAACTGTGATTTTGGAAATGTTTCTCTATCTATTCTAGATCAAGGCATCCTTCCACTTTATCGAATCCTGATTCATGTCTTCATATAAGAACAAAGTACCACTTTCATCATACCTAACAAGTTTCCTGGTATTTAAACTGAAAAGACAATTTGACTTGATTATTCTCAAATTGACTACCACCGTGTTGCCTGGCTGCATGTTTATCATCCTTTATTCTAAACACATTTCTATTTCATTTTTTACCCTAAGATGTTTTTGTATTATCTTTCTGCAGGTCCTTCAAGGTGATGCTTTGTTTGGTGAAAAGGAATTCCGCAGAGCATTGGTTGGTGATTAGTTACTTTATATTGTAGTGCAGGGTTTTCTTTTGTCAATATTTCTGAGTATTGTTGTCATTTTTGTATATTAAAATCTAAGATAGGCCAAGGCCACTTATAACTCTGGCCTGATAAAATATAAACTAAATTTATGTTTAAATTCTGCAAAAGTCGTTGTGTGATAGTAGGCTTCTACCAAAACAACTCAACTTATGTTTTTCATTAGCATATGTCTATTATAACTAAGTATACCTTTACCTTGTTATAGTCATAATTCAACATTTATGACTTTAGGCCCTGTGTGTATAGAGTATTAGGCACCTCTATCAAAATAAAAAAATTCAATACTTTATAGTCTCATTTTTCTTGGTGATGTGACTGGTGTAGATATTAAAATTGATGTATTAGTTTTTTATATTCAAACTAAACAAGCCCTTAATCACGTCTTAATACTTTAGTATGATTATATGGATATAGCATTGTAACACACAATCTTGTGCGTATATCTAATGTAAGGGTAACTTTTTTGGCTCAGATGGTCAAACACAGTTGAGCAGCACCAAGTGGTTGCAGTTCAACATGATGACTATGGAGTGTCATTCATGTGGCAGTGGCTGTCTGCACGAGTCAGGTGGGAGAACTATTTCCACGGGAATGCCAATGGGCAGTGAAATGGAAACAAAGGGCTCAAAGAAGGGGAATAAAAGTATCCATGCTATCACATCATGGAGGAAGAGAAAGAACAACATTTCTTGCATTCAGTTTGATGGTCAGATATCTTAAAAAGAGGAAGAGACAAAAACAGTATTGTGAAGTTCTATGAATTCTACATCATTGGTTGATCAAGAAGGGGCATGGAGGCCTTTTCTAAACTCCTCTTTTGATAAGCTGTTGCCAAAACTTGAACATAGTTTGTCTTTTTTCTCTTATAATGCATCTTCTATCAATTTTTGGGATACACAAAGGCATATACAGTAAATAATAAATAGAGACAGTAAGGGCTTCTCTTTTGGCATGGAAGGAATCTGGGAGTGAGGAAAAGACATGTTATTAATTGTCACACTGTATATTAAAGAATAAAAGGGAACAGGTCTGGTCTCTATCAGCAATATTAACAATTCTCCGTTGATCAAATGGCTATGGAGATTAGATAGTGATTTGAAGAGGTATTCTTTTTGTGTGCGTGTGCCCACACGTGTGTGTTTGAAGAGGTATCATGCAGCTCTGCAATTTTTGAATATGCAACTAAAATGGTTGTGGAGGACGACAAAAGAACATTATCTCGGAAATATAAATGGATAGGAAACAACATGAGATGTGACGATAGCTTTATGCTAGCTATCTATTTTTCTTTCTCTTCTCTTTGAAAAAATAACTCAAAATCAACGTGAGTGTAGAAAGAGAATCCGTATGGCCGACTCCAAAAGTATGGGATTAAGACTTGAGTTAAGTTGAGTTGAGTAAACATGGTTTGCAGGATCGGCTAATTTTGTGTTAGGATTGATAGGTGTGATCTAATCCTAGGGGGAGGAGAATGGATAAGAGACATGGTTTGCTGGATTGGCTGATCTGGATGTGGATTGGCCAATTTCGCACCAATTTCAGATTAGGATCAGCTGGTCTGATCTGATCCTGGGGCATTAAGGGGATTTCGGTCCAACATAAAAAACTTGTTAGAATCGGTTCAGTTCAGTTGGATTGGGACTGTTCAACAGGTAGAGGGCTATCAAGTCTGATCCTCGGATCCAGTCATTGTATGGGGTCTCTTGGGTTGATACAACCTGGCTGGTGGGGAAGATGTAGGGGGCAGCGCCGGATTCCCGCACTAATTCTACCCAAAAGCGTTGGATTGGACTAGAATCCTATAAGGAATGCATCTGTTTATATATATGTATTGTTTTTTGAAGAACTAATCCTGGCCAACTCTAGATCGGGTCTTCTCTCTTGGATCGGCTGATTTGGCTGATCTTGTCCTTGATTCTAATCCTGCCTTTCTTACCTCTGGGGGACGTAGGGCTGATTTTCATGAGGATTGGCTAAGCTTGATTGGATCAGCCAATTCTAGACTGACTTGGGGCTGATCCACATGGGATTACCACTGGTGGCATCCTTTTCAATGCCTCATGCATGATCCCCATGGTTCTCCGCTACCCCACCCTATTTTTTCAATTTTAGAAGAACCAATTTGGGCGAATCCTGGATTGGATTTTCTTCCATTGGGATGAGCTAACTGATACAATTACAATCCGGCAGATCCGGAAGTCCTTGATAGGAGATATATCTCTGATGGTTGAATTATGAGTTATTTTTGATTTCTCACAAGGAGGAAAGTTGTGTAGCTGAATTGCGGAATTTTAGTGAACAGTGCTTGGACATAAGGTTTTGCATAGATCTTTAAGTCAAAGATGATTTTTTTAATATTGTGTGGCATTCTATATGATACAACAACTCTCACAAATATCAGAAACTGTACAACTTGAGTCTGGAACATCAAGGCAAATTTAACGTCAAATCTGCAGCTCTTATGCTTAAGAGAAAAGGGGTAATGATGATTTTGGTGCGTTGCTTGTACCAGATTGTGATTGAGGAATCTCTACACTAGCTACAAGGGAGAGAAATCTGATGATTAGATGCTGTTGTTGTGTCTGCATAGAAGATGCCCATGATTACTTACTCTTAAATTGTGGTATCGTTCAGGTAATCTAGATAGTGCTTTGAAAGAAATTTATTCTTTTCAGCATCTAAGACAAGTTCTGCAATGTGGTTTCATTAATGCTATAGTGTCAAAATCTGAAATGTCACTAGTTTCAACGACAGATTGCAGAAGCGGCCAATCCAGATTGGAATCAACTGATTCTTGGATCGGATTGGCTCCTTGTGATCCAATTTTGGTCTAGAGACCCAATCAAAGCCAATCTCCCGGCTCAAATTGCCTGATTCCAGACCAATTCCGGTGATTCGTTGCTGCGATTGGGCCTTCTAGGGCTGCCACCGCATCTTCCCCGCCAAGGATTGTCGTTTCGGATCTCGGCTTTGTCTCGGAAGCGTGAAAGAGAAGAGATCTCGTGAGATTCTCGGAAAAATCTCGGGAGATCGGATCTCGGATTTCATTTATGCAAGGTATACTTTACCCAATGATTGTCATCTCACATCTATATTTTATCTCACGGAGATTGAAGATAAAATATCTCAAAAAAATCTCAAGGGATTAGATCTTAGAAATACCAATCAATGTGCATGTTTAAATATAGAATGTCATATAATCTATTTAAAAAGGACAAGAAAACTCATTAAATATTAAAATAAGTCTGAGAGAATTAAAAGCGTAATACAGAGATGGTGAACTATTGTTAGCATGAGACATACAAAGGATCTTATGTCAGACCAAAGTTTCATCTTGAACAATATGGATAGGAGATTGATAACATTTTGGGTCAATTGTACATATATAGTCATTAAAATATTAAGTTATGAAATTTTATCAAACAATAATGCTTATATGAATATTTGGATGGATTTCATGATAAAATTGGCAATATAAGAAGAAAACTTAACAAGATCATTTAACAAGTTGGGGATAATAATAGACGGAGAAGATCAAGGTATCACAGGTACTACATAGATATTCTCGTTTCGGCGATCTCGTTTCTCGGATGCACCAAAGAAAAGAGATTCTCGGGAGATCTCGGGAGATTCTCGGGAGATCGCATTCCATGTTCCCCGCTCAATATTATCGGGTCCATTGGGCCTGGTAACCCTGGGATCTGGATCCAGCCAAGACTTGGTAGGCTGATATGAATACGGATATGCCTATTTGACAGGGAAGATAGGGTTACCGGCTCCATAGGCCATAATCAGCCGCCGTGGCATTTTCCCCACCCTACTAGCCCAAATGGTCTTTAGATCGGATTGAAATCTGATCTAGATGTTTATTTTGTGATTTTTTTGTTTTTAGGGTTTTTTAAAGTACTGATTCGAACTGATCTGACCAATCGGTGAAGCTCTCAAGTGACCTTCTTGCACTGTTCCAGAACCTAGCACAACTCCCTGCTCTCAACGTGCACAAGCTCCAGCAATTCCTGGAGTTCGTTGGAAGCTTCTTCTTCGGACCTTCTCATGCTTTGCGAGCTTGTGACTCTTCCTGCCACCGAGCAACAAAGATGGCGATGCCAGTTGCCATCACAAGGGTGGTGTGCCGTCTTTTCCTCGATAACGAGGCAATATATGGGTTCACACGCTGGCGTCCAAAAGCTTCCCACCGGGTTGTCACCCCCACCCATAATGACGTGCGTGTCCTTGGGCCATCCACAACCACCCTAATTGGATCTTGTTTACAAGTGCCATCAGGCGTGTTTGTAGGTTGCCACGACACCCACAAACATGCGGGAATTTTGGCACCCAGGTGTCTCCTTTGACAACATCATGTTGATGATGCTTTTTTTTGCATTTTAATTTCATCCTTTTGAAAGTTTTAAGTTTGTATCACTTTCTTTATTTTACTTGAGCTGATTAATTAACAGTTCAAGTTTCTTTGAATTTATGGACTTGACCAATTTGGTCCAAACAGCTGGACCAGATTGGTCTGGTTTGATGGCTGATCCGTGGACTAGACTAAGTTTATCCAAAATTTCATCAGTATGGTCTGTTTCCAGGCAAGCTTCTCAATCTGTCAAACTTGGAATGCGTAGAAACAAACATGAAATGCCATAGTTGTCTTTGTAAAGATACCTAGAAAAGTGATTCTTTATTTTGGGAGGGGCAAAGTTGAAATATTGGTGTATCCCACTATGGACCATGGGTTATATATCCTGGCCTTGTCCTGCATTTGTGCTGTATGCCATGGATCATCTGGTCCACCCTCCTATCACTCTGTGGATCAAAACCAGGGTTGTACTGACTCAAAAGGGACAAGTCATTATCAAGATGGCTTTACAAGATTTGGAACAGGCGAATTCACTGCCTATTGTCCAACTGCTCGAAATGGAGGTCCCACATCAAAGTTATAGTCATGAAAATGATTCTGAAAGGATTTTTAAGCTCCTCATAAGAGTTCACCTATTCTATCCCCATGTTTCAATTTGCAGATGCCAACAACGTGTTCCCAAGTGTTTAAACCTTTTCTTCATAATCAACCATCCCTTTCTTTCATCATCCTGGTTGCAAAAGCTATTGGCTCCACCTAATTGGGACAACTTTGAAAATATGTTTCAAACTGTTTCAATATAAGGTACAAACAAGTTATTCACTGTTCTCGTCCAGTGAGTGGCCACAGTGTGGACGAGGAGTTATCCTCCTAAAATTCCTGACTGTCATGTGTGGTAGATTTTTTAATGCTAGTTTCCACATGGTAATTTGCACTGTGGCCACTGTTTCCTTCATACCTTGCTGTCTCTTTCTTACCACTTGTGGCCACTTATAGCTCTCTCCACTACCAGAGGTACCTGAAGATTCCTGTGGCCAGACTGTTTGATCAATCTCTCTTTCTAGTAACTTCACGAGTCTTTGATTCTTCATGACTAGGTGTTTCCTTAATATCATATTATAAGAATCCATAAATTCCTTAGCAGCACCTCCACAACTCTGGGATATCCTTTATCTAGTTGCTTACCGAGTAATGAGGATTGCATAAGAAAGGCTGGCATGTCCTATAAATGATTTCAACTTTACTGGGAAGAAACTATTGATAAGACAAATTGACAACTATTGCGTTGGTTGGAACTCAAATCTATGCATGTGCTAGACTTTTCTTTTCTGTACTACTGTTAAAATTATATTTAACCTTTTGTAGCATATTTTGTTTTACACTTGAAAAATGGCATCTTAGGTTAATTGATCTTATAATCTTGAAGGTTAAAAACATCGCATGCCTTGCTTTAATGACCTAACTGATGTTGTACCTTCCTTGCATACATGGTAGTGTCTGTTTACTTGCTTCCCTATCATGCATTAGTTTTGCATTTCTCATAAAGGTGCTTACTAACAATATAGACTACTAATTCCATTGAAATCCTGTTACCTTGAACTTTATTGTCAGAATATGTACAAACAGGCCTTGCAACTATGTAAAGTTATTCCTAAACAAACGGTGACTGCCAGAAGTGCCTTTTCTGCCTCAAACCGGTCCTCTTCTCCAAATTCTTTGAGCAACTCAGCAATTAATGAGAATGAGGTATTTCTTTTTCTTTTTCATTCAAGGTAATGATTCTTTTTTTTTTCCATTTTATGTCCCTTCTAGAACCCATGATATCACAAGTGTCTCCTTACCTGATATGCACACTTTAGGTTAAATACATGCAGAGGTTAGATATTTGATGTATAATTTCTATTTCCCTGCCATCAATAATCACCCTCTTAAACCTGAGTAGAGTACAAGTAAAACAAGATGAAAATAGAGGAAGTAACAAGTAGGAAACTACTTCCACTCAAATCTTATCCCACAGAATTCAGATCCTAAACAAAATTAGGATCCAAGCTATGGTTCACCGAGGATATCAAATCCTAATTCCCACTGCAAACTGGATGCCATGCCCTATGTCAACAGAATACCCACTTCAACTGGGATTCCACCTAAATTGGATAAGTTTCAAAAAAGACCTGTACAAGTCCAGGTCCGAGGTCAATAAGATCAGCAGGGGTGCATATGAGGTCTGCCGATGGACAGGTAAAAGGACCCTGAGAATTCACAAAACCTGAAGGAAGCTGAGTCAGCAGGAAGATTGGCATACACTCAGCTAAGGGGATGTTTTACATGCCTAAATTGATGGCCAAACCACCAGTAGTTGAGATGCATTGAATGCTAAAAACACTTAGCACCAAAACATGAACCAAAAGGGGATCTGATTAAAGGGCTTGCTAGGGAGCAGTGGCTAATGATCAGAGTATTGGTACATAGATATGATACGGCATGGGATAGAAAATTCCTAAGTTGGTTGATTAGATAATGAAAGATGCCAGCATGCTCAGTCGCAAGCCCAAACAAAAAATTTCAAACCCAGCAAGTGGTAACCAAAAAGGTTAGACCATACGTATACTTGCTTAATGAAGCATGAGTCCAAATGTCAGGTCTTCCTACTATGGAGGGCATGCTGATGACAATAGTCTGAGATATAAATTACCAAGACCCTATGGGATCTGAGCTCTGATTGTCAGGTCTTGATCTATGGCCTGTTGTCATGAATTGAAAGTTTCAATTTTAATGAAGAGAGTCTAAATACCATGAGCAAAGTATCAAGCAAAAAAAAGTGTATATCTTTGTCTGTGACCGAGGATGGAAGAGGGTGGATAGGGAAGGCTTTCCCTTAATTCTGCCACTGCCGAGGAATGTATAGCAATCTGAGGATTATCTATCAAATTGGATGCCCTTGAAGGCCTAAGGAGCAAGGACTTGGACCTTGTAAGTCCAGGAATGCCGGGGTTACATAATAAGGTGCTAAAATGCAGATACATCTATTGCTGCCAAGACTAAAGAGTAGAGAACTCAAACCCAACCATTGGCAAGGGTGCCACTGCAATCAGAAGATGGCTCACCTAATTAAGAACTCCTGTGGGTTTGAAGATGCATAATCTGAAGTCTGTCAAGGTCTGGAATATCTCAATTACAAAAAAATAAAGCAAGGAATCATATACCTGATATTTGCCGATAGAGGATAAAGAGAAAGAGCTGTGTTCTTTGAATTCTGATATACCAGTTGGCCAATCAGATGGAGAAAAAGGAGAATACGGACCTTGATGAGCTTGGAAATTGCCAAAACAATAAGAGGATTGATCCCCTCACAGCTCCGATGGATGTAGGCAGGTCTGAGCGCTGCTGAGGAAGGACAATCAGAGAAAAAAAAGGAAAGAACTAAGATCTGTCAGGTCTGGAACATGTTCAGAACAGGCGAGGGTATATCCTTATGGATTCAGCTACAGCAGATGCTTGATTATGCATCCGGAGACACCATGGCAATAAGATAAAAGGGGCTAATAATTACCTGCTGCTGTTGTTTGGATAAGAGGACAGAAAATTTCTCTGAAAGCTGGCTTAGTAGACAGAAAATTGGAGACAAGGGAGCCAGGTCTTGAGGAATGCTCAGAACAGCAAGAGGATATATCCTCTTTAATCCAAGCCTGATGGGTGCCCAATTGCACACCTGAGACAGCAAAATTGAAGTCTGACAGAGCTGCTGGCAGAAAGGAACTACCATGGCCAGGGAGAAAGAGAGAAGAGAAAGAGAGGGCTGCAGGTCTATCCTTGCGCCGGAATTGAGAATGGACCACTTCATACGGTCTAACGAAGAATTTGGATTTGATTTGGACCCATAATTAGGTCCGGATCCTAATAAAACCCAAAGTGGGTTGCACTGCCTCTTTTAGTCCTAGTAGGACTAGGACTTGATTTAATTTAAATGAATGAGGGCATCAAGGCCAATTAATTGGATAATCAGCCCAGGACGGCCTCTTATTGGACCTGATTTGATTAAAAGTTTCATTTGATTATGAGGCCTATTGGCCCCAAAATATAAATTGTATGTCATGTGGGCTGAGCACCAATATGAAATTAGGTCAAATATCAAAGCCCATGTGCGCAAGCCCTTAGATATCATGTTAATTGGGCTAAATGCAAATTGAAGACCAAGCCCAATTGGAATTCAAGGGCCAGCCCAAAATCACCATGTCTGCAAAGCAATTATTGCTAAAAAAATCATAATCATGTATTATCAGACTTTAAAACAATGATCTTGGTGGATCAAGATGGTATCCGAGGCCTAGAAGATCCAAGGAAAAAGGAATTAAGGACTGTTTTACATCAATTTGTAAAAATGATGACATTAAGATGTATGCTCAACACAAAAAGAATACAAGTTCTATGTCAATTGGGCTGAGTTAATTGACTTCGAAGTTGGCTGTGCAAGTCACTTCTTACGATAGTCCAATTCCAAAGCCTATTGGTACAACATTAAATTCTTGTTGATGGGCTGGTCATTGGCATAAGAGTAGGCCCAAATCTGAAGTCTAATTGCAAAGGATTAAATCTTATCTCAAGTTGGCTGAAAGCTAGCATGAGATCAGGCCCAATTAGAGGAAAAAATATAGTCCAATTGCTACCTCGTTGCTCAGCATATTTTTGACCCTAAAATATAGGATCTGATGACTGTGCAGTCACCTTGGATTATCTCATATAAATGAGATGCTAGGTCAAAATGTGTCAGCTGCCACAAGTTCCTAAGAAATAGGATCTTCCAGCCACATGGCAGCCTCGGGAATGCCTGAAACAATAGGCCATAACCGCACAGTGGACAAGTCAAAGATGGTGCCATCGGAGACTCCTGAAAGAGGAGAAAGTGGGGCCAATCTGATGGGAATATTTCCCATGGCTACCCACATGACCGGGTCTATCTCTTCTCTTGGAGAGTCCTACTCCAATGACCACCGGAGCAAGTACTCAATAAAAAATCAGAAGAAATTTGTCAGAATTGCTAAATAATAGTAAAATTGATTTATTTTTCTTCCAACCAACCCCGTCATGCACTGAAAATGGAGGAGATACACAACAGTCCCCATCAGGACTGGCTCCTCTCCAATTTCTCTATAAAAGAGAGCACCACAGCCATCTGCAGAGGTTAGGAGAATTAGCAGAGGGTCCAAGAGATGGCATCATGTTCCAAAGCCAACAACAAGTGCAGCCATCGCCTGTGCAAGGAGAACCAGCTGAGGTGAAAAAGAAGAAGGAGAGCAACATAAAGTCTGATCTGCTGTGGACTAACTTAAGAATCCCAGAGGGAAGAAGATCTCAAGGAGAGGAAGAAAAAGAGCCTCATACAGGCTCTTTCCCACTGCCGCGGCCAGGAGAACAAGAGGAAGATAGAAGGAGAAGAGAAGACAAGGTATGAAATACCCAGTCTATGGTGTTACCTCACCCACCCCTCTCTTCTTCATCCAAATACTTACTACCCAATTGCCTAACTCCTTGTAAACAATCCTGGGATTTTCTGATAGACCTGTCAACATGTCATTCCATCATTCCATGCATGGCCCACCAATTATCTTAAATTAGGCACTGTCCGGAGTCTCCGGACCTTCAACCGCTGCTTAATGCTAACCCTGGCCAAGCCCCAACCTGTCCTAGTCTACCTCAGCATAACTTGCAATGGCCTGTAGACAGACCTGTTTTGAACCTTGTACATTCCTTTACAAACCCCCCTGTTTAGGCCATATATTACTTTTGTTCGGAATCCTAAGCAAAGGGTAATAAATTTTCCAAGCCTGCCCTGTGGTGGTCCTAATATACCCCTCTCAAGCCAGATGCAAGCAAGCCTATAAGACTAAGTGTGGTAACCTGTCCCTGGCACCTCGGAGTCCAGAAAGATGGCAGAAAATCCAGATGTTCAGCAAGGGCAGGAATCAGAGCAGTTCGGGGCTTACATCATGTCAAAATGCATCAAAACAGATGGCAGAAAAACAGAATACAAGTCAAAGCACTGTGCCACCAGACTAAGAAGACTGACTGTTATAGGCCAGCAAGGCCATTGAACAAATATATATATATATATATCTCTTTAACATATTGAAATCAATCAAAACAATTAAATCCTAAGTGGGATAGGCACATGAGCATGCTTTCAGGGTGTTTGATCCTGGACAGGCACACTGGCACAGCCTGGGGTGTATTGATCCTGGATGGGCATGTGGGCATATCCCCGTTGTACACTGATTCTTCCCCCAAAGTAGGGAGTATAAAACTTCATCTACCAAAGGGGTAAATCTTACTAATTTAAGAGGAGGTCATGCATGTCACCATGCTAATCCTACCTTTAGATTAAGTGAGGATATCCGGGAAAATATCCCATGTCCACAAAGGGCCAAGGAATTTTATCCAAATTGATCTAAGGGAAGCTATGGCTTTTCATGCCTCTCCCACACATTAATGCATCTCATTGTGCAAGAAATCATATGATTGATATTTCTTTGTCAATTGACTATGTTTATGGATGGGGGTTCCTATGATAACCACATAAGTTAACGGAATGCAAATAGAAAATAGAGAAGAAAAGAAATAAAAAATCTGAACATTATGAAAAAAAAATCTGCTGTTCATCCTATCTGGATCCATTCCTCAGATCTGAATATTTAAAATTTCAGGATTTTGACAGTACCTTGTAAATCTCCAAAGATAAAGAGTTTGGAAACATATGCAAACCTCAGGTTTTGTTAATCCAAAATATCCTGTAATTCAGGAAACAAGTGGATCCGAGAAATAAAATCTATAAAGCCCAAAATATTAAAACGTTTTAAAATACATTGAGATAGAAAACCCCTTCATTTAAATCAGAAATTTTAGACCTCCTGCTGCTATAGCATATTAAAAAGAAATTGAGAATCATATAAAGCCTGTGGAACCAAGGGTCTGAAATCTGTGAATTCCTAATCAAAACTGAGGGTCAAAAGCTGGATAAAACAGGAATGGCAAGTAAAAAAATTCAAACCTGGGACATCAATCTCAAAGTTTAAGGGATCTCAGATCATTTAATGGCATCAATGGATTGGGGAAATTTATAAAACTATCAAACAAAAAAAGAGGGGAAATCAGAAAATCTATAAAAAATCTGTAAATCTGTCATCTTGAACCAAAAAAGAGGGACTCTGAATGTGAAACCGAAATGTTAAATCTGAAGGTTTTTTTTTATGGTGGAATCTTAAAACTTTCAGATCTGGAACCTGAAATCTAAATTTAAAAGTTTCTCCAAATATGACAGTTTGGGATTTAAAATCAGGAAATCTTAAAAATTGAAATCAAGATCATGAATATCAAATCATAAGTTATCCATGTCCTGTTAATCAATCATGAGATCAACTTGGATAAGCTACAATATCAAATCTCAAACCACAAATATTAGTTCTAAGATCTAATTAATTTCAAATAATAAATGTCTAGAGTTGAAACATTGAATAAAAGAAATGAAAATCTGCCAACCAAACATCCTGACATTTTAATCTATAAAATCCATCCCATCTTAAGGGAGTACAAGAAGAAAGTGAAATGCTTAAGTTCAAGAAAACTCCAAACTTAAAAGTTGGTGATTCAAAATCCCAACCTCAAGGACCCTAAAATCTCAAATCTCAAATCCATAAACGAACAAATTCTCAATCTGAAAATTGAAGAAATTGAAATCCCTAAACTCAAAACTCCAAAAAACTGAAAACGCATCACATCTCAAACTCAAATTGAAATTCTCCAAAACATATCAAATCCTAATGACAAAAAGTCAACAAAAATCAAAACACCTGAAAAGGGCATTAAGCCAAACATAAAAGGAATCAAACTAAAGTGAATCCTAAAGATAAAAAAACATTAAGTTAAAACCAAATACAACACATTTCAATTAAAACCCAAATAAACTCAAACCAAACTTAAGAATACCAAGCTTGCATTCCATTAAGTTTATGGAGTTATTTCTCCCATGTGTTTATTTTTGTGGTTGTATGGCTCCAACATGTTAGCTGTTGTGACGGTTAATCAAGAGTGTTCGAATGTATGTTTGATGTAATTAACATCGGAACTTTGCAAGTCTATTGGAGAGAGATCAAAAGAAAAAATTTAAAGAATCCAACAACCTCAGCATATTTATATATCTTGTATAGTTGTATTAGCTAACAACCTAACACTCCTATGAAGTATCACACATTTTCACAAGTGTTAAAGCTAAATCTAAACAAAATAAAATTATCTTTTAAAAAGGAAAACCATGAATTTTTTCTGTTTTAAAAGAGTTAGTGGTTACATCACATACCAATTCATGTCTCTTTCTTAGTGACTGCCAAGCTATTGGTTGTTAACATACTAGGGGAAAATAAACAAAAGATAGAAGATCTTTACTTCATTCGGTAATGTCCTTGCAAAATCATTTTAACATATCAGTTGTGGTCAGAATTTTAACCTGAGGGAGATGATTACAACATTTTAAGGACGAGTGATGTAGCAATAGATTTGTTTAAACTTAGAGGAATCAATGCAAAAATTGGCATTTGCTGGGGTGATGAATTCTTTCTAATGTTCCTATTACCTTTTGGATCTATATCATTTGTTACCTTTGTACTCATGGAATGAGTTCATTGTTAAAGTTGCTAACTTAAAGGACCTAATGGCCTCTTGTGATTTGATATCATAGTTGTCAAGGCGACAAGGCATCCAAGGCGCCCGAATGATCTTTTACAGCTTAGGCGACAAGGCGTAAGCCTAGGCATCGCCTAGGCGATAAGACGAGGTATGAAGCGGGGTGGGGTGTATATGGTATTTTTTGAACCTATCATGACATTGTAATAAATAAAAATTGAAATTAAACTTACAAATCTAATCAATTGACATACATTCATAACCAAACTTGAATAAGAACAAGAACATAAAATGTACAAAAAATATAAACTTAAGATAATATAAACCAAATGAACTTACCAAATAATGTTAACATTGTTTGAACTTCTTTTCTTCTTTAAGAACCTGCATAATAGTGTTCACAATATATTTGCAAAATACAAACACAAAACATTCCACATTATCACAACATAAGGCACTAACATAGTGAGATATGAAGTAATCAAATTCAAAAATTAAAAGTACATCAAAAGACACAATACAACTAACATCACCATTTACTAAGAACATAAGTAACATCAAAAGAGTACTTAAAACTTGAAAGTTGAAAGATAAAACTTAAAAGGCAAGTATATTTAAAAGTTACATCACCAACTCAAAGTTTAAAACCAAACACAGCATTTTCCAAGATGTCAACATCAGGTGCATTAGTGTTATCATTTTCATTGTCTTCTTCATGTGTCTCTTGACTCTCTCACGATGCACCTCCATCATCATCATCATCTTCATCATTATCATCTATATTATCCTCTAGAAGGTCTTCATCACTATTTTCATCTCTTGATGATGTATAATGTGATGCACTTGATTGTCCAATTATTCTTTGAGGTCTACCCTCTAAAGCTCCCATAGCATCATCCACATCTTTCCATGTGAGATCTTCCCCTTCATGCACTAAATCTTCATCTCCCTTTGTCATTCATTCATTTTCCCAATCTAGATCTTCAAAACAAATAGGATCATACTTTTGGGGATCTTTTTTCCGCGCTACAAATCTATCTCGAAGACGTCGGTTGTACTGCACATATACCAAATCATTCAACCGCTTATGTTCTAAGCGGTTCCTTTTCTTAGTATGAAGCTGAAAAAAAGAATATAAAATCATGAATTGAAATATAAATTATTAAATGTAAATCACGTTAGCTACATGTATCACAATGTTAGAAATCTTACAAATTCTAAAGTGCTCCAATTTTGCTCACAACCTGATGAGCTACAACAAAAGCCTAGAACCTTCAATGCAAAAGCTCTCAACTCCGGTGTTTGTCCGCCATATCGTATCCACCAATCAACTATATTGACAAAGAAATATTAACCACATGTACAAATAATGTTAAACAAAAATTATAATGATAGTTATGCCCTTACTTGGAAGTTGTTTATGACGTGACTTGATAGCAAATGATATGCCAAATGTGCCTTTTTCTTCCATATAAGAGGAAAGTTGTTCATCAATTTTTTCTTGCAAATCAGAATCTCCCACAATTCTCTCCATACATGTGTAAAAAGCACCTTCCAACTTGGCGGTTGAAGTTGGATCTCTTGCTTTAGCATCAAAATAAAATTTAGGATTCAGAAAATATCCGGTTAAATGTAGAGGGTGTTGCATTTGTACCTCCCATCGGCGATCCACAATTTTTAAGATGGGAGTATATTTTGTTTCCATTCCTGCAAAGTTTTCAATAATTTTTTGTTTTGCACATTCCATTGCAGCATGCAAATAGCCCATTGTCGGCTTCTCATCTCCATCCACTATCCTTAAAACTTGTAAAATTGGCTGACATGCTCTCAAGATTTCTTCTACTCCATGCCAAAATTTGATTTGGAAAACAATGGACTGCACATTTTTTCTCATGTTTGTCTTTATCCACACACTTTTATGCCAAGCATCGGAAGAGAATATTCTCCTCAATCCTCTTTTTACCACATCATCATTTAATCTATTCAAGGTAAGAAAAGATGTAGCAAACCGTGTTACCCCGCACCTTACAAGTTCTTTTCCTTTTGTTTCCTTTCTCATGAAATCCAATAAACGTGAGTGATTATACATGTAATTAGTTACCTTCTTGGCTTTTGAGATTGTACCTACATAAACTTTCATCTTTCCGATATCCTCCAACATTAAATCAAGACAGTGTGCTACACAAGGTGTCCAATACAAATGTTTTCTTTTTCCATTAACAATCTTGCAGCTGAAACATTGTATGATGCGTTGTCAGTCACAATTTAGAGCACATATTGCTCACAAATCTTCTCAAAAACTTTGTCCAAAAGCTCATAAATAAGTATGACATCTTCTTTGCGGTCAGAGACATCTATAGACTCTAGAAAGTAGATCCCCTCTGGACAATTGACCAAGAAATTAAGTAATTTTCGTTGTCTTCTATCAGTCCAGCCATCGCACATTATGGTACAACCATAAACTTTCCAACATTGCTCATACTCCAAACGCATTGCAGCAATTTTTTCAACTGCTTTCTTAAGCAAAGGCACCCTCAAGCTATGATAACTAGGAGGCCTACAACCTGGCCCAACTCGACCTGCAGATTCACATATGATCTCGAAACTTCTCAACTTTGTAGCATTAAATGAAATGCCGCCTTCATAAAACCAAGTGGCTGCGTGTTCTTCAAACAATGCTTGCTCTTCTTTCTTCAATTGACTATTCAAAATATTTTGATATTTTTTGCCACTTCTTCTTGCATCAACAAATTGCTCGGCCGACATTCTTGTAAAAGCATCAATTGGATCCTTATTTTTCTTGCTTTTATCTGGAAGTGAAACTAAATTTGTAGATTTAGTACTCCCACTTCCTTTCTCTGAATATTGTATGTCATCCTCTCGGGCTTCTTCATCACTTTCAGAACATGCAATAATGTTATTTATTTTTGAAGATGTCATTTTCCTTTTCTTACTTTTATTCAACCAACTTAACATCTCGTCGGCAATTTCCTTGGTAGTTTTTGGACATTTCTTGACATCGCTAAATCCTCCAATCAAATGTTCCTTTTGTCTCTTGATTCCACCATTTGTCACCAAGTCACAAAGTTCACATTGAATTCTATTCTTGTCCTTATCATCAGGTCAATAAGCATATTTTCAACCCGGATCATTCAATTTGACTTTTTTTTTCAGCAACATTCATGTTAACTGATCCTGATCCAGATTCCATCAATCAACCAAACAAAACGTTCACCGGCTGAAGATAAAAAAATTTTATCAATTTAACACATTCTGATTATATAAATCGACACAAACAATCATATAAGAATAATAATAGAAAATTAAGAATAAAAGTGATAACAGAAATTTTCGGTTTCAAACAGTAGCACAGATGACTCTGGCGGAGATTGAGAGGATTTCAACCCTATTATGTATAATATAACAATGTCCATAGACTCCATACATCAAACAATGCCAATGTTATATGTAGAATATATAAAAATGTTTGAAGAAACAAGAACAAGAAAATCGAAAATTATCGATGCACCGGAGATGTTTAAACATGCAATATTTTAGATAATCATACATAGAAAATGTATAAGAAGATTAAAGACATCGTAATAGATGTTAAAACGATGAACTAGTGTGAAGAAATGAGAAGAATAACAAAATATATCAACAACTAGGTTTTAAAGAGAGGAGTACCGTAAGGAGAAGCAACAGCCGGTTAGGTCTTCTTCTGAAGATGGCAATGTCACCGTCGAAGGAGGAGAAGAAGGCCGCGGTGTAGGTCAGTAGGTGTTGCGAAGCCTTCTGCCGTCGGAACCTCGAAGGGCCGCGTTGCTGTGCGCGGAGGGCTGCAAGTCCAAGCGAGCGTCTGTCGGGCCGTCACGGCTTTGGCTGGGCATCGGGGTGAACAGGAGAGTCGGGAGGACTCTCTGCGGTATTTTAAGAAGCCGGCCCGGTTCTTTTTTGAACCGGCGGCACCGGTTTGGTGTCAACTTAAAATGAGCTGGCGGCCCGCGGTCTTCGGGTGATCAGGCGCTCACCAAGGTGCCAAGGTGTACGCCTTTTTAACAAACAAATAGGCGGGTGGTCCAAGCGGGCTTCAAATGCCGCCTTGTCGCCTAAGCGGCGCCTAGGTGCC
Organism: Cryptocoryne crispatula var. balansae; assembly: GCA_036172225.1. Lineage (NCBI taxonomy): Eukaryota > Viridiplantae > Streptophyta > Magnoliopsida > Alismatales > Araceae > Cryptocoryne > Cryptocoryne crispatula. The sequence continues at coordinate 9,394,729 of CM069919.1, read as the reverse complement.
GCTTAGGCGACCGCCTTAACAACTATGTTTGATATGCAGTAATTGTATTATGTTTACATGTTATAACTTGGTTATTTGTACATATAATTTATGAGTTCCATCATCCATGTCAACAAGACCATATTCATCCTTGAGTAAAATTGTTCTTTCTCTACTACTTATTGCAGGTGAAGTTCAAGATATCTCTTTGTCATTGTGCACTAAATGAAAATCGTGCAGCACTAACAGAGGTGCTCTCCCCTAACCATTTTCTGTTTCTTCTTTCTTTATCCCAGATTACTTTACAATATTGAAGAACTTATGGGACTTACATTCTTTGTTGCTGGTTTCTTTCTGGAATCACTTTGCTATCCTCTTGTATAGTTTTTTTTTTCTAATTTTTGATGTATTGGAGAAGCATTGATGTGTAGAAGCTCTTTCTGAACTTGTATTTTCTTTTTTTTCAATGATATACCACTGAAGGCATTTTTAAGAAATTAAGTTATGAAGGAAACTGGCCTGCTTATATTCAAGTATGAACTGCCTCTGGGTTCAGCTGTTTTATTTACAGTGAGATAGAAAATATATCATGGGAAAATTTTATTTATTTAATCTTGTAAAGATAGATCAGGAATTGGGTGGTCAGATTAGCTTATCTGGCCAGTCTGCACCCATCTGAGCAATCTGGATTCAGTGTGTGGTTTGTCAGAGGGGAGGAATGAGGAAGAAGAAGCTGGTGGTGATGGAGGCAGAGGCACCATAGTTGTTAGGAGGGAGATAGTGGTGGTGAAGAGGTGCCACCATCGCATGGTGCCACCAATCTGCACCCATCTGAGCAAGCTGGATTCAGTGTGTGGTTTGTCAGAGGGGAGGGATGAGGAAGAAGAAGATAGTGGTGATGGAGGCAGAGGCACCATAGTTGTTAGGAGGGAGATAGTGGTGGTGAAGTGGTTTGATGGGAAGGAGGCGCCATGGTGATGGTCAGAATGGAGGCAAAGGTGCATAGGCAGCAATGGCGGCAGAGTTGGGAGTAGGTGGCACTGAAGAGAAGATAGCTCCATGGTGACGGTAACAGTCCAGATCTGAACTTTGATTGGAAAGAAAGGACAATTGGAGGTTGGGATGCATCAGAGGCGAGGCAAGAAGGGAGGAGGCAATAGTGGAGATGAGGCACTGTTGGATGGTTCCCAGCACTGCAGGGGAAAGTGGATGGAAGGAAGTTCAGGACTGGCCGCATTTGCTAGCCTGTTTTCACAGTATATGGTTGGATACTGATGACCACATTGCTTTTCACGGTGTAAGGTTAGGTACTGGATACTGATAATATGGATAGGGCGATACCCCAACTACTGATGACCACCACCATCATGTCTACCTGTCTTTTGACCATCTCTACCTTGACCCTGTTGATCTTAGGTCTCTGACTGTAAGTTTAGGTCTAGTGAGTAATTAGGTGCTGCACCTTACATCCTACGACACTAGCTGTTGTATTTGATCTTCTACTAAATGAAGAGGGTGCTTGAATACTATCATTTGACATCGTCGTTTCTCTTCTTTCTAATTTTTTTCTTGTTCTTTCATTTTCATTAGTTTGTGTCTGCGGTGGTGGTGGTGAATCAATATGCATACTACATTGATACACTTTCTTTAATGTTCTGAATCTTCGTTCTATGCATATGCTTGCACCCTGGTCTTTTGCCTGTGCCTGTGCCTTTGCATATGCTTGCACCCTGGTTTTCTACCTGTGCCTGTGTCTTTGCATATGCTTGAACTTGAAAGAGCCCACCAACGAAGCATCATATGTTACTCGGGCAGTCTTTGTTGTTTCTTAACTTTTCTTGTTCTAAACCTTATATTGTAGTGATAGAAAGCCAATTTCTGCAATTTTTAGTTGCCTTATAAGAAAACTCATTATCTGTAGCAATCTGAACAACATTTTCTTCTTCAGTCTCTTCCATAACTTGATTCATCAATGCAAATAAATATTCTGAAATTTTCACCTCACCACAAGCATGAATTGACTTCAAGATGTCTTCTTTATGATTTTTGTTTGACAATTGTGCATGATTATATATTCCATTTCTTTCTAGGCAACGCAAAACTTATATGTCCCTTGTTGTAAATCTGATACCACGTAATAAGATCTGCATCATAACTGTATCCAGGTGTTAAAACTTTTAAGCCTAGTCATGTCTCGTGGTGTGATGTATGAAGTGAGTTTGGTCCCAAAAAATATGGAAACACGCAGGGTCCACTTTAAGACTTTTCTTTTAAAATTCATTAGAACTTAAAGCACGACTCAGGAATGTAAATACTTTAAGGTTATTTAAGCAGACTCTAGATGGTCCAAAGCTGATATGAAGATCCAAACTGATTAAATTCTTTTTTAATTATTTCTTACTGACTATTGATTCCTCCCTCAAGTAATGCTCAATTTTGATCCAGAAATTTTTTTTCATGATAGTGGATTAATAAGGTAAGTTTGGCCTCATCTAGAAGAGTAGATTGCATGTACTAATCTAAACATCTGGGTTGTTGATCCTAAAAATGAAGATGTCTAATCTTGTTTTGCATCTGTCCTTACCGTATGGAAATGGGGAATATTGCTGCCTGGGATGCCGTAAAACATTGTGGGTGTTTTAGGGCAATCCAGCCATACATTTGGGATGTGAAAAGTGTACCTGTTATTATCTCCGTTTTTGGAAACTTTTTTTCTTCAGCTTTTTTTTCATAATGTGTTTGGAGGATGCTTGTTATCTGGAAGCAGTCAGCCAGTCTTCGATTAACTTTGTGATATTTTTTTGTTTATTGATAACATTCATTATGTTAATTTTATTTCAGATGGATGGAATTCCAAGCAAAGCAAGAACTCTCAGAATGAATCTCACTTTAGGGAAGCTTTTCCGTATCTCTAGGCACAACCGTGCAGCTATTGGTTGTTATAAAGAGTGTTTGAGGTCAGCAAAATATGTTGCTGAAGTATTAAGTTGCCATTGGTTATTAATACCTGACATTTTAAAAAAAATTTCTGTTCTTTTTGACTTGGCCATGCAGGGTTATGTCTTACATGTTGTCATTTCTGTGAAACATAATCATGCTCTCTTAGATTTTATTAGATTAGAATGACCATGTTACTTCATTATGCAAAATTTTGAGTTTTTTTCCTTTCAGAGTTCCATCTGCATACGGATGACAAATGAGCCAATACACAAGCAGCTGGAAATTCAGCTTGATAAAAACTCGACTTGGCTTGTTTATTATGTTATTTTTGGTCAAAGGGTATGGTTGATCTTGGAGTGAGCTTCGCCCTGGATTGGGCTAGATTGGCAAGAAGCAGCCCGGATCAGCCGATTTGAGACCAGGATCAGCTGATCTTAATCCAGTTAACATGGTTTGGTCTAGTTGAGATTGACCCGGATTGGCTGATTCCAGACCAGAACCAACTGATCTGAATTCTGTTGAACCAGCTCGACCTGGCTGAGATTGCCAATCTGAGCTTGGATCAGCCAATCCTAACTTGGAATTGGCCTGTTCTGGCCTGACTCGAGCCTATGAGCCCAAGGATCGCGGGATCGGAATCGGTCCCTGGATCGGTGGGGACCGATCCGATCCGGATCGGATCGGATCGGACCGATCCAGGCCGATTCGTCGGAAGGAAAATCGATCCGGATCGACCCTTAAAAAAACCCTAAAACACCAAAAAATTAACTAAATAAGGAGGTAGATCGGATTCCGATCCGATCTACCCCATTTTGGGGCGATTTCGGGCCCAAAAGTGGCCCGAAATCACCGCCACGGCGGCAGCTTGCCGCAGTGACATCTTCCCCGCCCTATCGGGCGGGGAAGATGACCTTACCGGGTCCATCGGACCTGGTAAGGATAGGATCCGGTGACTTAAGTCACCGGATCCTCAACCGGTAGGGTTTATACCCTACCGGTTGGCGTATCGGGTCCAATGTCCATGGGACCCGATACACTTGAATCGCCGGATCCGGTGACTTAAGTCACCGGATCCTGGCCTTACCGGGTCCGATGGACCCGGTAAGGTCATCTTCCCCGCCCGATAGGGCGGGGAAGAGGGCTGCCGCGGCGGGATGGCCGCCGCGGCAGCCTGTGGGTCGATTCCGGCGAGGGAATCGCCGGAATCGATCCAGAATCGACCGAATCGGTCGATTCCGGCACCGATTCCACCTACACACACCGATCCGGATTGATCTTCGGTCCGGATCGGTAGTTCCGCCGGGAATCGGATCGGAGGGGTCCGATCCGATCCAAGAATCGGCCGATCCCGATCCGGATCGGCCGATTCTGCAATCCATGTATGAGCCAAGTCATGGCTGAATAGGGCCAGGATTGGCCAATCATTGGTTCCGCTAGATTGGCCAATCTATGGTTGGATCCTGACTTGGAAATCCTTGGTTGAGAACTTCACCTAACGTGTTATGTGTAGGAGCTGGAAGCTTTGGGATGGAGATCTGAGAAGATCTGCTGTTCTCTGTCTTGTACTCTGGAGACTCCTAAGGAACTTGGATTGCCTAGCTGATGGTGGGAAACTTGCATAATCTCTTCCAACCAAGGATTTTTGGATTGGCCAGGGCCGATCCCAATCTGAATTGGGATCGAATTGGCTGAGTCAGCCGATACATGGAAAGGAAAACTGATCTATATTGACTGCTTCAGTTTTTCAAAAACTTGGAAAACATCAAAACAATGAAATAACAGAAAATATAAAAAATAGTAACAAGAAGTTTTATTGGTGATTCTGGACTGCTCTGGTGTGGATAGGGGCTAGGGCTGTAAACGGGTCGGATTCGGTAGCGGATTCACCAGAATCCGATTCCGATTCCGATAAGGGTTAAGGGGTTCCGATTCCGATAATTTCGGAATCACTATGTTCCGATTTCGATCCGATTCCGATTCCGTTATCGAAATCGGAACCGAATCCGATAAAATCCGAAATGCATATTAAATATTAATTTTATTCAAAAGTGAGTCAATAATTTACATATAATTAATAAATGTTGATATAATATTTTTAAAATTTTATTTTTATTATTCTATCAATTTATATATTATATTTTATAAATTTTTTTAACTTTGTTTTATTTAATTTTATTTATATATAATTATTTTTTATCGAAATCGGATTAACGGAAACGGAACCAACTGATTCCGATTCCGATTCCGATTCCTATAAGCTACCGGAATATCCGATTCCGATTCCGATAGCTTATAGGATACAAAAACAAGTTCTAAACCCGTTAATTTTTATCGAAATCGAATCGGAATATCGAAATATCGGATACCGTTTACAGCCCTAATAGGGGCTGATTTACCTTTCAGAGGCAGTGGATCGGCCCTTGATTGGTCTGGTATCCGCCGATCCAAGCTGATCTGACCAAGGTTTACCCAATTTTAGCACACATCAGCCCCAAGATCAGGCTGCTCCCCAAGAATTGAGTTTGAACTTGCATCCCAATCTGGATCCACCTATTTTGCAAACTATGCTTCCAACAATCTGCAATGGCAAGAAAGACAGGGAAAACTGTTATGATGGACAGAATCCTGAAAACAAATTGAGTTCCAGGCTTCACAGTGGAGGCAAAATACCTCATGCCTTATGGTTGATGTTTGCATTTGGGCAATGGATGACAATGATTTGGTGCTTCTTTCTGATGGATGGGTCATCAAATGACCATAAAAGCATCCTGTTTTTAGGCATAGCCGATGGCTTGAAATTCAACTTCCCCTACACCTTGCCATGCCTTGAGAGGTAAAGGGTCTTTGATATGGAGATAACAGAATGGATATTCTATGTCCTTCTCATGGAAACTTGACTGATGGTGGGAAAGCTTGTGACTGCAAGAAAAACCATGAAAAGAAATTGATCTTCAAGTTTTGGAGTAGTCCTCTAGAGTTGTGATCAATTATGCAAAACGCTTGGAAATTTCTCTTTGGTACCTGTCAATTGGGGTGGCAATGGAAGGAGAAACTTCCCAATGGATGATGAAAGAAGAACAAAGTGGCACACAGGTGGGAAAGAGGTTTAAAACTCTGCAAGTGGGAGTCTTCGGATTGGACTTCTTTCTTTCTTATCCACAAGGAAGGCTGGATCGGGATTGGGGTTAGGATTGGCCAAGGCCTATCCAGGATCGGCTAGGATCTGCACTTCCAAAAACAGAAAAATAAAAAAATGCTAAAAAAGTAGAAAGGATGAAAGATCAGCCGATTCCAGTCGAATTGGCCAATCATGCAAATCATGCTTCTTCATGATATGGGGACCATTGAGGTTTGTGTAAGGCCCAAGCCAAGAATTTCCTAGTTTGGATTGGCCCAAATCAAGATCAGATTGACTAACTTGGCCGATCTGCCAGTAGGAAAATTGATCCAGGATTGCCCTGGATTGGGTTTACAAAAATTGAAAAAATAAAATCTTCCAAACATGGGTGGAGAGGCACTGCTGCCACTTGCATCTTCCCTACCTTAACGAATGGGGAATACAGCCGTGTATAGAATTGGCCATTGGTAATTTTGGTTCATGATCTTGGTGGAAGCTCCTACTGGGGTCAAGTTTCACTCCCTCCTATGTGGATTGGTGAATCCTGCAAACCATAACCCAATTATATCTCTTGGCAGGGGAGATAAAAAGAGGGAATAGAGAAAAAGGGAGGGAAATGAAGGAATTGGTGAGATCTTTAACCAGTTGACAAGAGAATAGTGGAGGGTGAAATCTCTTATGTGATATCCAATGGAACCACTGTTTGAATGATCCATATTTGAGTAACAAACAAGAAATGCTTCGACGAATCCTCCATTAGGATGGTCCTCATCTGTGAGTGACTAACTCACAATCACCCTCTCTTTTATGCATGGATCGTGGGATTAGAATCGGAGTCAGGATCGGTGGGTATCGATCCACTAGAACAAAAACTGATCCGGAATTAGTAAATTTTTAAAAATGATTTCACTCTGATCCCGAACGATCCTGGTCGATCTGGTTGGAATCACAAAAAAAGAAAAAACTGATCGAATTCCATTCCCAATCTGATTTCGATCCAATCCTGATTGATCTTGTTGATCCCGGCTGATTCTGTTGGGCCTTTTTTGGATTGGTCCTCTGGCTGAGAATCGGATCGGCCGCACTGATCCCGAACGATCCTGGTCGATCTGGTTGGAATCACAAAAAAAGAAAAAACTGATCGAATTCCATTCCCAATCTGATTTCGATCCAATCCTGATTGATCTTGTTGATCTTGGCCGATTCTGCTAGGCCTTTTTTGGATTGGTCCTCTGGCTGAGAATCGGATCGGCCATTTACGGATCCGATCCAAGAATCAATTGATCTTGCAATTTATGCTTCTATGATACTCCCTCCATCTTCATTTGGAACATGATTTGAGAAGCATCAAGAAACACTTGGAGCGAGGAGAAATTGTGAAAGGCAACTAAAGTGACTACCATGAGGCCAACATCTGATCCTAATTAAGAAAAATAAAAAAGGTAACAAGTAATAATTCTAATTTAGCTAGATATTCCTTATCAGCCACTGATATCCTGAGTGTTATTCACCTGACGGTACTCGTGAATTAAGGACATAAAATGACTAATTTGCATGCCTATCTTCCCTTAAGCTGTACAATTCATCTTTTTGATAGTTTGTACGTTTATGAATTTGTTAACTCCCTTTTGGCATAGTTTTTGGAATCTCTGAGGGCATTGATTTCAGAATCGGCTGGATCGGATTGGGATCGGCCAATTCTGGGATCAGATTGGTCAGTCTCGATCCGATTTTTGCCTGAAGGGCTGAACCAATCTGATCCCCATTGGAATCACCCAAAATCGGTCGAATCAGCCTATTCCGGCGATTCGTCACCAGAATTGCTCCCTCTGTGGCTGATGTAGTGCAATCAGGCTGAAGGCACTAGAAGTCACTGGATTTGGGGTTAGGGCAGAGAAGATGCCGGGCAGCATTATATAGAAATGGTCCTTATTGGGGCCAATTTTGGCCTCAAAAGAACCTAAATCGGATTGGATTTAGGTTCTTTTTTGTGGGTTTTTTTCATAATTTATGGTTTTTTTAAGAACCAATTTAGACCGATTCCCGTTCAGTTTTCTTTTCGAAAAATTGGCCAGGATCACTGTTCTTATCCTGATCTGGATCAGTTCGGTGTCCACTGATCTGGGTATCAATTTTGATTCTGCGACCATTGTTGGAGGGTCCATGCTATGGTAAAACAGCTAAGGGTTAAAAGACATTTATATTTTTAAAAATGAAACAATACTTAATTAAAATGTAAATCTGAAATAAATTAATTGTTAACATGAAAAAAATGGGATGGATTTTTGAGTCTTCAACAACTGATTACCATAGAAAAATAATAAACTTGGAACAAAATCACATCTATGCAATCTATTGCATAAACATGGAAAACGTGTTTCCGAATCTCAATTCCCTTACAATCGAAAGAAAAGAAAAATCAGGGAAAGTGCTTTCGAAAAAAAGACCATCAACCTAATTAAAAGACTTACAAAAAGAAAATAATTGGAAGGTGAGAAAGTGCCAAAACGACTGAGCTAATAATAAATAAAAAATGGTAAAAACAGTTCTCAAATCTCTAATAAACCAGAATATGGAAAAAAACCCTAAATCAGTCGATCTGAAATTAAATACTATTAAATCTTGCAAAGCGCTTAAATGGTTACAAGTCCAATATAAATCAAATCTGAAGCAGTAAAAAAACTGAAACATAGAACAGAAATTTTAATAAAAGAACAAAAATATAATGGTAAGTCACTTAAATTATTGATTAGCAACTGAATTATTAAACATTTTTTAATTTAATTTTGTGGTGCTTTATTTACATTGCTATTCTTGTTGGTCACTGCAATGGTCAACTTAGGGTCATCGATCAATAACTGAGATGATTAATTCTAAATTCATTCAGGGGGAAGGTGGGTCATTTTTATGTTGATATGGTAATCCACACATATACCTCACTGTAATCAAATTTCAATTTCTTTTTTAAAAATTAAGATGTCACACTAGGTTGTAGCAGTCAAACTGTCAAAGTACTTCAACTACAACTCTTTCTCATTTTTTTGTATATTTTTGTATATTTGTTTGTCTACTCTTGTAGCATCTACTATTTTACTTTGTACTTTGTTCAATGCAGGCAGTGTCCTTACGTCTTAGAGGCTGTTACAGCTTTAGCTGAATTAGGCATCTCTGCCAAAGATATCCTAGGGCTGTTTCCTCAGGTATCTGACTTTCTTTTTCTTCACAATTGGCTTTTAGGTATACTACATAACTTGTTCTTTTGGTCGTTTCATAGCTTCATTTCTTCACAGCTACTAATTTACACTGCAGTTTGATGATGGATGCATGCTAACTCGGTCCATAAATGCGCATTATTCTTATCAATATATTCTTTATGGATCAAACTTCATATTCTTCAAGAAGCCTTGCCTTTTCTGATTCTGCAGTTATTTTATGCGAAAGATCATTTTTTATGTTCATCTATGGTCTTATTTAGGAGCCTTTTCTGATTCTGCAGTTATTTCATGTGAAAGATCATTTTTTTATGTTCATCTATGGTCTTATTTAGGAGTATGTGAATCAATTTAACCTTGTAGGTGGACTGTGTTTTCCTTGGATCCAACCAGAAAAATGGAAATAACTTGTTTAATACCTAGTGATGTCAATGGGTCTTAAGACTGTCAACGGCCCATTTTGTTGTCATTTCGAGAGTACTTTCTTGCTCTTAGTTTCAGACTTTTTTTTCCTGATGGGATTCCCCTAGGAGTAGGTTAGTTTTATGCAGTTGTGTGCTCCCTCCTGTTGCTATTTGTATGTGTGGCACCATTTACCCTCAACACAAGTCCACTACCTCTAAACGTGCTTTTTAGCATCTTATGTTCTGATTTTCTTGTCATGTTTTTAACATGTATGCTACAAACTTAAACCATATCAGTTTTCTTTTTCTTTTTTAGCTGAATCATGTCTAGATTTTCATGATGACAACAATACAACATTCTTTTTCTATTCGTGCATATCTTGTTGAAGTATCTTTCATGTAATGATGTATGTTAGTAACATTTCATTACTGCCATGCGTGATGTGCTATTTTGTTTCAATGTTGGCTATCTTGAATGCATCTAACATATAACTGAAACTCATGAATGCTATCAATTTGTAGACACCAAATAGAGTAAGGCTACCTCTCGATCCCTCTGATACGGCTCGTTGGTTGCATGTGAGTATCAATTGATACACATATCCTTATGTGTTTTATTGCTAATTTTGTCAGTTCTTTATGCAAAAAATATTCTTCCTTTTAAGAAAATATGAATTATGTGGCATACATTTATGATTTATAGAAATGTACAATAAGAAAAATAAGATATGCTCACACATAAGCTGCATGATGGTAGTGAGAAATCTGTTCAATAGGTCATTTTTCAGAGTTTTTATATGCGTCAATCTTATACATATTTGTGATACACTTGTGCAGCGGTATGTTGAGGCACAGTGCTGCATTGCTTCAAATGACTACAAAGGTATAATGAGGCATTGATTTATAACAATTCTCTGTCATCTTTTGAATAATTAGCTATGCCTTATTTCACATTTAACCATGTCTTATGCCCTATATGGTTAGAATGTTACAAATGATACTATATCAATTTTGATATTGATATTTGTAGAGGATGGAGTACCAATATCAAAACTCATATAAGTGCACACTTGCATCGCATATCATGCTTTGTTTGCGCTAAGAGTTTCAATGTTGATATTGATAGTCAAACATGCATTGATGATTTATATCAATATCAATTTCAAGGTTGATGGTGATAGAGGTGTCCATTACAATTACAAAACATGGCCTTAGATTTGAAATGTGGTAGTAGGTCATTAATGGTGTCTATTTGCATTGGTGGCATGTGTTGGCTGCCAAGTTAATAATGGGGGTAGTGCAGTGCGAGTAATACCTGTTATTCATCTTAAAGTATCAATATCGTATAGTGAAAATTGAGATGATAGTATTGAAAAGGTCGAAGAATGAATTTGTGGCAAAGAATTGTTAAAAGTTAGCAAAACCATAAATGTGGTGAAGGATTCTACACTAAGACCTAGCAACCAATAATCTATTTGTTCTACCGCAAAATCACTGTTGTTTTTATGTTCTTATTTAGATTAGGGTTGGAAATTTGAGAATATGATAATGTACATTTTTAAAGTAGAACTAGTATGGACAACAGTACAACCCTGGTTTACATAGAAGCTAACTGTAATTAGTTAGATTAGCTTAGAATATATCCACATCACTTGCTGTGTGGCTTCAGTTAATTTCAGATGCCAACTTTTGCCTTGATATAAGAGCCATCCGTGTATATAGGAAGAGGTGAAGCTATAGTTTCATTGTATTAACCTGCAAGGAGGATATGTTATGGTTACTAGTTCAAAAATATAACTCATTAAAATGCACATTTTGGATTATTTTAAGTCTGTATCATAGTTGTCAAGGTGACAAGTCACCTAAAGAGTTCTTTATCGCCTAGGTGACAAAGGCATCTGCCTAGGCAGTAAGGTGGGAGTGGCAGCGGGACATGGGAGAAATGGGGTAGGAATGGGGGCAGGGTGGCAGCCTGGGAAAGTGGTGTTCGGCAGGAGGAGAGGTGGCCAGGGGGAGACGGGGAGGGGGGGAAGGGTGGCCGGCAGAGCAAGAATAGGGGAAGAGGGGTGGCTGGCGGTGGCAGAAGAGGAGATGGCCTGTGGAACAAAGGTGATGGGTGATGGCAGATTTACCTGAACATTCTTACGGTAGCAACGGCATGCTTCCCTGGTGAGAAGAGAGGAGGATGGCAAGTAGGGCATGAACAAGAGGAAGAGAAGGGATCAGGAAGGGGGGGGTCAGGGAGGGTTTAAAAGGCTAAACTGGTCATTGGACAGGAGGGATGGTGGTCTGGACCATCCCTAGACCAGACGGTCCAGTGCCAAGGTGCCCAGGGGTATCTTATCTGCCTAGGCAGTCTGGGTGCCTTTTCTGAAGTGAAGGTGGTGAAAGAGCTAGGAGCCCGAGCTTTAGCACCTTGCCACCTGTTGGCGTCCATTTTTTTTTTTTAAAAAGAAGAAGACAAATGGGTCAACAAGAACCAGACCTGAAGCAGGGGGAAAGTAGCCCATAATTGAGTCAAATCAGTCCCAATTGGGAACCCCAATCTGTGCCCAATTGACCATCCCATGTGCCAATGTAAATTAGAAAAAATCCAGCCCATAGGGAGGTTGGCGTACAGCCCAACAGGAGCAGGACCTGGCTGGGCCGCGGCTGCCTAATGCAGGCCCATTCCGGCCCACCTGCAGGCCCACACCAGGGCCGGACCTGTGCAGGCCTAGTGTGAACAGGCCACACTGGCCCACCTGCCACCTCAGCAGCCCCAGCCGCACCAGCCAGGTCACCCATCGGCCACTTCATGGAGAGGAGAAACCGAGGTGGTCAGCTGGCATGGGAGAAGCCAAGGGTCAGTCAGAGAATTAAACTCTAAGGGAATTCAAGGAGTCAAGCCCATTAAACAACGTGGGAGATGCCAAGAGTCATCTGATCTTAACTCTAAGATGACTCTTGCCATCCCCTTCATTCCCTATAAGAAGGGAGGGCGCGCCAGCTTCTGGAGAGAAGGAAGAGAGAGGCCGACAGGCTGCCGGTTTTGCTGCTGCTCTCTGCTGCCCCTCTGCCGGTTTTGCTGCTCCCTTGTGCGCCTGCTGCAAGACCTGCCCGCGGCCAGAAGAAGAAAGGAGAAAGAAGAGGAGAAAGAAGGAGACGCCAACAGGCTGCTGGAGCCCCTGCTGCCCCCTTGCTGCCTGCTGCCCCTCTGCTGCCCTCTGCTGCGCACCTGCTGCAGAAAGCTTGCCTGCGGCCAGAAGAAGGGAAGGAGAAGAAGAAGCTGTTGCAACCTCCCCCTTTGGGTGGAAGGCTCCCTCGGTGGCCATCTTCACTCTTCTTCATCCAACACCGGAGATCAAAACAGGTGGGTAAAGGATTATATAAATATGTAGCCTTTTTAAGGGCGCCGCCCCCTCCCCCTCCTCTTTTCTTTCTCTACTCAATCTCCTCCAATGGTCCAATCCGACCTACACCTAACCAGGCCTTATTCCCCCTTGTTGGAAGACCCTCGGCCAGCCAGTTTAAGGACCAAATGAACCCTCATGCAGACCTCTTTTAATCAGCCCATTTGCTCCCCATACAGCCATCTGATCAGGCCCTGTTTGAGCCTCTGGACAGAACCTTGTCCGGTCTCCACTTCAGGCCATTCTCGGCCTAAGTAAGCCCACCTGAACAGACCGCTTTAAACAGGACTGAAGCTGCCTTTGTCCAGCCCCTGTTCAGGACCCAGATTCGGTTCCAAATCAAACCCTGTTCAGCCCCTACTCCAGCCCCTTATGGCACAACAAAAGCGACCCCAAAACAGGTCCCAAACAGCCCCCTTGTGGTATAGCCGGACAGACCTCTAACAGGTCCTGTTCAATCAAATAAAAAGAAGCAAACTCGAGGTCCCTTCCAGCAGCCCCCTTGTGGCTTTTCCGATAAGAAGGACCAATCCATGAAGCTCCAGAAGTGGGCAGCACTACAGCACTCAACCAGGGAGCAGAATCTGCCATTTTTTCAGCAATGGTGGGTAGTGGTGGATGTCCCGGACCCTTTCGGAATCCGTACGACGGGCCGATCGTTTGTCTGGGCGGGCCCCTACCCTACCATCAAGACAATGGAGGCGCAAGCACAAGTCCAGCAGGCCCAGCCCATCCAGCCCAAGAAGATCAAGATGGGCACCCCGAGCCCTACAAATTGAAACGCGGCTTTGAACGCCGATGGAACATGGACCGGCCCGGAGTGGCCTTCAAAAAATAAATAAATAAAAAATCAGAACGTGAAAGCAATATTTAAATTAAGGAGCTTCACTCCTAGCGGGGAACTCCACTTTGGACGAGGGCGCGGGCATGTTCCCGTAGCCGTCGATCCGGACGAGGGCGCGGGCAAGCTCCTGTAGCCGTCGATCCTTCCCCCAATTTTGGCTAAGTCATTGGCTAGCCTTGTTGGATGGGTAAACTTCACCAAGTTAGAAACTTGCCGGCATGCTGTTGTAATGCCGAAATTTTTCTAAATTGGTGAAGAACCTAAGTTGGGGGAAGGATCACCACTCATTGTACTCCATTGTACTCCAACTTCTGATGAATGAAACTTTGATGTTTACATTGATGCATGCAACCGGGCATTCAAAAGTGGCCCGATAGGTCGGAGGCGATGCAGACCGCCAAACTGAAAATAATAAAACTAAAACAGAAAACTAAATCTGAAAATACAAACAGAAAAATTAAATCTGAAAGTTCAATAGAAAACAAAAAAATCAGAATTGAAATAAGCTTAAAACAAGCAAATCGGTTTCAAACAATATGGAAATAAATAAAGCAAATCAGGTTCTGAAATGGGATTCCCCTGCCACATTTACAGACCTTCACGCAGGTCTTTCTTTTATTCCCCATTTGGTCCCTTCCCCCTCCAATCCAGGTCTGGCTAACCCACGTTCAGCCACCTGAGCAGGCCCATCTGCAGGCACCGAACACCCCCTGCTCAGGTCCCAAAACAGGCCCGCTCGGTCCACCTGTAGACATCCTACAACCGGTCTATGTTCAGCCCACATCCAGGCCCATTTTCGGCCACCTGCAGGTACCCATAACAGGCCCCTGTTCAGGCCCACAACCGGCCCAGCAGCAGTCCTAAACCAGGCCCACAAACAGGCCCATTTCCTGGTCTCCATCCAGGCCCATAACAGGTCCCTTCGAGACCCAATTCCAGCATACTTGCAGGCCCACTAAGCAGACCCAACACCTGCTCCTAAAACCTGCAGCAAGCGGCCCCTCTGCTGACCTAAAAAAAAACTGAAATCTGTCTCAGTTGAAATGCCCCTTGTGCAGGCCTAAGCCGACCCATTTCAGCCCAGGATAGGATTCCCTCTTGGGTCCGGGTGAATACCCCAGTCAGGTCTATTTTCATCCCATCCAAACTCCCTCAAACAAGCCCCTTTGTGGCCAGCTTCCTTGCCCTTTTTGGCAATCACACTCCAGCCCCTTTGTGACTCAGCGGAATCCCAAATCAGTCCTTAAGTAAAAATCAGATTTCAGTCAAATCCAAACATATAAAATTCAGATTCAAGTCAAATCTGTCAACCACCAAAATTTCAGATATAAATCAAATCTGTAAAAATATAAAAATGAAATCAGATAATCTGCCAAAATCAGATTCCAACTGATTTAAAACACATCCAAGAAGTTTGGTTTGATAAAAAATCTGAAAATCCAGATCTAACTGCAGAAAATTCAGATCAATGATAAAAAATCCAGAATCTGAAAATTCAATAAACCAACCAAACAACAAATACCAAAACTGCTTAAAACACTTTAAGCACATCAAAATCAAAACCAAAACAGGTTCAAAACAACCCAAACCGGTCAAACCCAAATCAAAAAGCCAAACCGAAACCAAAATAAACAACAAACAAATCAATCAAACAAATTGATTCAAAACTCAAACTCATCAAACAGACTTTCAAGTCAACCAACAAACAAATAAAACAAACCCGAACAAATCGGTTTTCATCTCATCGGACCCAAAAGGCCGCTGCCCTTTTGAGTTCTTTACTTTTTGTGGATGTGCATGTCTCCGAAAACAGGTTGCCGCGACGGTTAATCAAAGGCATTCGAGCCGTTGCTCGATGTAAGCTAACACCAGATACTCGCACCATCCGGCGGAGAAGAGTCAAAAATCAAAATTTTCAAAGAACCCGAACCTCGGTTCTAATATTTTTTAAACTATCACTGGACTACCTAATATTTTAGGTATCATCTATTTTCCTAGATAAGTCCGGGGATGTCTTTCTTTCAAAAGAACAGACGCATAAAAAAGAGGTTCACACACCACCTATGCTAGTTTAACCAGTTGGGCAAAGGCCTGAGGAATTCACTTGTCGATCTTTAGGCACAATGAGCATCCAAAGTAAAAATTGATGTAAAGTGTTTTAAATTTTATTCTTGAATAACAGCTTAATATTTTCATATGTATGAGGATTGATTAAAGATATTATGTGTTGGAAGCAACCTTGACAGAGGAGGCTCTAGCTGTCTGGTTCCAGCCAAATAACAATGTTTTTGTCATCAGTAACTCCATTGTTAAGCTCTTATTTCTTGTACTGGTTCTGCATTTTCTTCTTGCTAACTAGCAATTTGGTAAGGAATACTTTCTCAAATCATACTTATTTTTTAGCGAAAGTATCTAATTTCAGGTGGTCTAGATATCTTTTCTGAAATTCTACAACGATTTCCTAACAATGTCCACATCTTGCTGGAAATGTCAAAGGTCAGCATTTTTCTCTGGCTGACACACATGCCATTTTGTTTAACCTTCTTTCTTACTAGCATTAAGCAATGATTTTTGCTATAATATGGAGTCTTAAATAGATCGATGGGATGAAGACATGTGGGTTAATGTTTGTGGTATTTCTGTCTTCCAAATTATAAGGTTTTATATTTTGGTAGTATCTTAGATATAAACGTCAATCTGTGGTATTTCTGTCTTCCAAATTATAAGGTTTTATGTTTTGGTAATATCTTAGATATAAACGTCAATCTTTTGAAGTCAACCTGAGGACTGAGTTGTCCAAATATTCTTGGAGAACGATTGCTCAAAAAGCTGTCATTTTCTTTTTTATTGGTGGTTTTATCTTATCAATTTTGCTGTCAGAAGTACTGTAATTGTTTTAATATGTATGCCAAACCATGTTTTTCTATATTCAAAGTTGGATGGTCAGGTGGAAGTAATGTAATATGGTCAATATTGTTCATAATGTATTATCATAGTTGCTTTATCTTTCTGTTGGCACCAAATTATTCATACTTGTTCAAAGAAGAGAGAAGGCACAAAAAAAAAAACAGGAGATTACTGTAAACAATCACCTTTAGAATGTTGCGGGATCAGGAGAGAGCCAGCTTCCCAAATTCAAAGTTTGTAAATGTCCCCAGTAGAGTACTGCAGCAGCTGACCAAGGATTGGAGAAAAGAAGAATGGGCAGTGTAGGAAATATGGCCAAGAAATGAATTTTAAACAAGAGGGAGAGAGCATGTGGGAACACCTAATAGCCGGGAAGGATTATCAAGGATAGCTCCCCTTCTGAGCCTTAATTCCGATGCAGCAAAGACAAGAGGAAATAGGGAACCACACCTATCTGTAGCAAGATATCATCAAGATCAAATAAGAAAGAGATAAAGAAGAAAAATGGAAATGAAGGATAGATACAAGCCTGTCGCTATTGACCCCAACAAGCTATGCACTTGACAAGATATTCTATTGCTGGAGATCCCCCAGCAACAATACTTGAGCCTTACACTAATGGCAGCAATGGCAATCTCAGTTGGTCACGATGGCACCTGCAACACCATAACCAGACAGTTCCAACAGCAGTGACAGCATCATGAGTAGGGCTGTTCGGTGACAGAAATATCACCTAATACCAGGAACAACAAGAAGAAGAATAAGGAATCTGGCAGCAAACCTGTTGGCGGCAGACTCCCCTTCAAAGGAGGATGCTTGACTCCCCAGCTGGACCTGGAGCCGAAGGGGAAGGAGGACCGTCTTCTCTATTTGAAACAGATGGGTCAAGTGAGAGAGGATCGAACCTGTTTTAGGTTATTAGGTTCTCTCATATTATTTTCTCAACAATAATTGGATTATGGGAGATAAAGGAGGGCTGGGATTGAAACAAATAAAGGCTGATTTGGATCAATGGCTCAGATTCAACATAACTTAAGTTATTGGATCCCATCTTAATGGTTTCTTATTGGTATTGGATCATGGAGAGTAAAGAAGGGCCAGGATGCCATCTCATGATCAGATTTAAATCAAGGGCTCAGATTCAACATAACTTAAGTTATTGGATCCCATCTTAATGGTTTCTTATCGATATTGGATCATGGAGAGTAAAGAAGGGCCAGGATGCCATCTTATGATCAGAATTAGATCAAGGGCTCAGATTGAATATGACTTAAGTTATGGATCCACCTCTTACTGGGTCTTAATGGTATCAAATATTTGATTGAGTTCAACTTAGCATTATGGGAATAAGAGGAGAGACCGTACCACCTGGCAGATGACAGCCACGTGCTGTCCACCTTCTGACCAAGTCAAATATTGGTTTCCAGAACTTTCAGACGACTTAAAAAAAAGGGGATGTGCGGGGTCAGAAAACTGCCTTTCCTCCCACTGCGCCCACTACTCCCATTATCCCCACTCCCTCCATGACGAGGGGGAAGTTACGCTGGACAGTTTCTCCTCTTTAAAAGAGACCTGCTGGATAGAGAGAGGGGGTTGGAGAGGTTCCGGCGTGAAGAGAAGGGAGGATAGGTGACAACATCAGTGGAGGTAGAAGAAGGTTGTTGCTGCTGCGTACCTGCTGCTGGGAAACCAAGAAGAGAAAAAGAAGGAAGTGAAAAGAAGGGAAAAGGTAAGGATAGATGGTCCGATCACATCCTCTCTCTCCCTCTTCAAGTCTTCTCTACAAACCTTCTTCAAAACCCCCTCTTGACAGACCCTTCATTCATGCTATTCAACCCTTTCTGGTACCCCCATTCATACCCCAAAATCTGTCCACGTAACAGTCCCTTTCAAATCCTAAAATCAGCCCCACATTGAAATCTTGTTCGGACCTGGCATACTTCACACCCTGTTCAGACCCTTAATCCTGTCCTAAATCATCCTAAAACAGTACCCAGTTAGGCTGCTGTTGGCACTCAAAAAATTGATACGTATGTCACATACGTGTTAAAAAAAAAAGAAAAAGAAAAAGAAAAAGAAAAAGAAAAAGAAAAAGCAGGCCAGCTGCTTAAAGGAGATCGGTTGGGCCAGGAGGAGGTCCGAAACAGCCCAATCGGGCCAGCATCCATGGAGCCAGCAACCGGCCCATGGATGTCATCTCCTCTATAACCCATCCACATCAAAAAAAAAATGAAATGACAAATAAAAAAGGAGAGGGAGCTGGGTAGTCGCGACCAGGATGGCCCAATGGAGCTAAGCCATCCACGGATGTAACCCAATACTAGCCTATTCACGCCCATCTCTTTTTGCTGGCCCATTCAAAAAAAAAGGAAAGAAAAAATACGGGAAGAGGAGCTGTCGGATTAGGGAAGGGAACCGACTCCCGTCGGATTCTCCCCGGGAGCCAGAGATGGCAGGGGACTGCCGCGGGAAGGCAGTAGGCGGATAAGGAGGAAGGAGGGGTCGATCCCAAAAAAAATCCGGGATTGCTCCGAGTCCCGTTTGGAGCCGCAATCTCCAGTGCGGGAAGTATCCCAGCGGGGTAGGGAGACGACCAAGGCTTATAAAAGCCCTGCCAAACCCGTGCGTAAAGGACCGGTGCAGGATAGAGCCCCGAAGCTGTGCGAACACCCCCCCGAAGCTGCGCAAACACTCTCCGAGAGATCCCCGAGAGCAATCGAGAGGAGACTAAGAGAGAAGAGAGGAGCTCCGCGGAGGTACCTGCTGCCGTGACCTCTCTTGGTCGTCGTCGGGACCTTCTTCCTCTCTTGGCAGCACTGGCACTTCACCTTTCACCTTCAAAGGGCACCGTCGGGAGGAGACCAAGCCGGGAGAGCATCCGCCGTCGAGTCACGGTAAGCAAGGTCCGTCGGGTCCCTTCCTCCTCCGGTCGTCGCCGTCGGGGGTTGCCGGTAACCTCGTCACAAGCCTCTGGAGCCTCCGGAGTTCGGGAACGGCGGCCGTGAGCGCGGAGGTTGTCGTTGGGTGCTGCCGAGGCTTCGCCGAAGCCGCCGCTGCCGTCGCCTGGTCGGGGGGAGAGAAAGGAGCCGCCAGGGTTATTTTTTTTGCAAACATATGTCCACCTGGCGCATGAATAGGAGAGGGGGAAGCGCAGGAGCCCGCCGCGGACTCAATTTTGACCGGCAGGTCAAAATCGGGGTGGGGCCCACCCGGGAAAAAGAAAACAAAAAAAAAAAATCCTCCGCAGCCGCGGCCAGGCGCCGCGCGCGCGGGAGAAGCTGCGGGGAGGAGGGGTTGACCGGAGGTCAACCAGATTGTGGGGCCCACCAATTGAAGGGTGTTCAAAAAAAAAAAGAAGAAAAGAGAAAGGAAGGGGAAGAAGAAGATGGGCTACGGCCCAATATCTCTCCGGTGACCAGTGGCAAGAAAAATTTTTTTTTTTTTAAAAAGGAACAATCAAGTTCGAAATTAAATAACAATGCATCTAATTAATTAAACAAACCGAGGCGAGCATCCGGCCGGCTAAAAACCCGCCTCATGGTCTCGGCATAACTTAAAAGAATCAAAATAAATGGGCAAGCAATAGGCCGGCTTTAAGCACGTCTATTGACCCATAATTCAAAAAATAAAATAAAATAAACAATAAACAGAAATTAAATAACAATCTACTTAATTAATCAACAAACCGAGACGAGCATCCGGCCGGCTAAAAACCCGCCTCATGGTCTTGGCTTAATTTAAAAGAATTCAAAACAGAGAGGGAAAGCAATGGGCCGGCTTTAAGCACGCCCCTTGACCCTTTAAGGTGGACATACAAAGGTCTAGTTAAAAGACCCCAATGTCTTACCATGCCCCAAGAGGGAGTTGTTTTGCCCATTATGCCATGGGGAGGCTGTGCATGATCAACATGCCAATATGCCCAAACCATAGGCTAATGAGGGAGACCAACCAAGGGATGAGTGCCCACAAGCTTTTCAAAAGCCGGGTATGCTCAACCTTGAACCGGTTGGGAGAAGACTGCATGTGCCTATCAAAGGCAGGACCATGCTCAAATTTCTGAAAAGACAAGGCAGGATTTCCAGATGCCTATCAAAGGCTGGAGACTACACTCAAGACCGACATATACTTGATCCCGAATTGAGGGGATGTCACGATTGTTGTAAAGAGAGAAAGCTGGAGGACTTGTGAACTTCAAACAATGAAGAATTCAATGAGCAATGCAAGGAGAAAACAGTCCCTGCCGGACTGAATGGATGCAAGCACATTAAAAACTGAACTTAAATCTGAAATTTCAATGAAAAATCAAAACATTTAAGAGATTTGAAATTCTGTTAAGAATCAATTGCAAAGGACCTGCCTGGCTCAAAATCAGAACCGAAAGATCAGAACTGAAATCACCTCTAAAATCCAGAGATTAAAAATCTGAAAATCTGAATCCGAAATCTGTTTTGGTGCAGAAATCTCTGAAAATCTGTTTTTCTGGAAATTGGAGCTTAAAATCTGAATTTCGGGAGTTTCAAGGTCTGAACTCCACGTTTCTGAAATCTGAAACATACAACAGCAAAGAACTGAAATCCGTGAGAAATCTGGGGTCTCAAAATCTGAACAGAAGTCTGAAATTTGAAGTCTGAAGCATAGAAGTCTGAAAATCAGAGGTCGGAAGCCAAGTTGTACAGACCAAAAATCTGAGATTGCAAAAAAATTCTGCAAGGGGCCCAAATATGTAAAGAAAGAAAGTCCAAGTTTAAAGAAACCGATTGAATCATCAATCTGAAATTCACTGAACCCTCAAGCCAAATTCAAAACAGAACTCAAGCCAAGTAGTTGAATAAGTCAGATCCTAAAATCTACACAATCCACACAGAACAAAAAATCTGCAAATTGAAAATTCTGGAAAATTAGAAATCTGAAATCTGAAGTTTGAATTGGTACAGAAAGCCTGCAAATCTGAAATGCAGGAATCTGGAGTTTGGAATTTGAAGAAATCCATTTCAAATCCGAAATCTGAAAATCTGTACATTACAAAGTCTGAAAATGCAGAATCCATTTCAAGTCCGAATTTCAGTAGTCTGTAGGCAAATCTGAAATCTGAATTCAATCCATTTAAATATCAAAATCTGAACTTTGCATCTAAAACAAAGAACCGAGAGCTTGAGAGCCTGCAATGTGCAGAATCTGTAGGAAGCCTGAAATTCAGGTTAGGTCCGAGATTTGAAGTGCAGAATCTGAACTCTGAAATCTGAAATCCAAGTCAATTTGTAAATTTGAAACCTGAAATTTGAACAAACTTGAGAGTTGCAAACCGAAACCTGTGAAATTGCAGAATCCAAGGTCTGCACGTTGAAATCCAAAATCTAAAACATGCAAATCTGAAATCTAAAGCCAACATACTTCAACGGATCCAAAATCTGAAACATAACTTGAATAAAAAATCTGAAAACAAAAGTGTGAAATCTGCCAACCTGCAGAACCCAGAAATAGAAATCAGAAGTCAAAACATCCATTGAAAATCAAACTCCACCCAGTTCCGAACTCAATCAGAATTCTGTAATTAGGCCTTAATCAAACTGAATCTCATCCAATTCGGTTATTTTTTGAGTCAGGCAGCTCATGAATTATGAAATGGGTTAACACTAAGCTTAATTAAAACATAAGCCAACATTAATAAAAGATGCTCAAGCAAATCAGAAATCTATAAGTTTCAAGAAAATCTGAATTCCCAAACCAGAAGATCAACAAATTGTAAATCATTAAATCTTAATGCAGAACATTAAACCAGAATTGAGAACAAATCTGTTAAAAGAAATTCCAAGTTCAAGGCAATCTGTCAAATTCAATTTCAATTAACTAAATTCAAGTGAATTCTAATAAAATAAAATTCAACTCAAATAATTCACCGAACACATAAAATCCACCATTTTCAAAATAAATCCGAACAAATTCAAACTCAATCAAATCAATTCAAATACAAATTAAATCAAGTCAGACTCAATAAAATAAATCCAAATTAATCAATCAACTAAATTCAAATTCAACTCCAATCAAACAAAAAAAAAATCAAACAATAAACAAATCAAATCAAAATCAAATCAAGTTTAAAATCAATCAACAAATTCAAATTGAACCAAACTTAAATAAAATGAACAAATCAAATTTCAACCCAAACTGAAAGCAATTCAACCAATTAAATTCAACTCAAACTAAATTCAAACTAATTCAACTCAAATCAAATCAAACCAACAAATTCAATTCAAGTCAAATTTAAACTAATATTAAGTGCTTGCATTCCATCAAATTTCATGGGATTGTTTTCTCATATGTCCATATGTGTGTGAATGCTTATTTGGTGGATGTATGTTTTCTATTTTCATGGATTGCTATGACGCTTAATCAAGGGTATTCGAGTTATCTCGATGTAATTAACGTCGGATCTTCGCACCATCCGACGGGGAGAGGTCAAAATCAATTTTCAAAGAACCTAACAACCTCAACACATAATTTTGACCCTAGTTAATACTTTTATGGAATACCATCTATTTTCTTACAAAGTCAATGCTAAGGTCAAACCTAATTCAAATTCAAAAGGAAAATGAATTTCCAAAACAAAAAGAACTTAAAAAATCTTTAAATTCGAGGTTACATCAGCTGCCTAAACAAATCCTTAAATATTCCAAGAAGACCAAACAAAAACGCCCTGTTTGGAAATTCTCCAAACAGATCCCGAACAGGCATTAGCCAGAACCTGTCTTTCTCTTTAAACCAGCCCCCAAACTTGCTTCTAGACAGTCCCTTAATCTCCCCAATCCGGTTCAATCTTCTGGGTCAAATGAGAGCCAAGTGCTGCAAAGCTTTCAAGGCCACCAGGGCCCAATTTCTGGTCAGGACCAGCAAGGCCGCCAGGGCCTTATTTCATCAAGTTTTCAAGGTCACCAGGCCCAGTTTCTGGTCAGAACCAGAAAGGCTGCCAGGGCCATAGCCATATTTCATCAAGGCCATCATGGCCGCCAGGGCCTTATTTCATCAAGACCTTCAAAGACACCAGGGCCATATTTCATCAAGGCCATCAAGGCCGCCAGGGCCAAGAGATCTGGTCGACAGGGCCTCAATGAAGCTCAAACAGGCCTTCAAAGCCCAATGAAGACAATTTGGCCGCCAGGACCTCAAGAAGCTCAAATCGGTCATCTTGGCCCAATGAGGATTGAGCCGGCCATCAAGGCCTTAAAAAACAAATTTAATCAAAATATGAGAAAAGAAATTTAATTAAGAGCTAGCCTATTTCACATAGGTTACCTCAAAGGACGGGCACTCGGGCATGTCCCCGGCGTGTTTGATCCTGGATGGGGAAATGGGCAAGCTCCCATCTTCTATCGATCCTTCCCCCGAAGTAGGGAGTATCAAACTCCACCTACTAAGGGGGGTATATCTTAACAATTTAGGGGAGATCATGCCAAAATTTCCTCTTAAATTAAAAATGAGAGACATGCCAAGGGGTGATCATCCTATGTTCAACACGACATTTATATGATCCCACGTGTAATGTGCATTCAAATTTGCCAATAAATGGAAGTTCTGAATTTTGTATATCGTTATTGTCATTGGAGCTTATAGAATAGCCCATGAAACTGAAGGAATGCAAATGTCTAAAGATGGCATAGTAAAAAAAATTGCAACATTTAATTTCAGTCTATCTGAAAGATAAGAAAATGGGGCTTTCTACTAGGTCGTGACCAAAGTAGAACATGGTAAAAAAAATCAGATTGCAGATCTGAAAGCCTGCGCCTATAGGAATCTTCAGAAATTGCAGGAAATTGAAGAGCTATCAAACTCTGAAAACTCAAAAAAGAAATCATCAAACTTGGATTCTATGCAAATCAGGGTGCTCACCGATGGATGGGGAGACAAAAAAAAAGACTTTAAGGTTCCATGAATCTGAGAATTGAAGGTTTAAGATCTGAGCATTACAAAGTTGAATAAAAATTGCAACTAACTCACTATAATCTGCCAAAGCCAAATTAATTTCAACAAAAACAAATTTAAAATCAAACCAACAAACCGATTCATATTTTCTGGACTGAAATCAAATGGATAACCAATTTAAAATCTGAAACATAACTCGAAATTAAGATCTGCAGCTCCAAAGTTTTAAAAATCTGAATGTCACATCCGAAGGTAAAAATCTGGGACCCAAGCAAACTTGTAAATCTGAGAAACCTGTAAACCCCAAAATCTGAAATCTAAGTCTTCACATAATGCCCAAATCAAATAATTCTGAGCAAATCACAAATTCCTAAACAAACCAAATCTGTAAACAAGCTAATTTTTCCAAACCAACTCAAATATAGCCGCCCATAAAACTCAAACATAATCACTTCAAAACAGTAAATCTGTACGTAAACCCAAACCATAATTTATAACCCAATTCAGATGAACTCAAACCGGTGAAAATTCAAATTTAAAAAAAAAATCATTTTTACATAAATTTAAAAGTTGCATAAAGGAGAAATGGAGAATACAGAAGTTGTCAAATCCTTTAAGTCTGAACTTCCCCAGAATCAAACAACCAAAATCTAATTAATTTCAACACACTCAAACAAACTCAACTTAATAAAACTCAAAACAATTTAAAGCCCATGTCAAAAATCCAAATTACAACCACTGAATCTAGAAATCAAACAGATTCCATTGAATTTAAAACAAATCAAATTCTGAATGAATTCGTTCTAAATAAACTCAAATCAATCAATCCAAGTCAAACTCAAATTCAAATCATTGTTGACTTAAACAAATTCAAGACAGTTAAAAATCAATTCACACAAACCTGAAACTCACAAGATTCAATTTCAATCAACGATAAGTTAAATCAAGCTAATTCCAATCAAATTCCAAATAAACCATATCCTATAGGCTAATCCCAAATCCCATTCAAAAAATCAAACAATAAACAAACTGTCTCAAACTCAAACCAAGTTTTAAATAAACAAATTCAAATTGAACCAAACTTAAACCAATAAATAACTCAAACAAATTAATTCAATTAAGATGAACATATCTAACTTCAACTCAAACTAAAAGTAATTAATTTCAACCAATCAAATTCAAATCAAAGTTCAAACTAATGCAAATTCAAACTAAATCTAAAAACTAAATTAAGCGCTTGCATTCCATTGATTTCATGGGGTTGTTTTCTCCTACATATGTATGTGAATGTTTATTGTGGATGTATGTTCTTCTATTTTTTATGGATGGCTATGGCAGAGAATCAAGGGTTTTCGAGTAATCTCGATGTAATTAACGTCGGATCTTTGCACTATCCGACGGGGAGAGGTCAAAATAAATTTCAAAGAACCTAACAACCTCAAATTATGATATATATATCATGGATTCTAGTTAATACTTTTACGGAATATCACCTATTTTTTTAAGAAGTCAATGCTTAGGTCTAATCAAAATTCAAAAAAAAAAACGAAAAGAGAAGTCGCCCAAATTTTATAAAGAGATTTGAGGTTCCAACACTTTCCTACTTGGTGAATTAGTGACGGCAAAGATACATCACAGTTAACACCATTAACTTTTGAAAAATTGTACAGCCTTACATTGGAACTGTCAGTGTCGAGTCATTATGTTATAGTAGAGTTTTGTTTGAATTGTATATACTTTCTCCATGTTTGACTATGGAGATCATCAGTTGGGAGGATGGTAAGTTCGAGGCTTTCATTGGGAACATGGTTCACAGAATCAATTGATCCAGATCGGATTTGGCTGATTCTGGATCGAGATCAGTATGAATGGATCTGATTTAGGGGAAAATCCCAATCCACCCTTGAATTCCTTCCCAAATTGGCTGGAGTTAGTCGAATCACCTTGAACCAGGATTGATTTGGCCCGAATCAGCCTATTCAGGGCTGATTTCAGCAACTCCCTCTGGAATTGGCCAGCCGTGGTGGCGCTGCTGCGTCTTCCCTGTCCAATAGGTGGTCGTATTGGGTCCTGAGCATAGATCGCGGGATCGGAATCGGCCGATTCCTAGATCGTATCGGCCATTGCCAATCCAATTTTTGGTCGAAGGACTAATCTGGAAAAATGTTCCAGCAGAATCGGTCGAGATTGGTCGAGTCGGTCGGAATCGGATCGGAATCGGAATCGGAATTAGATCATTTTTTTCTTTTTTTGCTATTCCAGTTGGATCGACCAGGATCGGCTGGAATCGGATCATTTTTTTTACTTTTTATTGCTTACTGATTCTGGATCGATTTTCTTCCATTGGATTCGTCGGAAATCGGAATCGATCCAATCTGATCCGGATTGGATCAGATCGGTACCCACCGATCCTGATTCCAATTTTGATCCCGCAATCCTTGGTCCTGGATGACCTATATCTGATGACTTGTCCAGGGGACCCGATGTGACCTGGATCTGATGACTTGTCCAGGGGACCTGGTACCACCTATATTTGATGACTCTAAGTCATCGGATGATATCTATCATATCCAGGGGACTAGGCATAGTGGATCTGCTGACTTAAAGTCATCCGATCCAGGTTGTATCGGGTCTCCTAGATCTGATATGACCGCTTTCCCAAGTCGAAACTATGGGGAAGACACAGCACACCGAAATTGCATATTTGCATGTGGAATTCATCTGCTATATTTTTATCTTTTTTGTTTTTTTTTCTGTTATTTGAAGAACTGATCTAGGTTGACTCTGGATTGGTTTTTTTTCTCTTTGAATTGGCCAATTCGGCTGATCAGATCTGTATTGGTTTTTTTCTCCATGAATTGGCTAATTTGGCCAATCAGATCCAGATTGGATCGGAATCGACACCAGCTGATCCAGTCTCCAATTCTGATCCTATCTTGATGGGGTTGACTAGGAAGTTGGGTGCATTGCAAGTTTTTGAGGTTTGAGGCACCCAACTAACTGTAGGTAGCTAGGCAGTAAGGGGCTTGCCAACTTAGACCATCCTCGGTAATCTTACATTATTAGCTATTGCTACACTTTATTCACATTTATATTTTTGTGTCATATCCTTTTTTCACGTGCATCCTTCTAAACGTGGCATAGGTGTTTTCTTGTTGTTTTTTAATGTTTTATTGAAGGTTTCTGAAGTGTTTTGCAGTTCCTAAGGAACCTTAAATTATTCTGATTTTAATATCAAAGTTCTCCCACGATATATGATTGAGGTTTACATTTTTTTTACCGTAATTCAGTTATAAGGGGTAAAACAAACAAAGAGTTTCTGCATTTGAATGAAGGATTTTTTTTTGTTGAGATTGGCCTCTGTATCAGCTATAAGGCCAATCTGGATCCAGATTGGATAGGTCAGCTTGGCTGATCTACCGAAAGAAAACTGATCCAGGATTGGTCCTTCAAAAAAATTGAAAGAAGACAAGAAAAATGTTGTCCTGATCCACTGGAGTCACCACAGTTATGTGCCTCCCAGCAATTGCGGTGGCTGCCACCACTGGCCTAGTTTTTAGTGTTGGTAAGAAGGGTCACATAAGGTTTAGACCAGGGTGGTGGTTGCTTCTGCCCCCCACGCACCCACCCACACACCACTCGGAAGGGCCAATCCCACTGGGATCGGGTTCGCACTGATCCAAAATCGATGGATCCAGTCAATTTTTTGCCTGATCAAGTGGAAGTTGTGCCTGGCACGGAATGCTAGATCTGAGTTGGTTGAGCCGATCTGACTCCATCTGATCTGATTCTTAACTGATCGATGTGCTCTTGCATCAGATAGCCAATCTATCACGTTTGATCCCATCGTATCAGATAAAATGGCCAGATTACCTTTTTTTAATTTTCTCACGTTTAACATTTTATATAGATGTTTTATAGAAATCTTATAAAAATATATTGTAACTATTTTTTTATTAATGTTAAAGGCTTTAAATATAAAAAAAATAAATAACTATATCAGTTAAAATGTATAATTAAGTACTCTTCTTTATCAATAATAACTAAATTATTTTTTAAAATGAAAAATGCAAGTAAAATCTGAATATAATGTTTGAAAATTTTTTATTTATAGTGATTTTTTTTCAATATCTTTTGTTGATTTAAAGCAAGGATCGCGGGATCGGGATTGGGATCGGGTCGGTCCGGATCGGCCGATCCTCTGGAAGAAAGGGCATCTTGGATCGGGCAAATTTTTTTATTTTTTTAAATCATAAAAATCCTTAAAAAATCAGAAAAAATCAGGAAAAATCATAGAAATAAATAAAAAATTCAAAAAATCTATCAAACAATACCATACAACGTAAGTTCCTTTCAAAAAATTGTCATATAAGTATAAATTATTATATAAAAGAGAGAGAGAAGAGAGTTAAAATAGATCTTTATGTAAATTTAAGTATATAATATATATTTATGATTATGAATCTTCTATATATGTGATAGTTTAAGTGATAGTGAAATATATTAATATGTTTACACTATCATCAGCGGGACGCAGAGTAGTCGCGGATCGGAGCTCCCCCCTAAATTTACCTGTTTAGGGGGGATCGACCAATGTTCAAGGTGGATTGTTGGGGGGGAGGGGTCTAGGGGGAGCCCTAGACAATGAAGGGGAGGGGGGGAGTGAGAATGAGGGGTGGGAAGGGGGAAACGGTTCGATCTCCCCCTTATTGGGGGGGATCAGACCAGAAAATGGTCTGAAATCGGGTCCTGAATCGATCCGATTCTGGACCCTTCCGAGTTCTAAGGAATCGACCGATTCCCGGATCGATCCACCTGGATCAGTCTAGGATCGACCGATCCGGTCAATTCATACCGATCCAGCCGGGAGTCCCGGCTGGATCGGTAGTTCAGACTGGAATCGGATCGGTGGGTACCGATCTGATCCAAGAATCGGCCGATTCTGCAATCCATGATTTAAAGTTTTTTACAAAATTTTAACATTTGTTTATAATCCACTCCGTTTTGGATCCGATCTTGGCCAATCTAGTTCGCATTCAGCCTTGATTCTCAATCTTCCTTCCTTGGGCCCCGGGATTGGATTCCCCCTGGGTCAGGTCGGCACCTGCCAATCATGATTTGGGATCAACTGATTCGAGTCAGCTCAAGGATTGCCGTCTCGGATCTCGGCTTCGTCTTGGAAGGGTGAAAGAGAAGAGATCTCGCGAAATTCTCGGGAAAATCTCGGGAGATCGGATCTCGGATTTTATTTCGTAGGGTATACTGCATAATAATATAAATTTGAAAATACAAGAAATTTCTTTAAAATAAATCCACGGATAGGTTTCTATGGAGCTTACGATCTGATTGGACCCATTTTGGGTCACATTGGCACTGTATTCTGGCGTCGAGGGTGTACAATCGCCGCAGTACACCGCTGCAGCTCTTCCCCGACTTATTGGGCGGGGAAGACGCTCATATTGGGTCTAGAGGACCCGGTACGAGCGGGACCGGATCCCTCTTTTAGGAATTATCGGGTCAAAGGGACTCTTTTAGGAATTATCAGGTCAAAAGGACCTGATATCTCTAAGATCCCCGCTTGTACCAGGTCCTCTGGATCCGGTATGAGTGTCTTCCCCGCCCGATAGGGCGGGGAAGAGCCGCAGCGGCGGCTCTGCCGTCTCTTGGCCGTTGCCGGCCCTTGGATTTCTGAAACAGCCTATCTCGGCTGTTCCGGATCTCGCAAGGCCGCCGAGACCAAGATTCTCGCGAGATGGCAAACCATGAGTCAGCTGATCATTTAACCATGCTTTGAATTGTATCTTTATTCATAGGTATCACATTGCCTATTTTCTTTGATCCCTTTATAGCATTAGAGTCACTAGTGAGCTAGGGCTGAAAAAGTATCCGAGAATTCACATCCTATTCAACTTTGACAAGGTTAAACATCTGTGATGCCTGTTAACATGCCAAATAAGTGTTGTCAATTATTGGCCTTTTTACTTGATGGTTCATTTAAAGTGTGGGTTTCTGTTATTATGTCTTTCTGATATTGAATCAGCAATACAATTTTTCTCTAAAGTTCATGGATCTCCTGATTATCATTGCTACCCGTTTTGACTTTTATAAATTCCATGTAAACTGTATAGGTTGAAGCTATTACTGGAAGAAATGATGAAGCAATTATGAACTTTGAGAAGGTATGAAGGTATTGAGTAGATGGTTAGTTGTTCCTTTTATATACTTTTGCTGGCCTGGCGAAAGCTTTCTATTATACAGGTTCGGTCTATTGATCCTTGTATAATGACGTATATGGATGAATATGCTATGCTACTTAAGAATAAATCTGATCACTCAAAGTTAAACAAGTTGGTACACGATTTGCTGAATATTGATGCTACAAGGGTAGAAGTCTCTGTTGCCCTATCAGTATTATGGGAAAGAAAAGATGACCGAAAAGCTCTGGCTTATGCTGATAAGGTTAAGTATCTCAAAAAAGAAAAAGCACGCATCATTTACTTTCTTGTCACACAAATATTACTAGGTAATTTCTTACTTTCTTTTATTCAAGCAGAGTGTCAGGATGGATGATAGACACATAGCAGGCCATGTAATGAAGGTAAAATAATGGTTATATGGGTAATCAAATGTTTAACATGATGCGCCTTTGCTTTCCTTTTTTTACATCACTTTATTGATAGATGTATCCTTTATCTAGGGTAATCTTCTTTTGCAACTGAAGCGGCCAGATGCAGCTGTGACAGCCTTCAGGGCTGCGCAAGAGTTGAGGCCTGACCTGCGTTCTTATCAGGGCAAGTTTTAGTAGGCAATCATGAATGCTTTTATACTTTATTTCATCCAAGGAAGGCATGATCAAGATCAGCATGCAGATTGGCCGATTCAAGGGAAGAAAATCTGATTCAGATTGGCCAGCATCAGCTCTTCCAAAAACAGAAAAAATAAAAAAAGTATTTTTTGCGGATGATGGAAGATCAATCGGTTCAGGTCTTGATCTGACCCTGTTATGGGTCAGTTTGGCACCAGAAATTGGTAGCTGGGGCAGTGCGGCCACCACCTGGGCTGCTTCCGTTCGATTCAAATGGAAATTTGATCTTGGATCAGATTCCCCCATAGATTGGGTGGGCATATGTTGATCCTGAACTAGAATTGGCCGATTTGGCTTACCTTGATCTCATCCAAATATGTTTGTTGCACTCACGGGAAAACAATTCCTTATCAAAAGCTTACATTTTTTCAGGTCTTGTTCGTTCTTATATCACACTGTCCAAGATTAAAGAGGCTCTTTATGCAGCCCGAGAAGCAATGAAGGCTATGCCTCAGTCAGCCAAGGCTCTTAAGTTAGTCGGTGATGTCCATGCTAATACTCCTGGGGGGAGAGAAAAGGTAATAGCATTGTGTTCCTTTTAGATGAGCATGGCAGACGCAAACTTGTGGTGTTTTAAGCTGAAAGCCTTGTCATCCTTTTCATTTCACCAGCAATGTTATGAATGTTTTTTATCTGAGAGATGTTTGCAGCAGAATTTTCTTTCTGAAATCTCCGAACTCCTGGCTTTTATAACACTTGTTTCTCTTTGTTCTGTTTCACTATTTTCTAACACGATCACTACTTCAGTCTTGGCACTATACTATGACACGCATAACACAAAGCGAAAGGTAAAAATAGGAAATGTTTTTTTTAACTAGATATTTTTTGAGCCCCATAAGACATACAAGAACCAACTATTGTTCTAGTTATACGGTATACCTGTCGACATATCCCGTGTACCCAAAATCCAACCTGACTCCGACAACTTTGATGGAATTCCAGTGCTGCCATTAACCCGGAGTTCAACCATGTTTGCGTTACGAGTGAACCCATTATCCAGTTGATCTTGAATAATTTAGGTTCCCAAATTATGTTGCTGACTGCCGGTTAACCTGATAGGGTGACTACCGATTATTTCGTGGACGGGCTCGGGGTGAAGGCAGCAAAAAACCTCTGATTTGGAGGGAAGGCGGCAAAAGACCCCAAATGCATTGGATTCCAACTTCTCACCTTTGCCGCTTAGCACTGTTGGGTACTCGTCCTAACCCAAGCCTTTGTGGCTCATTCTCCCCCCTCCCCTCTGGAGAAGCTGTTTCCCAGTGAGGCCTGGCTGCCGGGAATCAACATCTGTGACACAGTGACACCAGTTCCATCGGCGTCCCACTCTCCCTACAGATGGTCCAAATGATGAGGCAGATATGCCGCCTCATCACCTCGGTGGAGTGGAGGGGGAGAAGCTGCTGGGACTGTGGAGGGGCTGATGGGGAGGGCAGTGATAGTGTTGGTTTACATGATCGAGGATCTCTAAGGGATGGTGCTCACTAGGAGTGATGGTGGCACCGAACAAGACAGTGCTTGACAGGACCTCCAGGAAAAGGAGGGACTTCTTGTGGGCCTGTGGCTGCTCAGACATGTCTACTCACACAACCTCGTTATCACCACACCCGCCGCTAACAAATTGGCTAGCAGTGCTGCTGGAGGCTGTGCATCTGAATCCTCTAGATTGGCCATCTACCTGAATTGGTTCAATGTTGGGATCAAAGAGGGGAATCTGGATGCACCACCTCACGAAGACGAGGAGTCCTGCGTCAATTGGTGGCACCACGCTGACAAGCATGCCACTTTGGACGGCGGCATCAAGTCCATGCACCATTTTTTTCTAGGTCGCCAACCACATACACATGCTCCGTATTGGTTAACGCTTGTACCAGGATCTGACATCTAATTTCGGATTCAGGTATTAGCTCGGATCCAAAAAGTATATGTGATTGGGTTTTCTATTGGATCTTGGTTTAGCTTTATCGGACTTGAATTCGGATCTTAGAGGATCTGACCTGGATCTGCTCTGTTGGCATCCCTAGTTCTAGTTATGTAACTATTTGTTTTGGTGACATTGTAGGCTGGCCATGGTTCGCTATATTGGTGATCTGATGAGGGGTGGAGTCTGATGCGAAACCAGAATTTTTCTTGTTGGCGTACATTTTTTTTCAAAAAAAAAGAGAGGAGGAATGAATGGGCCAGTAAGAGCAGGACAGAAGGGCCACAATTCAGCCAATTTTTGGGCCCAATTGGCAGCCCATCTCCAGCCCTGGCACTCCAGCCCATAACCAAGTAATTGGGCCTATGAAAAGGCCTTGTGCACCAACCTACAGCAGCTTGGGCCGCAGCCTCCTGCTGGCCCAGAAAACAGGCCCACCCGAGGCCATTTGCAGGCCCAAACTGGGCCAGGCCCACCTGCGGCCTGGTGTGAACAGCACCTGCCAGCTCAACCTGCCACCTCATCCTTGACCCATTAATTGCATGGGGAAAGCCAAGGGTCTGGCCAACGTGGGAGAATTCAAAAGGCAGGTCAAGGCATTAAAAACCTAGGGGAATTCAAGGAGTCAAGTGAATCAAAACTGTCTTGGGGAAAGCCAAAGGTCATCCTACGTACACCACCTGGCCTGCCCTTTCATATCCCCCCATCTCCTATAAAAAGTGGAGGGTGCCCAAGAGAAAGGAGGACCAGCTGAAGACGCCGACAGGCTGCCCCTCTGCTGGCTGCTGTGCGCCTGCTCCAGCCCCCTCTGCCTGCTGCACGTTTGCATCTGCACCTGCCAGCAGCTAAGAGAGGAAGAGAAGGAGGAGGAAGAAGAAGAGCATCTGCCTGCTGCCCTTCCAACGTGCACACCTGCCAGCAGCCTAAGAAGAAAGCAAAGGTAGGGGCATACACATATTAACTATGTAGCCCTTTAAGGGCACCCCTTCCTCCTCTTTTAAGTTTTCTTCTCAACCCCTCCAATGGCCTATACCAGCCTTCATCGTCATTGGCAGCCTATGGCCCAAAAAAATGGTTCCTATCAGCCCCTGTTCGGATCACCTAAAAGCCCATTTCTGCCCTCTTGTTGGCCCGCTGAACAGAGCTATAACAGGCCCCAAATCCGCCCTCAAACTGACCCCCAAACAGGTCCTTCATTAGCCCAGTTCCAGTCCCCCTGTCAGCCCATCTTAAAGACCCCAATCAGAGCCTAAACCAGGCCCCTGAAATGCCCCTTGTGCAGGCCTGTTTCGACCCATCTAAGCCCTCCTGAACAGGCCCCAATCAGGTCCCAAACCAAGCCCTGATATGCCTCTTGTGCAGGCCCATTTCGGCCCATAACAAAAGCTCCTGGACAGACCCTTCAAACAGGCCCAAAGCTGCCTTTGCTCAGCCCCCTGTTCAGGACCCAGGTTTGGCCTCATCCCAGGCCCCCCATCAGCCCCCTTGTGGCACATCCGAACAGACCCCAAACAGGTCCTGTTCACCTCCAAAAAAAGGGACAAACTCGAAGTTCCCTCCAGCAGCCCCCTTGTGGCCTTCCGGGAGGACAGCAATCCGTGGAGCTCCAAAATGATGGGCAGCGCTGAGGCACTCCACAAGTAATGAAGCAGAAACGTGCCATTTTTCTAACATTGGTGGGTAGGGGTGGATGTCCCGGACCCTTTCGGAATCCGTACGACGGGCCAATCGTTTGTCCGGACGGACTCTTACCCTACCATCAAGACCAGCAGCAAGTAGAAGCCTGCCATTTTTACAGCATTGGTGGGTAGGGGTGGATGTCCCAGACCCTTTCGGAATCCGTACGACGGGTCGATCGTTTGTCCGGGCGGGCCCTTACCCTACCATCAAGACCAGCAGCAAGTAGAAGCCTGCCATTTTTCTAGCATTGGTGGGTAGGGGTGGATGTCTCGAACCCTTTCAGAATCCGTACGACGGGCCGATCGTTTGTCCGGGCAGGCCCTTACCCTACCATCAAGACAAGAGGAGGCGATCAAGCACAAATCCAGCAGGCCCTTCCGGCACATCGGGCACTTTTCCGAGTTGACCACAGTCCTACATATGATCCATATGTCAGAAATTCCAGATTTGAACCCTAGCTGTATGTATGATGCAGTTTGGGTTATCTTCAGCAGTCGGTTTGGTAAATTCAATTGGTATTTCTTCTACATTCTCCCAGCTACATCGGCATCGTTCCTGAGTTTTGTAGTTGCCATCTTTATTATACGGCATTACAAAACTCGAGGACGAGTTTTCCTCAACCAGGGGAGAATGATGGGAACCGAATCGGGGGTCAAGAACCGATTCATGATGAGTACCGAATCAGGACGCAAGAACCGACTATTGATTTTTAAATTTCATGTAAATTTTAATTTTAGATAGATATTAGGTCCGTCTAAATAAATTTTATAAATTTTAGGATTTTTTTAAAGATGTCTAGTCATTTTTCATTAATTTTAGGCATTTTAGAAACCTGAGTTTCATTTTCTGGTTTTAAAACAGTGTTTTTTGTCTATTTTGTCTTCACGGTAGCCTGTTGGTCCTATAAATAGAACCCGAGTCCTCTATGTACATATGATACAGATGAAGATGAATACTCATTGATTGAAGTCCAGTTACTGTTTAGTTTACAAGTTTACCTCTCTCTCTCTCTCTCTCTCTCGGCCTTTCCCCCCCTCCCGAGCGACTTAAACCTTGCGGGGTTTCTCTCTCCCCGACATCGATTCGGCGCTGCTTCTCTTCCTCCCCTCGCGACGGCATAACCCTAGCGGGCTTCCTCTTCCCCGATCTCCTCCTCCCGTGGTGATCTTGATGAGTGCCTGAAGAGAAATCTCCTTCCCTCCTCCTTCTCTACGGGAACTTCTTCAGTCTGACCGGTGAATGGCCATTCTACGGCGGTTTCCTCCCTTGGATCAGCTCGATCCCTTTTCTTTCGGAAGCTGTTCTGGCGAGCTCCTGTAGAGAAGCTTCTCTACTCGTTCGAATCATCCTCCCATCCCGACTGTGCTGCTGGAGCTTCTGCAGCTCCGTGCCCTTCTATTGCTGCTATCGGTGCTCAACATTGGTCCTCCCGGAGTTGGTCCCTGTTTCGTAAGGTTAGTATTGTTCCTCTGAGAGCTATGGATTCCATTGCGGGTTCTTCTAGTCCCCGATTGGGAAGCTGTCCCTCCCACTCCGAGAAGGTTTGCGGAATGCCTTACCTCCCAAGGCACAGGTGGTATCCGATCCTCCCCATACTAAATTCCTCCCTACGGATCAAGTCCTTATGGTTTAAGGCCGTGATTGGCCATGTCCCGTGAGTTCATAATTGGGGTTCCATTGTGATGGCTTGGTTCCCTTCCAGTCTAAGCCGATGCATTGCTTCTAGTGAACTGATTTCTGACAGCTTCATATGATATTTTGCTTGGAGATGAATCCGCAGGATTGGTCCACCTCCAGTCTATGAGTATTCTACCGGATCTACTGTTTCTGTGCATCTTGAGTTCATGGCAGTCTATTTTATTTCTTGACTTGATATTTTTCTTATTGCACATTGGATTTCTCTTGAGAAATGGAACCTACAGAAATGGCAGGATGCCTCTGGATCTGCCTACATTAATGAATGGGAAGATGATGATGAAACCAGGTAAAACATACCTTGGTAGCTTTACTTAGTTGCCGGTATGGTTAATTGGGAGGACTCCTGAAATATATGATGTTCCCTGGTTTCCTGACTCCCTACGGCTGTGATGAAGTTTTCTGAGCCAACGTCCCTTTCAGCAGCTTGTCCTACTACTGTCCACGTATGCTGATATATTTTATCATTTTATGAGGACTGTGTGCTATTGAAAAATATCCTCCCTGTTCCTATTGACATTGTCCTGATGATAAATTGCATATTCTGTTGGAAGTTAAACTGCTGGGTTCTTAGTATTTCTGGTCTTTGGACTGTCTATTATATCGGTTATGTCCTGAGCTTATTACTGTTGGAATTCTGCTCCTATTTGGTCTGTTAACCTGCTGGAACATATTTCTGGATTCTGGTTCCTGGTTATTTTCTGGTTATTTTCCTGAAACTTTGAGATTCATGGGACCCCCGGTCCCGTCCCGCATCATATGTATAATGATTAAGAAATCTTGAGAGGTACTTTATCTGTAATCAACTGTTTTCAAGAACTCAACAAAAAAAACAAAAGTTGAATTAGAAACTAGTGATAATTGTTATTGTCTTTCTACTGAAACATTAATCATTTGGGTTCTCTCATTTTTCATATGCATGGCTGATGGGGACAAAAATTTAAATTTTAGGTGTCTTTTAAAATTTCTGTCCAAGTCTGTAAATAGAAAAGGATTAGGGATCTTTTCTTAAAATCTGTCCATCCTCTATATAAAGAGGGCCCGATGTACATATTATTCAAGTAATATAAAGTGAATTTTTGGAAGAGGTCTTCGGCCTGGTTCTCCCGCGTAGGGGGCTGCGGCCCCATTCTCTTCTCCGGCGACTAGTGCCCTCCCCCTTGAAGCTCTCCGACGAGGCCGGTTTCCCCTTCTATCTTCCAGAACTGGCAGGTAGCCGATCCCCTCTTCCTCCTCCTCACCCTCTGGCCTCCGTGCCATTCTTCCTCCCTTCCCCTTCTCGGTTCTACATCGACAGTTCTCACGGTCCGATTCCAGGAGGCTCTGAAGGAGGTGGACTCCCCGGCGATACCCGGGTTCTTCCCTCTGGAAGACTTCTCTCGCCGAACCCCAGGCGGCCCTCGCAGAACCCCGTCGGCACCTCCCTCACATAGCGACGGATCCAGCGGGATCCATGGATTACAGAATCGGTGGAATCGGTCCAAATTCGGATCGGTGGATTCCAATCCGATTCCATGCGGAAGGACCGATTCCGGCATGAATTCCGCGAAATCGGTAGGAATCGATCCGATTCCGGCGATTCCGTGTGGATCGACCGATTCCACAGAAGACCGGAATCCTTGGTCCGGTTCGATTCCCGGTTCGATTCTGAACCGGGAATCAAACCGATTCCGGCCCTTTTAGGACTGGAATTGACCGCCGCGGTCGATTCCAGCGATCCAGGTGGCGGCTACCTTCGATTCCGGCGATTCCAGGGCGATCTGAAGCTCGGAATTGACGATTCCGGCGATTCCATAGTCGATCCCAGTTGTGTGCGTCGATTCCGTGGCGATCCCAGCACTGCCAGCACCGATTCCGGCGATTCCAACGGCGATTCCAGCATCGATTTTGTCATTATTTTCATATGGATATGGTCCCGGACAATATACAAGACTGAGCACATGGGAGGAGCATCGACAACAGCAGGGAGAGGAGGAAGACCAATATCTATATCCTAGATATTGGTAGTAGATTGATATATATTTTTTATATTTTCATGATGTATCAACTCTTTGATTTTTGAATCAATGGAATATGTACTTAACTTCAAGTGGAGTTCATTAGTAATTATTCGATGTGGTCCTGTGGATGAATGTTAATCTTATTTTTAAAAATTTTTCTAACTCATTTCCTATTTTTAAGAATTTTTTCTGAATTTTCTGAATTTTTTGATGAAAACAAAAATTCAAAAAAAAATCGATCTAGGCCGATTGCTGGATCGATTCCCTTCCCAGGAATCGGCCTATTCCTGGAATCGGAATTGGAATCGGTCCCTAAACCCAACCGATTCCGATTCCGCTTCCGGAATCCTTGGCGGGATCCCCTTCAGACGGCGCAGAGGAGAAGAAGCAAAAGAAGAAGCGGGAGCTGCGGGAGGGACCACATCTGGCGATCCCCGGATTTGTGTTCCTCTTCCCTTCTTCCCTTCTTCCCTTCGACCCCGCCTGCTCCACCTTGCCCCGTAGAGCCGCCGTTGATCCCGCCTGTTTCCCGCCTCTACTCCACAACGTCCGTCCGCCGTCCCCGGCTCCACCCGCTTGCGCGCAGCAACCTGCCGGACAACGCTGGGGGCGCCGAAGCCGTCGCCAGCCCTACTCCGCCTCCGTCCGTTGCGTCCTTTCGGGCGACAGCCCTCCGCGCACCAGCTGTAGATGCCGACGCGAAGGACAGTCCAACGGGATTTGTCGGGACCCGGCTGCCACCTCCTCACGCGCGCGGGCGCCCGTGGCTCAGGCTCGGCCACGTCACCCCAGATGGGTCCTCCTCGCGCGGCCACGACCCCAGCTGCAGTTCCCCACGGACACTCGCGAGCGGCCGGCCGCGGTGGCTCGCGCCAGCCGGTTCGTGGCCCAGACCAGCCGCCAGACCCGGTTTGGCCGGGTTCAGACCCAGTTCAGTACCTGTTTCGTCCGGTTCAGCCCGGTTTAGACCGGTTTAGGGTGGCTCAGCTCGGTTTAGTCCCGGATCGGGTCCATTTCAACCGGTTTGAGCCCGGTTTGCTTCATTTTGGGTTCATTTTAGGTCGTTTAGCGGCGATTAGCATCGGTCCGTTTTATTTTCGGTCCGTTTGGCCCGGTCTAGTCGGTTTGTCCCGCATCAATGGCACCTCCAAAATTCAGTCTTGAGAATTGTAGATGGGTTGAAGGGGAACTAAATGACATTTAACTTGAAGATGAAGAGATGAAGAGGAAGTTCATGCTACTTTAGCTCCAGCTCCAACCCAGTTCCATCCCCAGCCCCAACCTTAACCTCATCATCACAAACACCCCCTAGAGGACAAAGACCATGTCAAGTAGATTGGAATGCTTCAAACAATTGAAAAAGATTATCAACATGGCATGGAGATTGGGAGTTCTTCAGCACAAGCTGAAGAATCAACAAAAAAATGAAAATCAGGCGAGGACATGCTAGTTCACTAGACAGTACACATACCTTCCTTAAATATTGATGAGGAAGAGTTCAATCTACTTACATAACAGTAAAATGTAGGAGGTTCAGTGGAGATGGAGGAGGAGAAGGAAGTTTTTCTAGGAGTACAACTACTAGTGGGCTTGGTTGATGATTCGGTTTAAATGCAACATTCAGGTGGCAAAAGTTAGGTTTGGAATCAAATAGGGGTTTTTTATCATTACGCAACAACCAGTTATCTAAAACCCCTTGAGAACTTCTAGTTATATATTCCATCCATAGCTCTAGTGCAAGGTAGTGTCTATGATTTTTGGCCATTTCTTATTTTAATATGGATATAAGGCAATCATGATTGACAACACTCAATGGAGCATTCAGGAGAATTAAGAGAATGAAGGGTATGAAAACCAATTCCATAGATATTGGTGAAAGGAAGGTAAAAAATTATATTACATATCAATATATCATTTGTACCATGTTACTTTTGTTTATTGGAATGATCATTGTCATTAATTTATATCCACTTGTTTTAAACTCTCTTACAAGGACATGAAAGTATGTTAGATGTTACATTTTTATTTTTGACAATTTTTTAGGATGTTCTTATTTGTTATGATTTTTAGTGATTTTCTGAATTCTTTACAATAGAAAAAAATATCCGATCTGGACCAATTCCTGATTGGTTTTCCTTCCAAAAATCAGCTTGAATTGACCGTTTCGATCTGGATTGAATCTGTACTCACCGAATTGAGTACCGATTCTGATCTGGTCACTGGTAATCAATCATATGAACCTCTTACAAAAGGCAATTTCAAGCAATTGAAATGCTTTGTTTTCGATCTAGGATGGTCAATAGCGAATTGTGTTACATTTGATTTCCGCTTGTTGGTTGATGGTTAATTTATCCTTAGTTTGGTCAGCTGAAATAATCACAAATAACTGGATGATAAAGGCCAAAAGATGATCGAGACCTGGCGGATGATTAGAAGAAAAGGATCAACTTGAAAAGTAAAATGACTTGGAACATTTCAGAAGCTGGAATTAGTGAAAGAATATGAAGTTTCTTTACTGGAGCAGCTAGAAAGAAGTCATATGAAGCTAAATGCATACTGGTTAGATGAGAATGTTTATTTATATTTATATCTGATTTTAGAAAATGCTAATTGTAAGGAGACACATTTATATCTATGTTGAAAACCAGAATAAAAAAACATTTCTGGAGCTGTTATCTTGTTTGGTTGTTTAAAGATTGGTTGACCTGATCTATCTAGTGTTTTACGGATGCTCAATTGCTGTACAACATGACTTCAGTATTGTTCTGTAACACCTACAAGGTAACATATTTTAAACCTTGTATTTATTTTTTGTGACACTTCAACCTTCGTGTTTGCTGTATTTCTTGCACTAACATTTCATGTTGTTCCTTCATTTAGTCCGACCTTGTCATTTTAAAACCCATAGTTTTTATTCACTATTCCCCTATATGTCACCGTTTATTTCTGTACACCCACTAAACTTTGTTTTTCACGTTTTGTTATTTTCTCTTTTTTTGTGTGACTTCATGATTTCTTGATGCTGGAGCACCGCCACAAACTGAATAAATTTGTCCTTTTTAGGCAAGAAAGTTCTATGAGTCTGCACTTCGTCTTGAACCTGGTTTCCTTGGAGCAGCTTTATCATTGGCTGAGCTTCATGTTGTTGAGGGGCGGAACAAGGATGCTGTTAAACTCCTCGAGAGGTATCTCAAGGACTGGGCTGATGATTCTCTCCATATAAAGTTAGCACAAGTTTTTGCAGCAACAAACATGCTGTCTGAGGCATTGTCACATTATCAAGCTGCGTTGAGGTTAGTAGTGTGAAGATCCTTTTGGCATTATTAAGTTCGGTTATGAAGTCTTAGATTCAAGTCTACTTAAGTTAAGGATTATTTTAATTGTGGATGGGAACTGGCATGGTGGAATGCCACAGCAAACAGTCACCTGTTATACTGTTTCTGCTACTAAATACTTAAGTATGCTAAATATTTGCCAGTTAAAGTTCTGAACAGGGATTATCTGGTTCTTGGGGAAGAAAAAAAGGACAATCTGATGGACCAGATCTGGTTGGGTTCTATGACTAATCTGGTTCTTGGCTTGAGTGCCTTGTTTGCTGCTGGTCTTGGCATGCTTTCATCTGCCAGCTTGTGGACCACTGACTCATCTCTTTCGAGCTACCTAGTTAAGCTTCTTCATATATATTTTTTTGCTTCAATTTTATTCATGCTTCAGTCTGTCTGCACGAATAGTCAAAATAAATAGAACATACGTGCATAAGTAGTAAAAGGAAAATAAATCCCGGGCCTAAATTTACTGGCTGGAAGAATGCAAAAATGGACATGGGCACCTGTGATTTGCGTCCTTTCCTTTGTCTTTTCTTGTTTTTAAGTACGAAGGAATGCTTTAATGTTTTATTAGTAAAAGCATACAAAGGATTTCCAGTTTAGGATTAAGCCCGGGTCCATCTCAGTCTGGATTGGTATCGGATTGCTAGGTATGGCCAATATGAGGGGGGGGGGGTCTTGTCCAGGATCTACCTGGTTCTGTTTTTACAAAGCTTGTAAAAAACAACGAACAGAAAACGGAACAAAACAGTAGAAAAATATATGCTGGTGATTCTGGACCGATCCAGTAGGAATCAAGATTGGATCAAAGGGAAGACAAAAGGGGTGGCAGGCTGCCCCTCCACCTTCACTGGAGGATCACACATGGGTTTAGGGTCGGACCTGTCTGGAATTGACCGATCTAGGCTGTTAACGGATGCTGATCTTAGCCTGATCTTGGTGGAAATCAACCCCAGGGGCTTCCCCTCGGGATCAGTTCAGCCCCTGCCAATCCTGATCTGGATTGGATCAAACCATGAGCTGAACATTCTTTCTTCCTGATACCTGAAGCTGAATGTCATTTTATGTCCACTGTTCTGTTTTTATCAAATCTCTTTTACTCTTTTGTTACTGCGTTTCAGAATTAACCCACAAAATGAAGCTGCAAGAAAAGGATTGGAACGCTTGGAAAAGCAGATGAAGGTTGTTGTAACTTATAAGTACCATGCTTCCTAACTTGTTCATGAACTTGTGGATTCCTACTTCTTCACATGTTTCAGTTTTTTTTCCCTTTGTGATGATGCCCACGTCTTACAATATGACACAAGAAATA
Source organism: Cryptocoryne crispatula var. balansae (assembly GCA_036172225.1). Taxonomy (NCBI): domain Eukaryota; kingdom Viridiplantae; phylum Streptophyta; class Magnoliopsida; order Alismatales; family Araceae; genus Cryptocoryne; species Cryptocoryne crispatula. The sequence continues at coordinate 9,351,220 of CM069919.1, read as the reverse complement.
TCTATTGTTGTGCAATTATACAGGGGTTGGATCCTGATGCCCCCGAGGATGACGAAGAAAATGAGGTTGAGGATGCTGAAGGGGATCAAGAAGAGGCTGAACTTTTGTAAAGAGGCCATTCCACAGCATCAGACAGCTAGTTGTGTTGTCCGGCTATCATGCTGGAAGGGTTTGCATCACTGCACGCTGTCTATATATTTGCCCCTTTTGGCATACTCAAAATATGCCACGTTCATACATTTGGCGTTGTGAATGTTGGATGTCTTCTCACCGAGACGATGACATGGCCGTCTTTCTAGGGCTGGAAGAGTTCCCAGGAGGACTGCAGGAAAGGATGCTTCCAATTGACATTCTTGAGGTGTCATCACTTATTAGAGTTGGCTCAGTTAAATTCTTGCAAAACAAGGCAGCTTGGTTTTCACTAGTGAGCATTACATATGTAGGCACACATTATGTCTTGTCTTCTAGAGTAAGTATGACTGATGGTGAAATTCTACTTAAATGTAGCTTACGATCTTGTCTGTTATCTATCGAAGTGCTTGTCGTCTAGGGGTATTCGCGTGAACTGGAAGAACTGGTTTCGGTTCAAAGACTTGTCTGTTAACCGAACCCATAAATTTTTATCTTTTTGGTTTGCTTTGGCCAATCTCTAAACGGAATTGGTAAACTGTTGGCCCAATTTGTTCTAGATTATTTATATATATTTTAATTTTAAATATATATTATTATAAATTTTATGTCAAATAATATACAAGATAGATTTCTCGAAAACAAAAGTTTTAAACTTTTCATGATTTGTTAATTTAATTTAATTTTAATTTATTTTTATAAATATATAATATATGTTACGTTCCTTGTCGGTTTGGTGCTCAGAATTTTGGAAAAACCTCGTGAAACGGAATTGAATCTAACCTTTTACACTCTTCGTCTCCTACACTGTGATGCATGGAAAAGTTAAATGAATGTTTATGGTATTTTGCTCACCTACTGTTGCAAAAACGAGTTCATTCAGCTCGATCGTCGCCTCTAAGAGTGACGTGGAATCCTGAAAACGAGATTTTATGGCCCGTTTGGTTAGAGTTTTAAATTTGATACTACATCAATATTGATATTGATAATGTTAAAGGTTGGAGTATCAATATCAAAATTGATACAAGTTGACACTTATATTACATAATGTGTTTTGTTTTCATTACCAATTTCAAAATTGATATTATTAATCAAACATTTCTTAGTGATTACTAAGAATATTAATTTTAAAATTGATAGTGATAGAGGTGTCAAATAGTGTTACCAAACGAGCCATTAGATAATTCAGCTTTTTCTAACTTCACAGGTAGAGATAAATCCTGTGATCCTAAAGTCTGCAGTAGACAGTCAGATGCTGTGCTCTCTTGGGCTTCATGAAGGGATCACGTTAATCTCTTAGTTTGGCATTAAGTCTAATCGGTAACAGGATTGCAGGTGCTGGAAGTTTAATACGGTGGCGGCTACATGGGTAGTGACTCAGCTTTCCGGAAATTCCGTTTCGAATGTCTAAATGAAGCTCGTCGCCGAGCACGTGTAAATGTTCCACCGAATTTTGTTTTTACCCGGGGTCTGTTTGGTTAGAGGTAAAAGAGAAAACGGTGAAACAATTTACATACGATCAGATTTTCAAGGAAAAGGAAATACATATGAAAATGGTTTTCTTGAAAATATTTTTGACTATTTGATTGTCTATAAATGTTTTCAGAATTTTTTGAAAATTCAAAAACTCTAGTTATTTCAAGCACATGCCTAACTCAAAATTTCCATCTTTCATAGATATTTAATTTATAACGACTGATTTTACGTTATTGCTTACTTATTCTAAATGTAGCCAGTATTTTATTATATTCAAACTCTTTTTGATTTTTTTAAATTTTAAGGATTTTACACATCAATCTTTATAATTATTTATATTTATAAATATGTTCTCATAAAATTTAAAAGTTTAAAAATTATTGAAATAATATGGTTGCGAAATTTAAATACCTGCACCTAAAACATACATGCTGTTATTCAAATGTTTTTTAATATTTTGTGGGGGAAATATCTTTACATTTTAGAGAGAGAGAGAGAGAGAATACAATATGGCATTTTCATCAGAAAAATTAAAATTGTTTAAATAATATTATTTTAAGGATATTTAAACAGTATATATATCTTTTAATAAAAAGGTGTTTTAAGGACTTATTAAGATTTTTAATTTTTATCGGAACATATTTAAAAATATAAATAATATATATATAACAATATAATATATGCTCTAGAAGTTTGGCCGCCTCACAGTCTTATTGGGACATCAGTTACACAAGTTTCACCAGAAAACGGGCGCAGACAACCAGCGTATGCCCAGGATTTCAAGCTCGTCAACGAGGCAAGATTTGCCTGTTGACTGTATTTTACTGCTAACCAAATATTCACGTTGTCCCCGGCGAGTGGCCGAGTGGACATGGGGTTTGATCCCGGGCTCGAATGCCTGTCGGGCATTTCCAAACGAGTGGCTGAGAGCCTGAGACCACTTCGTTATCATCAAATATTCACAATTTTTTTTGGATCATGGCCGCGTTGGCTTGCAGCCCGCCGTGCACGCGGGCAACGAGGGATCGAGCCTCCGCGGCTCAGTTCCCACCAGATAACCCTCCCCTCGCAGGGGAAGGGCCGGACGTCAGCCGGTGCCCTCGAACCCCGCCCTCCCGCATATTCACGTTGATCAAGAAATTGAGAAAAGTTGGTATGGATGCCCTGTTTTACATGGATTCAACGGACTTCTTTTCCTTAGCTTCCCCACTAAGATTTAATGACCTATTTGGTTAGAATATTGAAATTGATATAAGTTGACACTTGTATTACATAACATATTTTGTTTTCAATATCAATTTCAAAATTGATACTATTAGTCAAACATCTCTTAATAATTACTATGAATATTAATTTTAAAATTGATAATAATAAAAATGTCTAATAATATTATCAAACATGGTCTAAAAGTTGAACATTTAATATGTTTCCCTAACTTGATAGGAATTAATAAAAGTCTTTTCAGACAATGCGTTTGGTATGTGACTATTTGCCATCACGAATCTTAGAGGACGGATGGTATACATAATACATGAATGTCATCCACTACACTTGCATCTTGGTGTCAATAAAAGTTTTGACAGAGAGAGCACTCTCGACTCTCTCACGTAAAAGTGAATTTCACTATTTGATGTGAGAAAGCGAAGGATGCTCCTTTCGTCGAAGAATTCCCGAGAAGATCCAAACTCATGGCAAAACAAGAACATTGGCAAAGGGCACGAAGACAAGAACTGATCTAGAAAAGAGTATGGCACTTGTCCGGTAATTTTGTTGAGTAGGGGAGAAAATTGGTCAGGGACTCGAGAGGAGTCTGACGCCTGCAATGCCTGTTTGGTTGTGAGATCAAAAACTAGTATTGTTTTACTGCTGATTTTGGCAATGGACATGTCGAAATTCATGATCTTTTTTTTTGGACGATGGCGCAGTGATTGCGCCGGAGGTGACAGCCCACGACCAAGGGCAGGTCACTTTCGGATTCGAGAACCCGGGAAACGCTGTCCTCGCGGGGGCAGATGTGTTCACTCCGCCATGAGGTGGGGACGAAATTCATGGTCTCACGGTGGCGTCCGGCTCTCCACCTGGGAGGGTCATCAAGTGGGGTTCGAGCCGCGGGAGACTCGAACTCTCGTCGCGAGCGGCGGGTTGTCAGGCCAATGGGCCATGTGACCAAAAAAAAAAATTACTAAGGAGGTGGTTGGTTACATGGTAATTGAGATTTTTATTTTAATTTTTAAAAATTGTAAGAAAACTTGTTAAAAGAGGTATTTGACAACCATGACAATTTTATGTTTTGAAAGTGATTTTCTTCTTAAACAAAAAAAAGAGGATCTCACCTCTTTCTTTTTTCTTGTGGTCCCCCACTTTATTTGGTCATGTGCGGTGGTTACTCTTTTTTGTAATCACATCCCTCCAAACATGATAATTTTATGTCATGAGTTGGTTTACTTTTTATTTTAATATAATTTTTTATCATGAAAATGTACAAAAAATTATCATGCAACCAAACACCCCATGAGAATGATTCCAATACAATACAAGTGCATGCGTCATATTCGGTGTAATTGAACTGGGGTGCCTTCTCGTAGCTGGCCGAAGGCAAGCGGAAACGGACGTGTGGCTGCTGCTTTGTCGTAGCAAATAGCACCCGGGGGATGCAAAGTCTACCAAAATATATAAAATAAAATATCTACAATATATTAAAATGCATAGCTAAGTACTTTTTCTTTATCTACAATTAATTACAAAACATAATTAATTAAAATTACCAATCGTATCTTAATTTACGGTCATCCCCTTCTTTTGCATCTTCTCCTCACTGAGTTATTTAATAAAACATTGTTTGTCTAACTGAGAGAGATATATATATATATATAAATCAATTTGATTACGAGTAACAACCATAAAAAAAAACAATATGTAGGACGCCTGAATAAAAGTGCTTGTAATTAACCAGACTTGTTAGAAAAGGGTGTTTCACGATCATGATTGAAATATATTACAGTAACTTTTTCTTAGATAAAAAAGAGGTGAGGCTTTTCTTTCTCGTGGTCTTTCAAACTTTTCTACTTATATACATGGGTGGATGGTTTCCATTCATCTTATAAGATATTATTTTCTCACAAGAATTAATGATTTCATCTTTCAAACTGTGTATTACATGTTATTTTAATATATTATTTTATCACAAATGTGATAGAAGTCCATCGTCACAACCAGATGACACTTCCTCGATATTAATTTCAGCAGCTTCCCCACTCGTCTCTCTTATTTTCTTGATTCTGGGTAATATTAACTCGCATGCTTCTCCATTTCAAGGTGAACAGGCGGCTGTGACGATGTTGAACGGCATAATTGATATTCCATTCTCTAGAAATATGGATCTCAAAATTAATTGATATAGAACCATTTTAGTACTCTAATCAAATACTGTGCACTAGCAAGAAGCTGATCACATCATAAACTGAATTTCATTATCTCATTTTCTTGACTACCAACACTATGTATAGAAATTGCACATGTATAAAATAAAAAATTCAAAGAAATTAAATTTCCTACAACAAAGAGTATTAATTTTCTCTCGGTGACTCTCAAACATCCTGAGATATTTAAAAAAAGAACAACTCAAAATATTCCATTCTATCAAGACTCCTCCTGATGTTTATCTAGATTCCAACACTGGCTCTAACCTTGACCACATTGCAAGGACATTTTATCCTTTTCCCTGTAGTTATACACACCGATACCTATCCGTGAGAATATGATAGTCTAAAGCTTATGTTGATAAAAGAATGTACGTAATATATCCTCTGACCAATGTTCTAAGGCCCTAGGATCTGTTATGTTGTTCCTGGTCCAGCGTATGGTTTTTGATCATCTTATTGGTGATGACATATTGTGAACAGCCCCTTTTATATCCTTTTCCTTGATTACTTTCTTCTTGACGACCACAGCAGAAGATGGTGCATTACTGCTTTCACTCACGCGCTTCTATTATTTCTGAAGTGGCTTGTGAAAATATTTTCTGCCTCTTCATCCCTTCTAGGAATTAGGAGGAGGAAGAAGAAGAAGAAGAAGAGAAAGAAAGGGCCGGAGAACACACAGCATAAGCAAACGTAGTTTATATACATTTTGACGATTTGTGTTACAGTGTCAGATTCAAGTATGGAGGATGAACTATCAATCAGGAGGCTTCTCAGCATGAATAGGAACATTGAACCTCGTGGTGGTACCGTAATGGCCCAGCTTCTTCGCTCATGGATTAGAGGCGGCGTCCAGAATCTCGCCAATGCCAAAGCCCTTTTTCTCTATGATGGTCACCTCTAGTTTCCTCTCCTCCACCAAGATCGGATCTTTCATCTCCACACTGAGCTCTCCACCAATTTGCTTATCTGCAAGGCCAAGAACAAGAACAACAAAACAAAAGGTTGACTCTGTTTACGCTGCAATTTTCTGTATTAATCTGAACATTCGCATCATCAGGATACTTGACGACGGTAAGCCTCAAGAGTCAAAGGTGTTGTGTAAGTCTGACAACGCACCCGTCTGATCACCGTACGTCCGTCCTCGATGCGCCGGCACCTTCTTCCGCCGCCGCCTTCTCCGCGGCTACCTCACCGTGGCGCGGCGAGAGAAGTAACCCCTCCACGGCGGCGGTGTCCAGAGAGTCGTCGTCCTTCCTCGTCGAGAAGTACCTGCCGGGCGAGTGCTCCAGCAGGCTCCCCTCCTCCTCCTCCTCCCCGGCCGTGTTCACCGTGGTGTCCTTCACGTCGGCCAGTACCGCCGGAGTATTACCAGCGGCGTCGGAGGGGACGGCGGACGTAGAAGCGGCCTCGGCACCAACGTTGGACGACGATGCCTCCGAGGACCTCTTCTTATGATGCTGTCGCTTGGTCACGGTGTTGTGGGAGGCCAGGTCCATCTTGGAGCCACCGCAACCCATTGTTTTGTTTTGTTCCACACGCGAGGAATCAAGGAGAAGCGGGTAAGAAGAAGAAGATGCTGGTTCTTCCTCGTAGCAGAGATCGAGCGAGAGAGAAAGGGGGTTGCTTCTTCGTGTCGTGTCCTGACGGTGCTGCTATATTTTCACGGAGCTGCTCGTTGGCGCGGCTGTTGGTGTTCGAGCTGGGTTCGAGCTGCTGCGACGTAGAGCGCGAACGCGTCGGTTTGAGGCACACCATCGCCGCGCGTGGCGTAGCGTAACCGATTCTGAGGGTTTCCTCCGGATGATCCGAAACTCTGGAGCTCGAATTCGGGTCGGATCACCCGCGCTCTGACTGTGATGGGTCATTGGATCCTGTTCGGTATCCGGATTCCGGATTACTTAATTAACTTATCCATGCACTCTCTCATCCTCATTTTTAGGCACGTCCTTGCAGAACCGTTGGAGAAATTTTCACATCAACGTCTGGAGTTCGGATCCTTTCAGATGGTGATGGAAGGAATATCCTTCATTATCTCACAAAAAAATAGAATTCATCATGTTTAAATGATGAAGATGACTTGAACTGTCAAGTAGATCTTATTTTTCGTGAAAGAGTGAAAGTGTTCTCTCCACCATTCTCTAGAGACGACTCGAACTCCTACGTATATGATATTACCGACACAGAGGGTAGCTTAATTAGAAATTTTAGTAAATAAAGATATGTTCAGTGAAATAAGATAGCATATAGTTTTGAAGATGTTTGTCTGACAGATAATAAACACAAGGGATTAACGCGTAAATGAGATAATAATAGAAAGGTTGATCAGGAACATTAATTAATTTCATAGGAGTCCGGATGGCTTCGTGCAACCGGATGAGGCAAGAGCGCCAGAGTCCACAATCGATGGGGGTGGGTGGGAGCAGTACCCTATCGATCGGCTCACTTAAATCCGTAGTGTGAGAGTGATTTTTTTTTTTTGGAGGGTTACTAACACCTTGGGTATATATATTAATTACAACCTATAAAGAAAGATGCCAAAAGATCGAGCACATCACAGGAGTGCCTACGCACAGTGCACCATCAACATTTTACTAAAATTGCTGTTGGTAAAACGCATGATATTGTACACATTATTGTTTAATGCCACACTTGTACTTCTTCTAAGCATAAAAAGCATGGCAATAGTCTCTACATGGCAAGATGTTAATATGGATATTGTCCTTGGGGTACAATGCACATTGCACTTGCATGACTCTATTCTAGTGGTACTAGACCAGTTCTCTAAGATAGCTCATAGACAGACTATATCATTTTTTTAGGTTCATACCTAAATGATTCTCCATTGGAGTCCTCAAGAAACTTTAGACCCGAGAAGCTAGTCCTTTTGGAGTAGTTGCGAAGATAAGGACCAATGCTTATATTGTGGATCAACTTTCTGACAATGGATTAGCTAAATATTCAACATCTTTGATCTAGTAGCTTATCGAGACTTGTTTAGTGTCCACCTTTGACCTCCATACCATCCTAACACTACATATCAAGTGTATAATGGACGAGTTGGTTATGCTAATATGAGCAAGGGCATACCAATGTTATCTTGTGCGTTGGAAGAGTCGTCTGTCTTCGTAGAACACGTAATGACAAGACCAAAGCTTCAGTAGCTAACTAGATCCAAATCTTTTGGAGCATTGGCGACTCCTACTTGACAATGTCAAGTTCCTCGAATCAGGGATGATTGGTGAAGAAACATATGTTCAAGTTTGGTTTAATCCAGCACAAGCTTAGAGATTGTCACCCACGCAATGTAGATTCCGTATTGATAGATGACAAGTGACTTTTATAGATTTTATTTAGGTTCTACTTTATGCCCTATTTGGTAACACTATTAGACATCTCTATCACTATTAATTTTAAAATTGATATTGTTGGTAATCACCTTGAGGTGTTTGGCTTATAGTATCAATTTTAAAATTTGTAGTGCAAACAACACATGTTATGTAGTACAAGTGTCAATTTGTATCAATTTTGATATTGATACTCCATCTTCTAGAAATATCAATATCAATACTAATATAGTATCATTTTTGATACTCTAACCAAACAGGCCATTAAGTTTTAGTTTTAGTAGAGATATGGTTAGATTAGGAGTTCTTTAAATTAAATATTTCTTTTAGATGTTATTTTGCACTTGTACATCTGTGAAGCCCATATTCATGTACACACACAACATGATGGTAAATACAACATATTTGTCCCACAACTGTGTTGCAGTGGACATCAACTGTCATATGAGGATGCTGCCCCAGGTTGGATCCCAAGGCACTAGCCATGGGACTCTTTGCTGCAACCGCTATGTTAGTTGACCACAAAATAAGTAAATACAACAAATTTAGCATGATCTTCCTTTCAGCACAGGGCTTCCCTCTTGAAATTTAGCATGATCTTCCTTTCAGCACAGGGCTTCCCTCTTGGCTACCAAATGTGTGAGACCCAATACGGCTCTAGAAGATCATCAACAATGTCTTGATGTGGCCACTCCACCTCCAACCTATGTTCAGTAGGTAGTCTTCACTTCACCCCTAACCTTCTTCTCCACCTTCTATAAACGTCACCTGCCATTAGTCCTTCAACTTTCCCTCCAGATCATCGTCGACATTCGCTTCTCTAATTTCGCCTCCAAACCTTCGATCTGTTACTTCCTCCTCCTACCTCATCATGTTTCATCCTAATGTTCCTGTCAAATTCTCTCCCAACACCCCTTAACTTTCTGATCCTTCCCCACGAATTCACTTCTCTTCGGCCCAATTTCTATCTCGCGTCCTCTTTCCATTAAATATTCGTTCCACCAATGATATCACGCTCATCTCTTCCACTTCATCTGTCGTTCTTCCCATTGTCTCTGTAATACCCCGTATTTTTAAATAAAAAAAATTAGTTAATATTTAATCTTATTTTATTCCCTTCCTCCCCATTTTTCTCTTCCTCCGGATAACCTTCCTAAACCGCCGCCCCCTCTCCGAATCGAACTCTATCTCCTCCCCCTCTTCCCACTCCCGGTCGGACTCTCCCTTCCCCCCTTCTATTTTATCCCTGCGGAGCCCTCCTTCTCCTCCCTTCTCCTTCTCTGCCGCGAGCACAGCAGCCGCATCATCCTTCTTCTTCTTCTTCTTCTCCTCTCCGGCTAGCACGCACCCGGGCGAGACGCCAGCGCCAGCCCGCGACGCCGCCGGCCCTCCTGCACCGCCTTCCTCCTTCTTCCTTCTTCCTCTTCTCTCCTGCCCGCGCACCCGCCCGCGACGCCGCCGGCGCTCTCTCCTCGCCGGCCGCCGCACTTCGCCAAGCCTGCACCCTCTCGCGGTTGCCACCACCCCGCCGCCATCACCCCGGCCCCCTCATCAGGTCCCTGCGCACCTAGTCGTCCCGCTGCCGCCACGCGACCACCGCCGCTGCCACCCGCCGCGCGCACCCTCCGCCGGCCTCCCGCCCGCCGCCGCCGCCGCCGCTGCGCCCCGCGCCCGCCACCCTCCGCGCGCGGGGTCCGCGCGTGCGCCCGACGCCCCCCGCTCGCCACCCGTGCGCCACCCTCCGCGCGCCCGCACGCGATGTGCGCCGCCGGTGCGCCACACACCCCCCTCGCGCGGTATATCCCCCCACTCTTCTCTCTCCTATCCTCCTCTTTCCTATCACCTTCTATTTAACTCCATAATTCATGATTCTTCTTCTACCAACAGCTTTTGAAAACACCTACCCGACTCGGTTTTTCGTCGCCGTCGCCTGACGTCGCCGCCGGCCACCGCCCGGCGCGGACCGGCCTTTGCTCCGCCGTTGACCCGGCCCGGTCGCCGTCGACGCCTCGCGACCGCGCGGCCCCGTGCGCCCTCCTGCGCCACCCTCCTACGCGGCCCCGCCGCCGTGCGCCGCCGTGCGCCGGCCGCCCTCTCCTCCGCGCGGTGAAGCCCCTCTCCCTCCCTCTCTCTCATATCGCTCTCTCTCTCTCCTATCGTATCGCTCTCTCTCTCTCTCTTCTATTCTCTCTATTATTATCTTTTATTCACTATTCTTTCTTATGCTAGCAGATTGTCATGATATCATTCGATTCGGCTTTATATCGCCGTCGTGACCACGGTATATTCTTCACCCGGATCGACTCCGTTGGAATTCCGTGCGCCGTTCGCCGTTGCCGTTGAGGTAGGCGTCTCGGCTATTCTTAGCACTCTAATATTTTTATTAAATCGTAAGAATCATGTTTAGATCATCAGGATTAGAAGATTGTGATTAATGGGCTGTTTTGGATTTATTTGCATATTTAGATAGAGTTAGATTAATTTGTTTAAGTTGTGCATACTTAGATTAATTTGGTTATTCATGTATGTTAGACTTCATGATAGGTTGAGTATGTCTAAATTTAGCTAGTTTAGTATGTTTGCATCGCGATGAACCTTAATCATGTATATTCCGATTTGATAAAAAAGCCGATGTAAGGTTTAGGCATAATGTTGTTAGAATTTAGTTTGTTGTCTTTTATGTGATAGATAGTTCTGTTTAAGCATGTAATTGTTATGTTTAGGTTGTAAATTGCATGATCCTATCCATATGCATTAGTTTGTGATAGACTGTGGTATGGTATGCAAATATGTGGTGCATAGAACCATGGGTGTTCATCTATGTATTTCATGTTTGATTGCCAATTAAATGTTACTATTTCTTTATGTCCGAGTTAATTATATGCTTGCATGGTGTGGAATGTGGTTAGTGCGGTGCCGCATTGTGATGGAAATGTACTTCACCGGACTACGTTAGTGTCCCGTGGGCGACGGAGGTTAGTTGAATCTGCAGCATCCTTCCATCCCACATACCGCGGTTTATCCTAACTACTCCCCTGCCTATGGGGTACTATGGGATTTATTTACTATATGTTACTTCCTACTATATGGTAAATCTGGTGCTAGTTTTGTGATGTGACTGCATTTATCAGATGGAGCATGAAATTTACTCAGACAGGTGTGTAGTTGTGTGGATTGGCATAGATGGTAATGTTATAGATGTGTCATTAGTTTTATGACAGGTTGTGTATGTTGTGAGCATACCTAGAACAGTTTAATGTGTAGGGTATGTTGGTTTTTAATGCATATAGAGTCTAGTTATCATATGGGGTAGTTGATTGACTTTGTAATCAATTAATTAAAGATATACAATTAGTTTACACCCTATGTATTAAATCTTATTTTTAGGCTTATTATTCTAATATACCACTAGAATCATTATTATAGTGGGGTAGTTCGGGTGTAAGTCCCTGCGAGTGCACATTGTGACTCACCCCTTCGTTGTTAATATTTTCGTGGAGTGCGGGTTTAGCGCGATGAAGCGTAGTGGTGTTTTGGAGTCCGAGGAACTAATGGAGTATCATTCAATGTTTGTATTTAATTTGTCTAGATAGGTGTTTGTTTATGGTGATGTTATGTTGTAAAGTTTGGAATTATTTATTTGGATTGAGATTTTAGTCTTATTTGGTTCCAGACCGATATCCTTTCCCGTTACGTCGCCGGATTATCTTCCGCTGTGCATGTTAAAAATCCGGGTCGTGACAGTCTCACACCGAACACTTGACCCATACTCTAGAACGACATGTCATCCGCCCAATCAAGCCCGCACATTTGAGTGTAGATCACCTCAAATGCATACAGGAGAGAAGTGATAGAAATGTATGCCCTACAAGCCAATCATATATGATATGATTCGACATTTCTAGAAATATCTCATTCAATTAATTAGGCAAATCTTCATTATAAGCTCTTATTAGAAGCGAATATCATAATGAAGTCCTTGATCAAATACAATGATGATTAAATCATGATGAGATCATGATAATGAGATTGATCATCTAGAGGTATTTGATCTAAATGTTCCTAGTCATAGGATACTTGAGATTTGGACATCAAGGGGATCCGGATAGACTAGTGTATGTGATGTCTTCTCGTGTGATGAGGATGACCGATCTCATTGGTCATTAATGTGGAGACACCGAGATACACATACGGGTGCTCATTAGTTGAATGAGTTCAGCCGAACCGACCGATTTAGAAACTGAATGGTATCTTACCGAAGCTGTTCATCGGGGTTTTCTATCATCACGGTTGCATGGTTGGACCTTTGACCTGAGTCGCCAAAGATGCCTTGTTGGGTGGAACTTGTGCTTTGACCATTGACTTATGGATCACAATTTAGATGGTCCTATATAGCGATGGATCGGGTACAAGGAAAAATCCGATGGAGGCAATTGAGCGGACAACAAGGGATCATCCACTCTCGGTAAGTGAGTGAATGTCCTATGGGATAGTACTCTAAATCCTGGCCGGGGTAGATAGGATAATTGGAAAAGGAGTTTTCCGAATTGATCCAATTCAGAGTACATGATCCTATAGAGTCGGTACACTAAGGAGTTGACGGTCGATGCCGTACTCCTTTCCGACCGGGACATTGGATGGATGAGGGTTTATATCCATGTGGTAGCGATGATGGAAAGGCTCAATGGAGATGAGATTATCCCCATAGCCATTTGGGATCATGGGATGTGGCTTGTACCCTTCATGATCGGTAGGCCGATTAATCTGTTATCGGATAACGGATTTAATTAAATTAAATAGAATTGTTCTATTTTATTTAGGCCTCAACCAAATAGGTTATTGGGCCTAGTGGGTCAGACACAAAAGGACTTATCCACAAGTACAGGGGCAAGGACGTAATTTATAGAGATTTTGGGTTTTTATGAAAAATTCCATAATTCTCTATAAATACCAATGGTTTCAGCCAAACCCCATCAAGCCAAGGGTGAAAACCACGTCCCAAGCCTCCTCCCAACCTCCTCCTCTCTCTAGAAGGCGTCCATGGGTGATGGTGCTCCGTTCGGGAACAGTTCTCGAGGCCACGTGCCAAGGGAGAACCTATTGTGGACCAAGTTCATGTGGATACTATTGGAGACCGTACACTTGAACGGTTTGGAGAGCTTGAGAAGCTCATCTCCTTCCTCTCCATAGGATTATATGAATCCCTATCAGGTATATTCGAACCCGATTTGATCGGTTTTCGATTTTCGTCGTTCGGTTCTGATTGAGACGGATTCTAAAGGAACCCATAGGAATCGTCGCTTCCGCTGCACCAAATTTTAATGGACGATTCCTTACAGTGGTATCAGAGCCTGGTTCACGTCTCGGTCGAAACCGACGTCGAATCGACATTATTTCATGTTATTTATGTGTTCCCGAATCTGTGCAAACGTCTGTTTTGACGAGGCCACCATATTCTGTGTATGACTCAGATAAAAGATTGGTTGGCTTTGGTAGAATCTCGTGATATAGGTCTTTCCAAAGCCGCAAACCGTTTGAAGTTTGGATCTCTGTAGTGTTCGGGAGAAGCCTCAAAAGTTGGTGTTTCTGTCATGCCCGAACCAACACCCGGATTTGGGGATTTTGTGAAATCTCCGTCCATAGAAGAAATTGAGGCTTGGAAAGGTTTTAGGAGATGGGTAATATGATTACCTAGCCTTTACCTTTGATATCCAGCTTTGAACGACGGCGGAGGATGAGAATTTTGAGTTTTCCGACGAACTAGGGTTCTGCAGAATCTGGCGGCGCCGACTTGTTTCTTCCTGATTTCCCGTTGATAGAGAATTTTTCTATGAAGGGATATATACATATTTGGAAACGTCATATGATGAGGATTCTAAATTGTATTTTTTGAGAATATTTTTCTTCCTGGATAAGGAGTTATCCCCGTTGCAAAATAGAGATTTCTGCTACGGAATTTGGGTGACCGCCGCCTCTTCTTCCTCATTTTCCGGACGAATGCAATTTTTCCTGGATATGAGGCCGACTGTTTTGGATTCCTTATTTGATAAGGATTCCAACGCATATTTTTCCATATTTTTCGGAGTCCGGTATAGGGAGATAAGCCCGAGTTAATGAGCTTAACTCTCCTCCGGATGAACAGTGCACCGCCCCTTCTTATCGGGCGGAGAAGAAGGATCCGAACCGGATCCGGATCCGGGTCAAAGCTGGTTTGACCGGGCCCGCGGCGCACCGGCGGCGCAGACGCCGCGGGGCGCAATGCGCCAGCATACGCGGCGCAATGCGCCAGTTTTATTTTTAAATGTTTTTAAATTGTTTAAAAGCATAGAAAAATCCGAAAAAAATGCCAGAAAAATCCTGAAAAATTCTGAAAAATTCTATAATATTATTTAACATGTTTTAAAGTGTTTAATGACATGTTAGATGATGTTTAGCCCTATTTACATAGATTCACTCATGGTTAAACTTTAAAATTGTTTTAAAGGTTTAACTTAAATTATTAGTGTCTTAATTAATCGTAAAATGAGATTTTACAGAATATAAATTGGGACATTAATTTCTGACCTTGCATGATATTGGAAATGCATGAATGTTCTAAATAGTTTAGTTTTATATGTTCATTTCATATAAATTGTTTATATGTTATTGTCATGTTTTTTTTCATGTTACTTATTTCATGAAAAATTCGACATGCATGAAATTAAGAATTTCAAAATAAATTATATAATTTTATGTTGATATATATGATATATCTCATATAATTATCATGTATGCGCTCTATGTTCATGTGATGAATGTTAGTGTGTATGGAGGTGATCATGGACTTAATTGTGCTTGGCTTGTGATTGCTTTTAATTATGTTGGTTATGTTATTAAATGGGGCACACGTGTGCCTCCTCTCTCTCTATACAATCGATTGTACATTCTACCTCCCTCCATTAATGTACTCCCCTTGGTTAAAACCAAGGTTTCTTATTGAGTTATGTACATCGTAAGTGCCGTACCCTTAGACGCTTGTAAGAGTTAGAAGCCGGTTCGTGGAAGGTTGGAGAGCGGGACCACTTGGAGAAGCACCCTTCGAAGTGGGAGCATACCAACTAAAGCATTTGAAGCAAGGACTTTCACCTATAGGGGTGCCTTAGGTGCATGCTTAGGGTTAAGTCCATGATCACACGATTTTATGCATATTTGATATGTGGTTGTGTGCTATCTTTTATACCTTAGATATATGATATTCCAAAGGTATTATATATACTTAGCACATATTCTTGATGAGACTAAAATAAAATCCCTCCTTGTCGTAATTAGGTTGATAAACGTGTGACATTAAGAATGACTCACGTAGCCTTCCGTTGTTATGGTCTTGATGAGCCAATCTTAGATTGGATGGGTTTGTTGTGCTACCACAAGACTCATTCAGCAAGGGATTGGTGATCATGGCTAAGGCATTTGCCGAACCTTGGGGTGGACCATTTGCATGGCTTTGTTGTGCTACCACAAGGGCTGTGTGAAGAATCCATTCTCATAACGTACCAAGCGGGTTTGACCTAACTAGAGTATATGGCTTGTTGTGCTACCACAAGGGCATAACTCTAGAGGCTAAATGACTAAGAGTGGCAACTGTTGCAACTGGCAATAGTTGCCTACCTATTAAGTATGGGGTGATTTGTTGTGCTACCACAAGATCATCACCATAAGGTTAATAGGGTCTTAGTCCCCACTAGGATTTCATCGTGATATCCCGTCTTTGCATAATGAGGGTTATGCAAATTCGTCGATAATTAGTGGGAGCATAAATTAGGATCAAAGACCATATCTTAATTTTAATGAATGTTTGCAATGTTATATTGATAAAATTATATCTCGCGATTATAGAATACGATAATAAACCACCATTCGTATGGCATATTAGATGCCATATAGGCAATGGCTCACACTTCTTAGATTTGGTTTAGAAGCTAAGAGAATTGTTCTCATAGTTGACCAATTAACTACTCTACTTGTGAAGTAGGTGTCTCCTAAATTATCTAGTGATATGAAAGAAAGATAAGATCATATCTTATAAACAAGATGCATTGTTTGCCTTAACTTAGATGTTAGTCTCTATGAGATATAAATTGTAGAGACAACATGGAAAGATGGATATGAGATCCATCATGGCTCATAGTGATGAGCTATCTAAAGGGCAACTTAGAACAACAATACATCTTAATTACTTCTTGTTGGTGAGACCAATAGTAAGAAGAAAATCATTAGATAGAAATAGGAGAGAGTTAATAGTAAAAGAAGGTGGTCAAGATAATAAAGCGAGAATAAGACATGATTCTTACACCTTTGCCATGATGATGATAAGTGGAAGAGAAAGTACAAAGTGTTTTGTATATAATGCAAAGGTGGAGCTTGAGAAGCTTCATGTATCCAAGTCATTGGCACTTACTTGTTTTAAATATACACTTAATGGTATTAGATACTATATGTGTATATCATAATATTAGATACTATGGATGCATCTAATGGTATGAGATACACGATATGAATCTTATATCTACAAGGAGTTGTAGATGATGACAAGTAAATGAAGGCTTAATAAAGAAGATATTGACCTACATATGAAATGGTGCAAAAGTTGCATCATTATTAGTGGGAGGTGCAATTCTTTAATAGCCTTATGGAGATGTCTTAATAATTAATATTGCTATTATATCCTTCTACAAGAACTTTATATGATTTCCTACTTGAATAAATGTTGATTTATTCTAAGCTATGGAATTGATAGATGTTCTAGATTGAATGGCAAAGTGTTTGCCAGTGGGAGCTTAATAAATTGTTTAATCATATTTGATATGTTAGCTCTCATGTTATGTGTGAATATTCCTTCTAAGAGGAAATGGGTTGATTTAGATCAATCTACACTTTAGCTTTATAAAGACATGGAGAATGGGTTAATGAGTTATTAGAACTCATACATTTAGATGTATGTTAGCCCATATCTAGTAAGGCTAAAGAAGAATATTTCTACTTCATTATTTCAAAGATGATGTCTCTAGGTATGGATACATGTACTTTATGAAGTACAAATCTAAAACCTTTGAGAAATTATCCGAGATTAAGAATGAAGTAGAATGCTATGGAAAGAGTATTAGAACTCTTTGATGAGATCAAGGAGGGAATACTTAAGTATAATTTACATATAATAGAAGGATAATAGAATCTAATGGACACCTCTTTACACATTTTAGCTTAATTGAGTAGCTAAAATGAGAAGCCATATTATGTAGGACATAATATGAACAATGACGAGCTTTGCAAATTTCCTCTTTGTCTAATTTTGGTTAAGTACTCATTATAACCACTTGATCTTAATAGGTACCTTCTAAGTCATTACGATTATTCCATATAGGATATGGAAAGGGGTTAAAACTTGACCTTAAGCCAAGTTAAGGTTGGAATGTCAGACTGTTGAAGAAGTATAACTACAACAAGTTGGAATATAAGACTATGAAGTGTTGCTTGTGGGATATCCAAAGGAAACTTTTGGATATTAAATATACGACCCTTATGTATAAGGGTATGTGTTGCTATTTCACTATATTTCTAAAGGAAAAGTTCCTTCTTAAGAAAGATAGTGGGAGCAAGAGTATATATGGAAGTTGTTCGAGTCCACAACCCAATATCACTTCCAATAAGGTGCTAATTAATAATTACACAAGGAATAATAATAGGTCTTTCCTTGTGTACATTCTACCTAAGAGATATGTGAGACGTATCTCCGAGAGATGAGATGAGGCATAAGATAATAAGGATATTGATCCTACGATCTATATAGAACCAATATGAGATATTGATTCATTAATGGGAAGAGACAATAAAATCCGATATAAACTTTATCTATTCTAATCAAGTTTAGAACTTGATAGATCCACCTAAGGATATAGTATCCATAAGGAATAAATGGATCACTAAAGAATAGATTGGAGTGGATTAGAAGGTAGATACCTTCAAAGGTGAGAATAGTTGAAAAGGATATCATTGAAGTCAAATAGTTGACTATGATGAGATCTTTTACCTATTCCATGGATTAATCCATTCGGATTTTGATTGTAACACTCTATGATTATGAGATAAGCTAATTGGATGTTAAGATAGTGTTCCTCTAAAGTATTTTGAGGAATAGGTGTATATGATACAACTATAGGGAATCAAGTCCCAATAACATCCAAGAAGAGTGTGTATTAAGTTCATTTATGGAGTAAAGTAAAATTTCCCATAGATCATATATAAGGTTTAATGAGATTAAATCTTATGACTTCGTTAAGAACGAAGAGGAGCCTTGTGTATTCAACAAGATAAGTGGGAGTGCTCTTACTTTCTTGACATTTTATGTTGATGACATATTACTCATTGAGAATGAAGTTGGTGTGTTATCATAAGTGAACCTAGCTATCAAATTCATCCCTCAGAACACAATTTGGGTTTTGAGACCTATGGAGATAGATCTAAAATCAATGCCTAGTTAATGTACGTAGTCACTATAGTCAAAGGGTTTGACATGATAAACTCCAAGATAGGTTTCTTACCTATGTGGTATGGAGTTGATCTCTGTAAAGTGTTGTCTTTGTAGACTTCTTGAAGGATAAAGAGATCACATAAATGGAGCCCTTATGCCTTTGTCATAGGGTCTATCATTTATATGATGCTACGTACGTGATGTGATTAATGCTCTAAGTGTTATGAGCATTCATCAAGAAGATCCAAGTGAGGAGTCAACTTTGGATAGTTTAGAGATATATCATTTGGTACTTGAGAAGCACGAGAATGTATCTCTATACCTTTGGAGGATAAGACTTGAAGTCTTGTAGTTTTACAAACACAAGCTTCTAATCAAATAAGTTTGATATTAAGTCGAAATGGTGGTGCGGTGAATTGAAAGAGTTACATATGATAGAACACCGTAAATTCTACAACATATGTAAACAAGTTTACATGGTGGTTACACTACTTGAGAAGTAGTCTAGATGAAGATTCTCGTCTAAGGTATGGGATTGTCCCACTTTTCTCTGAAAGTGTATCATTGTTTGAGAAAACAATGGAGTAGAGCCGATGTCTCATCGAAGTTTAGAACACGTAGGCGAAACCATACAATCGGAGAGATTGCAACTTTTAGAGATATAATTAAAGATAAAGTATCTCACAGTTAATAACATTGCGGATCCACTAACCGTGAAGCGATTACTCAAAGAGTGTTTCGAGCTTCACCTCGAGTCATAGAGCGACGGATGGGTGATTGGCTTTAGTGAAGTGGGAGATTGATAGAAATGTATGCCACAAGCCAATCATATATGATATGATTCGACATTTCTAGAAATATCTCATTCAATTAATTAGGCAAATCTTCATTATAAGCTCTTATTAGAAGCGAATATCATAATGAAGTCCTTGATCAAATACAATGATGATTAAATCATGATGAGATCATGATAATGAGATTGATCATCTAGAGGTATTTGATCTAAATGTTCCTAGTCATAGTATACTTGAGGCCGGACATCAAGGATCGGATAGACTAGTGTATGTGATGTCTTCTCGTGTGATGAGGATGACCGATCTCATTGGTCATTAATGTGGAGACACCGAGATACACATACGGGTGCTCATTAGTTGAATGAGTTCAGGCCGACCGATTTAGAAACCCCGAATGGTATCTTACCGAATCGTAATCATCGGGGTTTTCTATCATCACGGTTGCATGGTTGGACCTTTGACCGAAGTCGCCAAAGATGCCTTGTTGGGTGGAACTTGTGCTTTGACCATTGACTTATGGATTGCAATTTAGATGGTCCTATATAGCGATGGATCGGGTACAAGGAAAATCCGATGGAGGCAATTGAGCGGATAACAAGGGATCATCCACTCTCGGTAAGTGAGAGTGAATGTCCTATGGGATAGTACTCACAAATCCCTGGCCGGGGTAGATAGGATAATTGGAAAAGGAGTTTTCCCGATTGATCGGTCCGAGTACATGATCACTATAGAGTCGGTACGCTAAGGAGTTGACGGTCGATGCCGTACTCCTTTCCGACCGGGACATTGGATGGATGAGGGTTTATATCCATGTGGTAACTGATGATGGAAAGGCTCAATGGAGATGAGATTATCCCCATAGCCATTTGGGATCATGGGATGTGGCTTGTACCCTTCATGATCGGTAGGCCGATTAATCTGTTATCGGATAACGGATTTAATTAAATTAAATAGAATTGTTCTATTTTATTTAGGCCTCAACCAAATAGGTTATTGGGCCTAGTGGGTCACACACAAAAGGACTTATCCACAAGTACAGGGGCAAGGACGTAATTTATAGAGATTTTGGGTTTTTATGAAAAATTCCATAATTCTCTATAAATACTAAGGGTTTCAGCCAAACCCCATCAAGCCAAGGGTGAAAACCACGTCCCAAGCCTCCTCCCTACCTCCTCCTCTCTCTAGAAGGTGGCCATGGTCGATGGAGCTCCGTTCGGGAAGAGTTCTCGAGGCCGGCGCGAAGGGAGAACCTGCTGTGGATGAAGTTCGTGTGGATACTGCTGGAGACCGGACACTTGAACGGTTTGGAGAGCTTGAGAAGCTCATCTCCTTCCTCTCCATGGGATTATATGAATCCCTATCAGGTATATTCGAACCCGATTTGATCGGTTTTCGATTTTCGTCGTTCGGTTCTGATTGAGACGGATTCTAAAGGAACCCATAGGAATCGTCGCTTCCGCTGCACCAAATTTTAATGGTTTTCGATTTTAGTCTTATTTGGTTCCAGACCGATATCCTTTCCCGTTACGTCGCCGGATTATCTTCCGCTGTGCATGTTAAAAATCCGGGTCGTGACAGTCTCACACCGAACACTTGACCCATACTCTAGAACGACATGTCATCCGCCCAATCAAGCCCGCACATTTGAGTGTAGATCACCTCAAATGCATACAGGAGAGAAGTCCCTCAGTCACCAACCTGAGGGAGTCACATCCCATGTGTCACTTAGAAATTTTTTTTATCTGGGTATTAAATCATTCTTATAGTTACTAAATGATGCATATAGTTACTAACTTTACTAATTTTGAGTTACTCCTAAAATGTTACTAAACTCTTTTGTAACTATATACACATTTTATAAATATTTTAGAAGGGTTAGCAACTTAAAAACAATGAATTCAGTAATTATATGCATCATTTAGTAATTATAAGAAAAGTTTAGTAACCAGATAAAAAAATTTACTAAGTGACCGAGAGATACGTGACTCTCTCTGGTCGGTGACGGAGGGAGGATTCTCTCCTATGAACGTCTAAGAGGTGACATGCACTCTGGTTGAACCCTGAGGCCCAACCGCCGCCGGTTGACTTTGTCATCCCAAGGACGATCATCCCAGCCTTCTCCACATTATTTGTACCATCTTGCCTTCGCCACATTATTTGTCGCATCCAGCCCAAGCTACCATGGCCTCTCTAGACCAAGCACACCCTATAGCCGAAGACGCGTGTGTGTATATATATATATATATATGATGATGATGATGACGATGATGATGATGATGATGATGATGATGATGATGATGATGATGATGATGATGATGTTCAAGATCTCTCACCTCCGGTTGCACCAACCAACCGTGGGATGAGACCAACGCGATGATCATGGATGCCGGTCCGTGACAGCCAATCGAGCTATCCAACCACCGATTCACCGGTCGCTGTTGGGTCAAGGGATCACGCCAACACCGTCACCAGAGGCAGGACCGTTCCGTGAGCTGACAACAGGTGGGTTTCTTTACCACTATCTGCTCCAACGGCCTAGTGGGATCCAAAGCAAGTCCATCAACCTACCGCCTTTCGATCGATATTCATAAATTTAACCTACCACCTTGCAAGGCTTGGGCCAATTTGCTACTTGTGTTGTGATGCATCAAATCGGACGAAAATGAGGTAGCCAAACGATCAAGTCCCACATCTTGAGGTAGATAGATATGTTGGTAACTCATCATGTAATCTTGCTCGTTCATTGCATCTCGTACATCGAGTGTACGGATTTTCTTGCCCGTCGTAACATTCCTTGCCGGTTTGTGAGCAATTCTGAATCAGAATTATCCGATCAACTATGTTGATTTGAGACAATCTAAAGTCGATGGCACCTACTAAATGGGTCTACTCAAGGAGGGAGGGGTCGCGGGTCGCGATCGGGTTGCGGGACCCCCAGGCCGACCCGGTTGCGACTGGGTCGCGACCCTATTTTTAATATTTTTTTTGAAAATTTCAAAAAAATAAGAAAAATGCGTAAAAAATCTGAAAAAATACAGAAAAATTGAAACAATTAAATGACATGATTTAAATAAATAATACATCAATTTTATTCCAACGTGATGTGTTCTACACTTTGTAGGTAGTTGATGTACTCTCCCCATGTCATTTGGGTTGAGTACAAAGCTTGATACATGTACACATGACGATCATATTCATCAGTCCCTCGGGAAACTATCCTAAGACTTGATCCAAACGAGTCATCATAACTATAGGTCGATTGGATCGAAGTATCCGATGACTCCACATAATTCATTCCACAATACTCTTGATCGTATGTAGGGAACCAAGAGCCTTGGGATGAATCATACACATAGTCGGAGGCATCGTGGTATTCTGCTCCACCTCCATGGCTACGATGACCTCCCCTACCTTGTGGCCTTCTACCATGATCGGTATCTTGGGTCGCATGAGTATATTGCTCCTCGCCGGTAAAACGTAACGACGTTGTAGGAGATATAGGAGGATCTGAGGTCACTTGTACTTGTAAAGTGTTCGCGCCCCCGTATCCAGCACCATCATCGCTACTACTCTTTGACGACGAATCCTCGGACGTCTGGTACTACACTCGGATGTTCGGCTTCGGCGTATCTTCTCGATCGTCTTCGACCGTATCAGCATCTGTAATATCAAAAGGATCAGTCATAACTTGTTTACCTTTTCGCCTACTTTGCGTGCCTTGACTAGTTCCTTCTCCGGTCCTCTGGCGCTTTGCTAGAGAGGGAGGGATACGGAATTCTTCGGCCAAAGGGACATCGTCGAGCACTCCTTGACCCATTGTCGGTCTTCTGGGTTGAACTCCGGTTCTCCCAACCCTTCTCGGTCGTTCACCCAAACTTCTAAGGAGTTCTTCTCGTAGAATATTTGATCCAAATCGATGTCCTCCTCTTCAATGTGCGGCTCCTCGACCGAACGTCCCGCCACCTGTGATATCCAACTCTTTTGTTCCATCTGGTTCTGTTTCATTCTTTCTAAATTTCTCAACTTTAACCTCATGTTGTAGTGACAATACACGAGGTCTTCAAGCCTCCTTGATGTCAACCTATTTCTTTGCTTTGTGTGAATCAAGCTGAATGTAGACCAATTTCGCTCTTGACCCGAAGCCGAAGTGGTTTGACTTAGGACCCTGATGGCTACGTCCGCCAAGTCCTCGTACCCTGGTACTTTACCATGGTCCATCCACCAATCAGCTGCATAAATTGAATGTCTTACATTATTATCTAAGTAAACTTTGATTAATTAATTGATGAAAAACAATTCTACTTTGATTACATTATTATCTACGTACCCGGACTTAGTAGCATCACAGCTCGTTCAACTCTGCTCGTTCCAAAGTGAAAACTCCGCATTCTGTAATCATACATCTTGTTGCAAGCGATAATAGACCGGTCATCGTCACCAAGCAACCGTCGGATGACGCTCTTCACGTCATCTAATAGCTCGTTCGTTGCCTTGAAATGTGGACTATAGCAGTATCTTGGGTTGAAAAAGTAACCTACGAACCAAATAGTATTAGTAATCAACTTATACACAACTTTGATTAATAAAAAGATTGGTAAATGTTTAAGAAAATATACATGTTGTATGTATGGGTTGATGTAATGTACGTTCCCAGCGACGATCTATAATATCCCACCACTTGGCGAAATCGGACACGGTCTTGGAGATTTCTTCTTTGGCTCTCTCAATCGCATCATATAAATATCCCATGT
This sequence comes from Cryptocoryne crispatula var. balansae, assembly GCA_036172225.1. Taxonomy (NCBI): domain Eukaryota; kingdom Viridiplantae; phylum Streptophyta; class Magnoliopsida; order Alismatales; family Araceae; genus Cryptocoryne; species Cryptocoryne crispatula. The sequence goes on along the minus strand of CM069919.1, from coordinate 9,326,797 downwards.
CTGGTTTTCTATCTCCGTCAACTATCCTTAGTACCTTCACTATGGGTTGGACGATGTCTAACGTCTTCTTTACAACTTTCCAAAAATCTCCACTCTCTATTGTCTCTTCTACTTTTCTCCCATTTCTCTTATCCAATGGGTTACATCTAGCCATCCAACTACCCCGAACCGGTGAAATGACCATTTGAGTTAGAGCTCTCCTTTGACTCAATAAACTTTCTAAGGAAATATAGTGGGAGGCGAACCGGGTTTACCGGGCCGTAACAACTCTCGCCTTGGTGTGTTCCCTCATAAGTGCAAAGGACAAAGTTGTGGTTATAAATAAATGAAGAAATAAAGCTGGGCTAGCTTAACTACCACTGTCTATTTGAGGATCCTTGCATATATCATCCAACATCAAGTCTAAAGAGTGGGCGGAACGGGGTGTGTCCACAACTTTGGTCTTTTGACCATAAGCATCTGACCGGCCGATTTGTATGCGGCCGCATTGTCTGTGACTACTTGAACTACCCGGCTCTCTCCTATTTCTTCTATCACTCCATCTATCAATTGGTAAAGATACTCCGCATTCTTTACCTGTCCTGATGCGTCGACCGACTTCCAAAAGACCGTGCCGGCTTGACTGTACACTAGGAAATTGATCATTGTCTTCCTAGTTATACCTGTTAAGTATAAGACATTAACTAAGTTATACCAAAAAATAATGTTTATACATCTAATATAAATGAGTAAAAGAAATTTTAATTACCGGTCCATCCGTCGGTCATTAACGTGCAACCTCGTTCCTCCCATATGCGTTCAAATGATGCTACATACTTCTTTGTTTCTTGCACCTCCATAGGAAGATATACATTGTATATCTCCTTTGGGCTTGGACCAGACACTCCCCTCCCGACGTCTGCGATCGTGTCGATCATGTTCTCGTAGTATGGTCCCTTCGCGGAATTTGCCGGGATGCTGTGGTGAAAGAACCACCTTGACGTTGCCCGGCCAATCCTCTCCTTACATAATTTGAGGTTCTTCATCGCCGTCGTGATTGTCGTTTGACGTTGTCGTGGTCACGGTGATTACGGGATCCACGGGACCTCTTGCCGGGTCGTCGTGCCATGTGTGAGATCATGAACCTCATCTTGCGGTTGATTGTTGGATCCTCTTCCGCTTCCTCGACCACTCCACTTCCGGACCCTTGACCCATCATTTGGCCGGTGCGTCTATGGAACTCTTCCTCAGCGAATGATCTTCGACTTGCTTCCATTCCCCCGAGAGTTCATCTATTTAAGAAACATTTAAGTATTTAACTACTTAATTATCCTTTAAAATAAAAGAATGAACAACGTTTATGAGTAACACCTCCCATACCTTCGTACTCTTCGTCTCCAAAAATATCAGGCCTCTCTTGTCGGTTCCGTAAATGTGTACGGAACGTCTCCCGGTTATTCTTCTCGGACGGTCTCCTTATGCCGTTTGCTAGTTCCCTTCATTTGCTCCATCGCTTGTAGGTGCCTACGAAATTGAGCTCGACTTCGTAGTCCGCGTGTGCAAGGAAGAACGTTTCCCTTCATGCTGCAAGATGAAATTTTAAACGATAAATACCACCGAATATTACTTTGTCGCAATATTTACATTGCACTTTTCTCTCCGCCATGGAGATTAAATTTGCAATGCAACCAACGGATCACCTCGCGCCGGTAGTTTGAGTTGTTTGGTTTGGAGAAGACATTTTTTAATTAAATAATTACTTAAGTAAGTAATTAATTATTTAAAAAGCTAATGACGTTAATTAGTGACTACTAATGTAAGTATACTTTTAATTATGTAAAATGAATGATTAACTAATTATATGACTAAGTAAGTAATTAACTATACCTTCCAACTAATGATGTGTTTAGTAACTACTAAACTAAATATCTAACTAATCTTCTAGCTAACTAACTATGTAAGTAAGCAAATAAGTATTAAAAAGAAGAAACTACTTAACTAACTAATCAATGAAACAAATATTAAATAAATGAACTAATGAAATAATTAAGTAAATGAAGAACAAAATGAGAGCAATAAGAGCAATGAGAGCAAAAATGAGAGCTTGAGAGTGAGAGTGGGGGGGGTGGGAGTAAGGGGAGCCCCCCAAGGGGCTGAATGGGGGGGCTGCGCCCCCCCCCGTGACCGTTGGCAACGGTCAATGACCGTTGCCAATGGTCAGCAACGGTCACATGACCGTTGCTGGCCGGGTCGCGCGACCCACCTGCGACCCCGCGACCCGGCCGGGAGAGTCAGCCCGGCCGGGTCGCAACCGGGCCGGTCGGGAGTAAACCCGACCGGGTCGAGGCCGGGTCACGACCCGGCAAACCATGGGTCTACTCACTCAGGTGATCACTTTTCAGATATATTTGTGTTTTAGACTTGGTCGATTCCCTTATTACTTCGCTTGATTTGACTATATACAACATAGATACCGTTAATATGGATAGTCTTAATCTAGCCTAGTAGAGAACTAGAGATCCATACATACTCAAGAAGTCAAGATATTTGCCTCATTGTGAGGAAGGGAAAAAATGAAACACAGAGAGATCCATACATTTACATAGAATGGTACCCATCACGTTTCAGTTTCTACCATAAACACAGAGAATGTCAAAAAAATGTGCGTAGTGGATCAAAAAATAAATAAAAGAGCTCTAAACCCATCTGCAAAAGGGACAGGCTAGAACCATTTAATGAATGCTATGATTGGCAAAAAAAACGTTGTTCTTTGTATCCTTCTGCATTTGCCATTCACGAGAGCTACGCTTTTCATCTAATTTGCACGCCACCTTTGTTTTTCTGAATTTCCTTGCCATGAGGATTCTTTTTTCTTGTACGACCTGAGGCAGCAGATTCAACCAGTGGGCCAGACCAAGTGGAGATGGACCCTTTCGGCTGAGGAAACACTGTTGTAAATGAAGCATCCTGAGGATCAAAAGCAGGATCCATGTAATGTGAAGAATCCAACGGGAATCCAAGTGCTCCATCCTGGTGGGGAGGAGGGAACTTCTCACTCTTGCTTTTTGCGTTTGCATGTGTGATCAGGCGCCGCTTCTGTAAACAAACATAAGGCTGGTAAACTAGCTATCTTAAATAGCAGAAAGAGATCCACAAGAGAAAATTATTACTATATCGATACTCATTATAGATTGAACAACTTCACCTCAGTAAGCCCACATAAATATGCGAGGGTCAAGGTACCAACAGATGGCCTAAATAGGGATGAAAAAGACACGACATTGAAAAATACAAAAGAACTAGTGGACAGGTGGTTGGGTGAGAGAAAAGACATGCTACTAAATGGCTAACTAAATAACAATAATTTGGATGCGCAATTGCAATAATATTTAAATGTGAATATAAACAAATCTGGCAAGTCAAATGACTGAATGCATTAATCTCTAAAAGTGAAGATAAATGAAAAGGTAAATGGAATTAAGCTGATGACATCACACCATAAGCAACTAAAATCCAGTTCCAAATAAGGAACGAGAAGTCCCAAAAAACCCGAAGTCGGGATCGTAAACTTGTTGATGACATTATAGTCAGCCTATCCAAATCTAGTAATATCAAGAAGAGGACAACAAATAAAGCAAGTTCTGTACATACATCGACATTTACTTGGAGCTCTGCATTAGCCTCAGGAGCAGGAATTGCTTTTGGACCTCGGTCCCGTGTGCGTGGTTTTCTTGCACCATCAGCATTGGCCCTTCCCCCGCCATTTCTCATCCTACATCACCCATGAAAAGAGAAAATGTCAAAAGAGTACCAAGGTCATACAACTGAACTCTGTTGAAGGTTCTGCAAAACATAAACCCGTTTGTGTATCTGATGCCTGGCTGTATCAAGTCCCAAAAAACAATGCAGAAAAAGAGATACATTCAGTAATCGGCTCATTAACACTTTTGTGGTTTTGCTACTAGTGACTGCTAAGTATGACACCACAATCTCTAGACTCCCCAAAAGATAAAAAATGCCAAACAAGGATACAAACCCAGGGCCTGACACTAATGCTGATCATGCTCAGCTTACAAGCACAACAAAACATCAGATCGATCCCTACTAGGATGCAGGAATTCAGTATTAAATGAAAGAACGTTCTCCATCTAAGCAGAATGTCCAGAGCAAATGGATGTGCAATCATCCTTGAGCTTTAAATCTTCTTCTTCTTCTTCCTGTACAGTTTAGTTCTCATGATTCTGTCATGATCCTTGGAACTATCTGGAAACAAAATATCAATATCTTAGATCTCCTGAGTTGGGTGCATCCCTTCTAAGACTGGATCAAAACTGCTGCTCTAGCAGTCCAATTCAATTCTGCCATGATTATTTCAACTCCATGAGGATGCTGGAAGACGTGAGAATCACTGGAAAAGCAGAAAACCTGAGAAATAATGACCTGTTCTCTGGGAGGCTCCAGTGCAGCTTGTCTAGGAAGTGAAGAGATGATCAAGGAGGTGTCTCTGAGTGAAGAGTTCAGTCAGTTCTTCAGGAATATTACTGATCAGCCAAGCTATGGGTGTTCTTCCAGGTAGTGATAGGCACCTTCCTGGATGTCCGTTTTCAGAGGTGGGGAAAGGGTTGAAGAAGCTTGGAGTAACAGGTATCCATGGATGCTGATGCAGTGCTGCTTCTGGGATTGGCTTCGGGGCAATCCAGATTTACCTTGTCAAATGCCCATTGTCTTTATGGGCTTGTCTAAAGTCAAGTTTAATGCTTAGGGGTCTGAGTTTCTGGTGCAAATTTAGAAGCAAAATAAGCTGAAGTGGCGCTGGTGCAGACAAAAAAATACAGTTTCTAGTGTGCATGTTTAGGAGCAAGGAAAGAGGGCTACCATGCACCTACCATGCACGGTTTCTATCAGGAGGTGGACTTTCAGCAGAATGGGATAAGTGGTGTTTCTCAGAGGAGTTTCAGCAGGTGCGTGATGCTGGTTAAGGTGGACTGGGATGAGCACCACAGGACTAATGTTTCAACGGACAGGGTGAGAAGTTGAAGCTGGGTGTCAAAGATCTGTTGCAACATTTATTCCTTTCCAAGTATTGGGGTTGACCAATTGAGAGAAGTGATTTGTGGTAGAGGGTTGTAAGTCTTGGGGAAAACCCTAAACCAATTTCAGATGCACGCAGTAAATTCCAATAAGGTCTTTTCTTGAAAAGTACTTAGTCATTCAACCCTTATAATATGGGTCAGGATTTGCCTACGGTCAAATACTAAAAAGTATAATTGGTTGCAAATACTTAATGAATCCAGTTCTTTTTTTTCCAGCAACAGCTAAATGAAATCTACCTTCCCACAAGTTGTTGTAAAGTTTATTAATCTTATGTTTTACAAGCCAGCAACCTTCCCTAAAATGCCTGGTCGTTTCAAGTAGATAACACAAACCTTAAATTGTATTGATATAGAAAAAATACATATATTGAATTTTGGAAGTGGAACTGAAAATTCTGTATAATATGATACATATGAAAGAAACAGACCTTCTGGCTGCCTCATCCCTCATCTTCGCATCTATTTCCTTGCTTGGAGGATAATGTGGAAGACTTGATGGATCACATGCATAGGGCTCGGTGGTGAAAAACTGCATACTCAAATAACCAAGATCCAAATGGATTGGTGTTTAAATTTGTAACATAACATATAGCATGCAAACATGTAAAAATGGCATCTTTTAGAATGATAATTCAGAGTTCACAGATGTTAAATGGTAATTGTTTTACACATTATGACCTAAATAAATGCTAAAAGCATCAAGTCTGACAAGCCATCAAGTCAAACCTTTCAAGGGATGAAAAAAGAAAAACCAGACACAAGAAAAGCCAAATCGGTGTTTAGATTACCTGCAATACGTTTCATTGACAGTTGCTGACACCTCAAATGAAATTAGTGTTTGGAAATATATTATTAGTTTCCAGACTTTACCAAGATAAATGTAAATGTTTCAAGGGCACATCTGAAAAAAGTATAATAGCATTTGCCTGATAAATTTCACTGAATGTGTATTACAACACATTAAGATTATCAAGGTTATTCTTAAGAGTCTGCAAGCTCAATTTCAATTTTAACATTTTAGCACAATATTAAACATAGACCTAATAAAGCTCCAGTTAGAAAAGAGAAATGTATCAAAAAGGTAAAAACTAGAAACAAAAAAGACAATGTAGACGTATGTTGACAAGGAGGGTAATTCAATATGATTTGGATGATTTAAATATCACGGAAGAGATAACTCAAAATCAACAGAGTGAAGAAAGAGAATCTGTATGACCAACCTAAAATAATTTGGGGAATAAGCTAGACTTGAGTCAAGTACTAGTGAGGTGTCAACAGTACATGATAACTGCAAGGTTTTTCTAGAGCATCACCATACATTTGTAAAAGAAAACCCAAACATACTACCTTAGCACGTCATCGCTCATCTCATGCCAGCCAGTATCTCTGTTCAATCAATTACCGGGAATGATTGTTGGTCAGGGCCGTAAGGGTATTTTGAACCTGCATTCATACTCATTCCTCTGGTGGTAAGAGCTGCACCTATGTTCCCTATGTGAAACCTCGAGAGATTTATTAAATAATATATATATAAATATGTGGCATGGTTTGAAAATTCATTTGACTTCCATTTATTTGGAAAATGAACTTTTCATTATCTTATCTTTGGCTACTATAAAAATATGTAATATTTCATAGAAGATATTAGCCAAAATATATGGTATACATATAAAATATATATGTCGAGGTTAGGGTTCATAAAGTTTGTCTTTGGACCTCTCTCCATCGGAAGTTGCGAATTTCCGATGTTAATTACATCGAGATTCTCGAACACCCTTGATTAACTGTCGTAGCGATTCGTATAGAAGGAAACATTCATCCACAAACACAAACACATGGGAATTATAACCCAAAAAATCAATGGAATGCGAACTTAGTATTTAAGTCCAACGCATAGTGACTATATAAAGTCAAATGAGAATGCAAAAACTTAGTATCTAAGTTTGATTTGGCTCTTTGATTTATGTCTTACGGGGTATGTGTAAGGATTCCAACATTTTAAGGTTTATATTCCTTAACTATATCATCATACTTTGTATGAGATCAGCTCCTTCAACTTAAGGTCTTGTATTAAGACATATGTTAGATTATTAAAGCTAATCTAGATCCGAGCATATTCAGATCAAATTCTATGTTGATTTCATATAAGTTCTTATATATTGAACTAAATGAAATCTGTCAACCTTTCCCATGCCATTTTATGGTCCAAGTCTTTTCATTAAGGACTTAGATTTTATGTTATCTTCATTACGGTTTGGCATCTTAGACCTATTGATTGAAATCAGAAATTCTTTGCCTAAGTCTTTACATCTTGACCTAGTGGAATAGCATACGTCCCTTATCATTGTTAGGGTGTACTCCTTTTTATTATGAACTTTGGAAAAAACTAAAAGAAACATATGTCAATCTGATTCGGAATGAATACGCTTAGGTTTGGAAAATGATGTCCTGACCAAGCTCTTCTTTAAATGACATACATGTCTATCTAACTATGGGATCCATGAGACTACCTCAGATCCAGGTGACTGGACATTGTTAGATTCCAAGTCTTAATTTGCTAAGTCTGATTTTTATGAGGTCGGATCAAGCATATTTGTGGTGATTATGTTACTTCATATCAAGTACTTAGGATTATCACCTTATCAAATCTGATCAAAGATGGACATATCTGGAATGTCGGTATCAGACTTAAAACACATCTGTAGGTATGTTCCTAGGGTACCCTATACGCATCTGCTGGACCCCCTCCTCCTAAACTTTGATATATCAAACTTAGGATCTATTAGGATTATCACCTTATATTCTGAATCTTGGGTTCAAACATATTAAACTTGGGATGTATTACTCACCCCTTAGGCTTAGGATTCTCAACTTCTATAGGTAATTCGGACCTTACTGTGTTTCCTTACCTTTTCAATATTCAAAATTTTGTTTAGGCCCGGCCTTACCCATATATGGGTCCGGGATCCCCCCCTATTATTTTCAGATACTCATGGATGAGGATCTCAACTTGCTTAAGATTCATGCAATCATATAATTGACATGAATACCAACCTGAGCCTAGGTATCTAGCTCCTAAGTATTGCTAGGATTCAGACCTATAGCCGATCCTGAAATTGACCCTAAAATGGTCAGAATTCTACACCAAACCAAGCATTAAGATCTGCTTAAGTAAAGCCTGAAAATACCATGCAGAATAAGGCTTATATAAGCCTGGAATGTCTATCACCTGAACCACCCCAGCTCGGCTACAAGCCTGCCATACAAGACCTTCATACATACCATGGGGTATTCATCTTAACCTCCTGTACAAGCCCCTCGATGATCTGATTATATCCAGATCTAAGACCTGCTAAACCTTCTCTTTATCTGCCCCTCGGACTAGCTGGAACTAGGGTCAAAACCCAGGGAGCTCAACCATGTAGCCTATGGCCGAGAGGCTCATGTTATCAAGATCACAACATGAATCAGAATTGAAGTCCCCAAAATGTAAGCCTCCGGGGTGGGGGGATCTTTAAACCCTATTGACACAGTTGGAGCTCCAAAACCCATGATGCCCTGGGTGTCACTGGGATTCAGACCCAAAGCCGACCCTGAAATTGACCTTAGATTGGTCATTATCCTGCACTGAACCATGTATTAGGATCTGCCTTATGATAGGTATTAAATCTGCCCTACATGAAGCCTGAAATCTTATGCAAAACCAGGCTTATACAAACCTGAAATGTTTATCACCTAAGCCACTTAAGCTCGGCCCATAAGCTTGCCATACAAGACCTTTATGCATACCATGGGATACTCATCTTGGCCTCTTCAATGATCTGATTATATTCAGATCTAAAGCTAGCCAAGACCCTCTCTTTGCCCACCCCTCGGACAAATAGAACCTAAGGCCAAAACTCACAGAGCTGGGTCAGGTATACCATGGCCAGGAGGTTCATTTAAAACAGACCTGGTCAGAGCACTATCACCCTTGAAAGTCCCGTTACTATAAGACTTGTCTCCTCTCTTCCCTTAAATAAGCCTTAGCCTTAGGTGTTGAATTATGCAGCCTCCCTGGACTGGGCTCAATGTTTTTTCACCCATCTGATGAAGTATATATGAACTCTAGTCCAAACGGATTGGGGATGTCCATGAATGATGGCTGGATTTTAACCCAACTTCATGTCTGAAATAGGTGTTGGGAGCTTAACATTTGCGACCCTACTTAGCCTTGAGATTTCATGATTAGGCTCAGGCTAGTAATCATAGTACTAATCCTTATATGTCCAGCCTCCAATTTCCTATTAGATTTGAGAGCAACCTTCTCCTATTTATTTTGAATAGGTAGATCATAACCTAGATGTCTAAGTCCTGAAATCAGGTCTACAATGTGCCTGAAATCCGAAGGTTATAGTTCAGTTCAATCTATTGTTAGACTGTATGTACTCCTTGCTCTCTTATGTTCAGACTTAGCCTCTCAATCAGCTTCTGCATTACACATGGTTCTCATAAATTGCATACATATATATATAATGATCCTTGATCACCAACATATGAGTGTCAACATACATGTTTCATTTATGCCATATGGTGTATATTGTATAACATATCCTTGTATGGTGGAGTTTAAATATGACCATAACTTCATCACATCGAGGTCATCTCATCTATTTTGTAAATACAGATTTCTATAGATGAAATTATCACTCAAATTATTGAGCTCATTTGCTTTCTCTCTATTATGAGATGGACCAAGGAACTGAATATATAGCTTCAGTTCTGTCCGGAATATGTGGACGGGGCCATGCTCAAAAATATGCCACTGTCATGTCCCGAAATAGGCATCAGCCTTCTCATAGGCTCCTTTGACTTTTCTGGCTTTAAGGTCTTCAAGCTGACATGGGGCAGTATGATGCACATGTTCTTATGCTCAGCTGACATGAAGTCCTCAAGGCCCGACTGGCCATCATTCCATACACTTCATACTTCTTTTCTTTGCTTCATCAGGGCTACCCGGGGGGGGGGGTCTATAATCCATCATGTGGGTTCCAAAGAGGCCGGGTATAACCCCTCTTTTCCTTGATGACATAAAGCACCCTTGCAATTCTGCCGGAATGGTCAAGTTCTGGGGGTTCATCCTTCAGGTTTTTAAGGCCGAGGGAGGCTGTGAAAGAAGGGTCAGGGAGGGGACAAACTTGGCATTTGATTGCCTTCCTTGATGCCCGAACATGTGAGGGATTCTGGTATGAGCAGGGTGATATCTTGACAACATTGGAGAGGGATCATGGGGATTGAGCTGTCAATGGATATGGTATTTGAATAAGGACGGATGGGGTGATGGCCATGGTATCTTACCTTGTAGCCTTCAAACTCTGCCCTTAACCTTCTGCAAAACAGTGGCCGCAGGCCCTTCAATTGCTTCCCCTTTTTGATGCTCCGGAGATGCACTTGGATTCCCTGCTGAGATGGCTCTGACAGAATCTCCCCTCTTCTCCTCCTGCCTCCCCTTATCACAGGCCGCGGGATGGCCTTTTTATAGTGAGTGGCAAGGAAGATGGGGTCGGGAGTCAGGACTGGGTCGTTTGGGCCCAAAACCGACCCGGGTCGGTCGGGGTCGCGACCCGGGTTGGGCCGGGGTCGGCCGGGGTCGCCAAAAATAATAATAAAAAATTAATTTTGGGGTCGGGGTCTTGGGGTCGGGACCGGGTCGGTCGGCCCCAAAAGCGACCGGGTCGGGCCCGGGTCGCGACCCGGCGAACCATGGTGTGTGGAATCCTCCCCTTGCTCCGATGGTGGGAGAGGGTCATGGGCGCATGACCGGAAGTGGGGGAAGTGGGGCATGATGGACATAAATTCCGGGCCAAGTCATCCTTGGGAGATCATGGGGGGACAAATGGCAGTCCCACCTCCAGCATTCTCTCACGTGAGAGGCATCCAATGGGACATTTCTTATCAAATCCTGGCCCTTCATTTGATGGACTGTATTAAGTATATAACTCATCCGGTTGATGGGTGTTCCATCCAATCACAGCCATCAATCTCCTTATTGGATATTGACCCTATTAAGGATCCAGGAAGGCCTTGTCAACCGGTAATTAACCTTGCCCATAGATTATTTATCGGATATCCAATAATGCTGAATCCATTGGATATTATCCTATTGAGGATCCGGTTGGACCATTGTGCTGTACGTTGAGGATCCATGAGGATTAGAATCCATTTGACCTATTCAACATCCAATCCTGGCCGCTGGATATCCTCGGCCTCCACCTTGCATCTCTTTTGAATTCCCTCCCGCGGATTATCCTCTTTTGCAGGTTTTTCTGTTCAGTCTCCCAGCTGGAGACAAACTCTCCCACCCGCGGGCTCCTCTATAGCTGGTCCTCTGCCTCCTTCGATCGCACCTTTCCTTCTTAACAGGTGTTGCAGCAGTCTGTCCCTGCCAAGAGAAGCCACCGGGCCCCCTGCTGTTGGAAGTCTTTGGGGGTCTTCCCCTCCTGTTTGGGGTCAGGCCGAGGAGGTGAACAACATCCTTGTCATCCTCGGGTGAGTATACTTCGTGTATTTCTCTCTTAAGCTCTATGCATGGTGACTCTTTGATGTAACCTCAAAATTTAAAAAAGATTTCTTTTTGTTTTGGAAATTCATTTTCCATTTGGATTAGATTTGATTTGACCTTAATATTGACTTCTTAGGAAAATAGATGGTATTCCATAGAAGTACTAACTAGGGTCAAAATTATATGTTGAGGTTGTTAGGTTCTTTGAAAATTTGTTTTGACCTCTCTCCGTCGGATGGTGCGAAGATCCGACGTTAATTACATCGAGATTACTCGAAAACCCTTGATTATCGTCATAGCAATCCATTGGAACAGAAAACATGCATCCAAATAAACATTCACACATGGACATAGGAAAACAATCCCATAAGTTTGATAGAATGCAAGCACTTAATGTGTTTGAATTTAGTTTGGTTTTGATTAAAATTGATTTGAGTTAATTTGAGTTGAATTTAATTTGAATTGGCTGATTTTAAATTTGTTTGAAATGGATTTTATTGGGATTAGTTTGATTAAACCTGATTTGGAAAATCTGATCTTAATTGAATTGACTGGAATTCAGTTTGAATTGTTTATGGATTGCTTTAATTTGTTTTAGATTTATTTGGTTAAAGTTAATTTGTTTTAAGGTTTGATTTAAGAGATTGGCTTGGATTGAGTGAAATTGATTAAAATTGAGTTTGATTTGAGTTTAATTTTGGCTTGGTTTGTTTAATCTGAGTTTGTTTGAGTTGGTTAAAATCAAGTTGAAAATTGAATTGTTTTGAATTGGGTTGATTTGGATTGAATTGGCTTTATCTGATGGGTTTAAATCAGATTTCAGTTAAATCCGGAAATTTTTAATTTCATGAATTTGACAGAAGGCTAGGTTCTCTTTTAGAGTTCAGTTGTCTTGATTTTGTGTATGGATTGTTTATTAGTTCAGTTTGTTTGTTTTAAACTTAACCTGTTTGGTTAGAGTTTGGTTAAAAAATTTTACTTATGAAATTGGATTGTTTTTAAGTCCTGGTTAGAACATGAGTTGTTGGAACTTGATTTGGTTTATTCATTTGACTTAAATTCTGCTTACTGATCTATTTGAGCTTGAAGTTTGATTGAACTTGAGTTATTTAAGGTTCATTTGGAAATTTGATTTTTTATTTGCAGATTCGGCTGAATTGAAGTTGAATAGGATCTGTTTTAGTTTAAACAGGTTGGGGTTTCACAATTTTCAGTTTCATTTTTTATTTGTTATCTTTGTTTGTTGATCCTCTTAGAATGACGTTCAGATTTTAGATCTTTGAAGTTCGGATTCTTGGAGTTCAGATTCCAGATTGCAGATTTTTTATAGATTTCAGTGTTTTTTGTATGTTTCAGATTCCAGAAATGTGAAGTTCAGACCTTGAAACTCCTGAAATTCAGATTTTTGAATCTCCAAGTTCCAGAGTGCAGGTTTTTTTTAGTTCGGATCCCCTGCAGATTTTAGATCTTGTTGCAGATTCTGCATTTCCCATCTTCAGATTTCAGATTTTTAAATGGGTTAAGTTCAGATTTCAGATTTTAGTCTTTGAATTCCAGAGGTGATTTCAGATTTCAGAAAATTTCAGTTTCAAGTCTGATTTTTTTTGTGTGTGTGATTTTGCAGATTTAACAGATTTCGGATTTTTACAGGTTCAGACTTTTCAGATCCAACTTGGGTCTGTTCTGATTAATCGGTTCTGATTTTGAGCCAAATTTGTTTTGATTTACATGGAGGGATTATGTTACAGGTTGAATTAGAAAATAGAATTTTGGGCAAACTTGATCTCTGGCGGTTCTGCTTGCTGCAAAGCTTACCTCCAGATGGATTAAACTTGAGATTTAATTTTCCTTGATCGGACGGCAGGTCCTCAGCATTTGATTCTTAACAAGATTTTCAGATTTCTTAAATGTCTTGTTTTTATATTGAAATTTCAGATTTATGTTCAATTTTCAATGTGCTTGCATTCACTCATTCCGGCAGGGACTGTTTTCTCCTTGCATTGAATATTGAATTCTTCATTGTTTGAAGTTCACACAAGTCCTCCTGCTTCTTCTCTTTTTTACAAGAAAACTGTGACATCCCCTCAATTCGGGATCAAGTATATGCCAGTCTTGAATGTTGTCTTGAACACATTCCAGCATTTGATAGGCATCTGGAAATCTGTCTTGTCATTTCAGTAGTTTGAACATGGACATGCCTTTGATAGGCATATGAAGTCTTCTCCCAACCGGTTCAAGGTTGAGCATACCCGGCTTTTGATAAGCTTATGGGTACTCATCTCATGGTTGGTTTTCCTCATTAGCCTATGGTTTAAGCATATTTGCATGTTGATCATGCACAGCCTCCCCATGGCATTAGGGGTGAGCATTAAACGGTTCAAACCGAAAAACCAAACCGAACCGGCCTGTTTGGTTCGGTTCGGTTTGGTTTGAACCATGTTCGGTTTGGTTTGGTTTGGAAGTCCTCCAAACCGGTTTAAACCAAACCAAACCGTGTAAATCGATTTAATTAAAAAATTATTTAAAAACTGTTAAAATATTATTAAAAATAAGATTTTTATAATTTTATAATAAAATAATATTTATTTTGATTGTTTTTAACTTAAAAACTATTATATATATGTAAAAAATAATTAATTAAATTATTTTAATATATTTTCGGTTTAAACCGAACCAAACCGAACCAAACCGAATTGAAATGGTTTGGTTTGGTTCGGTTTGAGGGGTTGAATCGGTTTGGTTCGGTTTGGAAAAAAAATGGCCCAAACCGGACCAAACCGAACCATGCTCACCCCTACATGGCATAATGGGCCAAAACAACTCCCTCTTGGGGCATGGTAAGACATTGAGGTCTCTAACTAGACCTTTGTATGTCCACCTTAAAGGGTCAAGGGGCATGCTTAAAGCCGGCCCATTGCTTTCCCTCTTTGTTTTGAATTCTTTTAAATTAAGCCAAGACCATGAGGCGGGTTTTTAGCCGCCCGGATGCTCGTCTCGGTTTGTTGATTAATTAAATAGATTGTTATTTAATTTCTGTTTATTGTTTGTTTTATTTTATTTTTTTTGAATTATGGGTCAATAGGCGTGCTTAAAGCCGGCCTATTGCTTTCCCATTTATTTTCATTCTTTTAAGTTATGTCGAGACCATGAGGCGGATTTTTAGTTAACCGGATGCTCGCCTCGGTTTGTGGAATTAGTTAATGAATTTTTATTTAAATTTTCAATTGATTGTGCATTTTAAAAGAGAGATTATCTTTTTTTTTCCTGTCTGTGGCTCCAGCTCGATGGGCCGGCCCATCTTCCTCCTCCTTGCGCCCGCTGGCTGGTCCGGCGGGCCCCCTTTTATTTATTTATTTTCACAACTTCCAGCAGGTGGGCCCCATGCCTGTGTTGACCGGCGGGTCAACATCCTCACATGGCTGCTCCCGCGCGAGCGCGCGGCTCCTGGCCGCGGCCGCGGCTCCTGGCCGCGGCCGCGGCCTTTTTTTTTACTTCCCTTTTCCCCTGGTGGGCCCCGCCACATTTTGACTTGCGGGTCAAAATCGGATCACCGCGCGCCCCTCCTCCTCCCCATATATGCCAGCGTGGACATAAGTGGGAGAAAAAATAAAATCCAGCGGGCTTCTCTTCCTCCCGACCAGACGACGGCAGCAGACGGCTCAACGGGCCTCAACGGCTTCTCAGGCGGAAGCAGGCGGCGGCATTGGATGCTCCAGGTTTCTCCGGCAGCGGCAGAGGGTGACCAAGACCTCAACGGCGGTGCTAGACCTTACCAACGGTGGTCGGCCAAGATGACGAGCTCCTGAGACGACGATTCCGGCTGGCCGGCAATCGGCTTGACCCCAAGGATCCAAGGGAACCCCACAGACTCCTCCGGCGGGCTATTGGGCACCCTCCGAGCCTTCTCCGGTTGACGGCAAGCAGGGTGGAAGGAAGGGAAACCGCGGAACCTCCAAACCCTCCGGTGACAGGTAGACTTCGGCTGCTACGCCCGCCTGTTTTTTCGATCCCCTCTGGTGGCTCCCTCTATTTTTTTTTTTCTAGCGGCCTCTCGGTTGCTCTCCAGGATCGCTCGGGGGTCTGTTCACGTAGGTCAAGGCATTGGGTGATGGTTTTTTTTATAGGCCTCGGCGGTGTCCTTCCTCCGCCGGGAAACCTCCCGCAATAGAGGTTGCGGCTCCGAGAAGGACTCGGAGCAATCCCGAAACTTATGGGATCGACCCCCCCTTCCCTTCTTATCTTCATATGCCTTCTTACGGCAGTCCCCTGCCGTCGCTGGCATTGATTCCGAGTAGAATCCGACGGGGAGTCGGTTTCCTTCCCTACTCCGACAGCTCCTCCTCTTTATTTATTTTTTTTCTTCTCTTTTTTTTTGACGTGGACTGGTTATAGAGGAGATGGCATCCATGGGCCAATGATTGCTGGCTCCATGGACCGCTAGCCCGATTGGGCTATTTCAGGCTTTGACAACTCAGCTCCTGGCCCAACCGATCTTCTTTTAGCTGCTGGCCTGCTTTCCCTTCTCCCCTTTTTTTAAACACTTATGTGACATCTCTTATCATACGTAACTATTTTTGAGTGCCAACACTCTTCTATTTGCTCTTCCCTCCATTGGTCATTGTTATACTATGTTTATACATTTGATTTTCTTGAGCTTTGTTGTTATGTACGCATGTCTTCATCTCCTCTTTCTTCTCCTTTTCTTTTGAGTGGGCATATTGACTACATCTATGCCCGGTCTTCACTTCTGTTTGGCTGTCATCAGCCGCACATGACCACCCCTTTTTTTGTACCATGGATATGTTTATGATTCTAGCTCTCTTCTTCTATTTTCTGTTGGCAGCCTATAATCTATCCTATGCCTTCCCTTTTTGCAAGTATACATGTAGCCGCATGTATTGGGATGTTCTCATTTAAAAGAGCATGTTTATTTCCCTGTTTCCCATTATATGCAGGGGCCTGGCTTCTTCATATGCCATCCTTGGTTGGGATCCTTATCAAATTCTCTTTTTTTTAGAGGGGCTTTTGCTGTTTTTTTTTTTTAGCAGGAGCCCATCAGCTCCTAGATATGTAAACTCCTTCAATCCATATGAGGATCCGGAGGTGTGGGATGTATGACACTCCCGGTCTTCCTTATTCCCCTTCCCATTCCTTTGCTCCGGGGTCACCTATTGGTCCCTCTTTGGTCAGCAGGGGCAGGAATACACAAAAGTTTTTTTTTCTTGGTATATGCCTAATTTGATTGGGCTTTGAGTCCCCCTTGTGTATTCACATCCAATTATGCATATCCGGCCTTAGATATATGTGCTTGATTCCTTCTTTGATTCATACACCGATGGTGGGGTATAGGGAATTAAGTATTTTTTATTCCCTATTGCTTCACTTTTCTTTCCCCCTCTCTCTTTTTTATATAAGTCTTCTGTCAGTCTGATGCATGTGTCAATATGTCAATCTGAAATTCTAAGTGCCAACACCCTACTACTCAAAATATGGATGATTAAAAGCCCCTATAAATAGCAGTTTCTTGGAGAGTCACTCAAGTCCATCTTTCTAGCAAGGATCAGCTGTCTTTAGCAGTACCCAAGTGTTTCTAAGAATTACATTATGCAGGTCTGTGTTCTTCATACATTATACATTGTGTCCACTTCAAGGACACACTGAATAAACATTGAACCTCCTGCGGCTAGAGCCTTTACTCAGAGAGCTGTGTATAAATATGTTGAAGAAAAGGATTTCCCACAATCACCGGCAAAGCAGTTCTCTTGAACCAGAAGTGAAAGGAAAAAGGAGTTTATGGTGCACCTAGATGCCCTACGGTCTGGTGGATGGTACTTCATTGATTTTGGTGGCAAAAGAGATGCACGATCTATCCAATACAAAACTAGAAAACTGAAACGGTTCAAGTCAAGGATTCTAAAGTTGGATCTGCCAGCCCCTGGATCAGCCAGGACAGATCAGATTTCAACGAACTCAACTGATTAAGTGAAGACCAAGTAATCGGTTGACACCAAAATTAACTACATGTATCAATTTGGGGATGCTAGAGTCCAACTCAAAGTCAGACATCCAAATCCTCTTTGTCAAAATGTACGAATTCTACTCAAACTCGAATGCCTGAATCATACTCGAAATCAGATATCCAAATCCTATTGAAAATCAGATGTTCAAATCCCACTCAAACTCAGATGTTCGTATCCTACTAGAAATTGGATATTGAAACCCTACTCAAACTCAAATGCCCGAATCTTGCTCAAACTCAAATGTTCGAATCCTCCTTGAAGTCGGATATCTAAATCCTACTCAAACTCAATTGTCTGAATCCTACTTGAAGTCAGAGGTCCCTACTTGAAGTCAAATATATGGATCCTACTTAATTTTGAATCCTGGACCTTACTCAAATTTGGATTTCAGGCTCAAGTCAAAACTGGATTTCCAAGCCTATTCAAGTTCAGATTTTAGCTCCGAGTCCAAGCCGGGTTCTAAACTCTACTTCGGATAAGGTTCCAGACCTGAAGAAAAAAAAAAGATGAGTTTCAGATTTACAAGAAATGGATGACAGCTGAAAACAAACATAAAAGCAAAAAGGAAAGAAGGAGAGTTTCAAAAAAAATTTCAAGGCCCATTAAGACCCATTTCCAGGCCTGATCTTGGAACAATTCTCGGAGTTCCACATTTAGCCCATTTTAGAAAAACTTACAAGCCAGTTAATAGTCTATTTTTGCACACCTGGTTGGGCTTACTTATGGGCCACTTGAAGATAATAAAATGCGCCCACATGGGCCTTAAAGTGGGCACCACATGGCCCACTAGGAAGTGACAAAAATCAGCCAAAATTTCATCGTTTGGCACATTAGTTGATAAGGAAGGTGGAGAGTTTCCTATTTGGTACCTTCCAAATCCAAGAAGATTCTCTACATTGCAATCAAATCCAATCTAGATTAAAATCATATAAATCTTATAAAAAACTTAGTAAAATTCGAGGGTCAATTGTACATCAAAAAAGTATGTAATAGTATAAGTGAGACAGAGAGAGAGTGAAGAAAGAGCTGAAAAGAAACTTAATTAAGTATATAATATATGTTTCTAATCATAAATCTTAAATATGTATGATAATATAAGTGATAGTGCAATATATTAATATATTCAAACTATCATTAAATAAGTGTCCCTTGTGAGGGGTATCAAGAGGGAAAAATCCCTCAAAATTATTTTTTAATGATGTAAAAATACCCAAGGCGCCTTGCCTGGGCACCTTGGGCGCCTAGGCTGGTGCCTTGGATGCCTTGGGCGCCTTTTTGGCCCCAGACAAGGCGCCCTTGGAAAAGCGCCTTGCCGCCTAGGCGGGCGCCTTGACAACTATGCGCCTCAGATAGAGTCAGATGGACTTCCCCGACTAGTTAGAAGGGTTTAGGCATTCTCTCCTGAATTACACCGTTCAATTGCTTACAAAGGAGCTTTATAAGGTTGTTTCTTTTTGCATGGTCTTCACGGTGATAGCCACTTGGAGAACCTCCAAAATCATCTTCAAGGCAATGGCGCAAGGTCTTGCACGGTTCTTTGTATTTTTCTTTTTCTTTCATCTTTCAACACTGCAAGGCCAAGAAAGATTCCTCCATTGCCAGCCCTCTTTCTTCTCTATGATTTTTTTTCTTTTGCTACAAGGATAGTAGCCAACAACACCTAAGACAACAAAATAAAATAGAAGTGAAAAGAGAACTGTTGGCGTACATTTTTTTCAAAAAAAAAGGGAGAAACAAATAGGCAGACTTGGGAGCTGGGCTAACGGCCCACAAATCAGCCGCAATTGAACCTAATTGTACACCCCAATAGGGGCCTTGATTAGCTGGCCCATAATTGAGCCAATTCAGCCCCTAATCAGGCTCTGCGTACAGCCACAGTAGGCTTGGGCTGCAGCCTCCTGCTGGCCCAGAAACCAGGCCCACCCGAAGCCTCCTTCTGGCCCAGGAAGCCAGGCCCACCTGCAGCCAAGTCTGAACAGGGCCTGCCATGTCAGCACTGCCACGTCAGCATCTGCCATGTCAGCACATGCCACATCAGCATCTATTATGTCAGTACCTGCCATGTCAGCGCTGCCACGTCAGCATATGCCATGTCAGCACATGCCACATCAGCCTCTGTTATGTCAGCACCTGCCATGTCAGCACTGCCACGGCAGCATTTGCCATGTCAGCACCTGCCACCTGCGGCCAAGTGTGAACAGAACCTGCCGAAACCTCCTGCCACCTCAGCATAACCAGCCGCACCAGACTGCCAACTCAGCCCAGCGGTCAGTTGAAGAGAGGGGGAAGATGAAGAGGCAGCCAGTCAATCAAGTCCATTTAATGGAATAACTGCCATGGTGGAGGCCAAGAGGCCTGCGTACAAGCCCACCTGTTGGCTCTTCACCTTCCCCCACTCCCTATAAGAGAAGGGGGACACGCCAGCATCTGAGAGAGGCTGCTAAAGACGCCGCCAGGCTGTTGGTTTGAGCCCCCATCCTGCTGCCACCTGCTGCCTGCGACCAGGAAGGAGAAGAAGAGAAGAAGAAGACAAGGTAGGAAGGAGGCAATATATGTATGCTTATTATATAGCCCTCTAAGGGCTCCTCTTTCTATCTGTTCCAGCTGCCACCTTCAGCCCCTGCCCTGTCTGCAGAAAATGCCCCATTTCGGCCTGATTAAACCACCCTGATATGGACTGCACCGGCCTTCTCTCCAAATCCAGAAATCTGGCCCCCATGCAGACCATTTTCGGTTACCTGCAGCCCCCCTTGGCTCAGCCGAACACTCCCTCCCCATAGGTGTCTAAAACAAGCCCCATTTCAGGCCCATATCTGGCCCATACTCACTCCATGATCAGGCCCCTTGCAGCCCATTCAAGAAAACCCCCGAACTGCACCTGTTTTAATTCAAAAAAAACAGGCTCATGCGCAGCCACCTGCGGCAACCCAAAGCCTGGCCCTTGCCCAGTCCAATTCAGGACCTGTTCAGCCCATCTAACAGACCTTCAAACTGGTCATAAACACCCCCATTTGTGGCACCTATTAGAGCCCTAGGTGAGGGTGGATGACCCGGGGATTCTTGGAGACCGTCCGACGGGCCAAGTCTACTCCGGGCGGATCCTCATTTCTCCTGCTCAAAACAGCCCCTTTGTGGCACCTATTAGAGCCCTAGGTGAGGGTGGATGACCCGGAGATTCTTGGAGACCGTCCGACGGGCCAAGTCTACTCCGGGCGGATCCTCATTTCTCCTGCTCAAAACAGCCCCTTTGTGGCACCTATTAGAGCCCTAGGTGAGGGTGGATGACCCGGAGATTCTTGGAGACCGTCCGACGGGCCAAGTCTACTCCGGGCGGATCCTCATTTCTCCTACTCAAAACAGCACCTTTGTGGCTATCCTTGCTATCCTATTTTGGTTCCTTTTGGAGCATCTTCAAATGCCCCCCTGTTCCATTGCCCCTTGAGCAAGCCAAAACAGGTCCGAAGTTGCCCCTTTGAACAGTCCCAAAACAGGTCATTTTCAGCCTCTTTTGCCCACACTCCATGCCGCTGCAGCAGGGGAGAAAACTCCCAAAACAGGTTCTGCAGAGGTGAAGTGAAGCAGTGGACAGCAGTTTGAATGTGGGCCGGCTTGAAGGTGACGGCCCGGCACCCCTTGGAAACCGTCCGACGGGCCAAGGGCATAGCCGGGTGGCCTTCCAAGTCGGTCCTACCCAGCAGCTCCAGCAGTGCAGCAGCTCTTCAAACAGGCCCTTCCGGCCCAAAACAGTCCAAAACAGGCCCGGCGGGCCTATGAAGATTGAAGGCCGGCTCGGAATGCCGATGAAATTGAACTGGCCTTCATGGCCTTGTTTCAAAAAAATAAACAAATAAAAATTCAGAATGCGAAAGTAATATTAAATTAAGGAGATCCACCCTTCGCGTGGACTCCAACCTTGGATGACTCCCCCCGGGTCCGCCCCGGGATGTCGATCCGGACGGTGGCGCGGGCATGCTCCCGTAGCCGGCGATCCTTCCCCCAATATGGCTAAGCTAAGGCTGGCTATTTTGGATGGGTAAAACTTCACTAAGTTGGAAATGACCGGCATGCCGTCGTAATGCCGAAATTTTCCAGAATTGGTGAAGAACCTATGTTGGGGGAAGAATTGCCTAGCTTTTCTTACATCATTGTACTTCACCACATGAAATGAAAGTGACCTTCGATGTCAATTTGAAATGCATGAAACCGGACATCCGATGGCAGCCCGATGGGTCGGAGGTGATGCGAACCGCCAAACCAAATAAAATCATTTCAAAATCAATCTGAAAGTTCAACCGAAAACAAAGAAAATCAGAATCGAAATAAGCAAACCGGTTTCAAACAATCTGGAAATAGACAAAGCAAATCAGGTTCTGAAATGGGATTCCCCTGCCACCTTTGCAGGCCTTCACGTAGGCCTTTCTATTACTCCCCATTTGGTCCCTTCCCCCTCCAAACCAGGTCTGGCCAACCCACGTTCAGCCACCTGAGCAGGCCCATCTGCAGGCGTCGAACACTCCCCAGCTCAGGTCCCAAAGCATGCCTGCTCGGTCCACCAGCAGACATCCTACAACCGGTCCATGTTCAGCCCACATCCAGGCCCATTTTCAGCCACCTGCAGCCCACCTGCAGGTGCCCATAACCGGCCCCCTGTTCAGGCCCACAACTGGCCCAGGAGCAGTCCTAAACCAAGCCCACAAACAGGTCCCTTTGAGACCCAATTCCAGCCCACTTGCAGGCCCACTAAGCAGACCCAAAAACCTGCTCCTAAAACCTGCAGCAAGCAGCCCCTCTGCGGCCCCATTCAGCACAGCCCTCTGCTGGTCTCAAAAAAAATGATGAAATCAGTCCCGGTTGAAATGCACCTTGTGCAGGCCTGAGCCGGCCCATTTCAGCCCGAGATGGGATTCTATCTTGGGTCCGGGAGAATAGCATAGTCAGGTCTGTTTTCATCCCATCTAAACTCCCTCAAACAAGCCCCTTTGTGGCCAGCTTCTTTGCCCTCTTTGGCAATCACACTCTAGCCCCTTTGTGGCTCGGTGGAATCCCAAATCAGTCCTTAAGTAAAAATCAGATTTCAGTTACACCCAAAACACATGAATTTCAGATTTTTTTAATTAAATATGTCAACACCAAAAACCAGATTTTTCAATAAAATCTGCCAAAACAAAAATCAGATTTAGGCAATCCACTAAAAACAGATTCTAGCCAGCTTCAAAAATCTGATTTTGGCAATCTGAAATCCACTTAAAATCCACTAAACTTCTTCCCAAAAGAAACCAAACAAATAACATTTCAAACATTCAAAAAATGGATCAAAAACAACTCAAAACCAGAAAGATCAGAAATCTGAAAATCCAATAAACCAATCAAACAACAAATGCCAAAACTGCTTAAAATACTTTAAGCACATAAAAATCAAAACCAAAACAGGTTCTATACAACCTAAACCAAAACAAACCTAAAAGTCAAACCGAAACCAAAATAAACAACAAAACCAAATCAATCAAAACAATTGATTCAAATTCAAACCCTCAAAAATCGACTTTCAAGTCAACCAACAAACAAATAAAACAAACCCGAACAAATCGGTTTGCATCTCATCGGACCCAAAAGGCTACTGCCCTTTTGAGTTATTTACTTTTTGTGGATGTGCATGTTTCCAAAAACAGGTTGCCGCGACGGTTAATCAAAGGCGTTCGAGCCGTTGCTCGATGTAAGCTAACGCCAGATACTCGCACCATCCGGCGGAGAAGGGTAAAAATGAAATTTTCAAAGAACCCGAACCTCGGTTCTTATATTTTTTAAACTATCACCGGACTACCTAATATTTTAGGTATCATCTATTTTCCTAGATAAGTCCGTGGAATCAAAAAATGTCTTTCTTTCTAAAAGAACAGACGCGTAAAAAAGAGAGGTTCACACAAGAACCATTACAGGGATCTACATCGGTAATTGGCTTAGCCCCTGAACCTTTACTGAATAAAAAAAATAACTGATTCTGGATAAGTGGAAGAGACATTCCTGCTCTTTATTCCACCCCATATGACCAGAATAGGAGAATGAAGGATCAGCCATCACAATACTTTTTCTTCCTTCAAAGTCAGTTAATACTCCAACTTTTGATAATTTTCTAAGTTCCACATTGACCAGGCAGTAATCAGCTTCACCCAGATGAGAAATCAAGTGTGTTTAGGGAACTCTCAGAAAGTATTTCATCTGAAATTTTTTAAGTATTTTCATTCAGAAGTACTCATGGTTTGCAGATTCAACTGAGCAAATCAGCAGATCTAATGAGATTGGCTATGGCCAATGTGATTCCGCAGGCCATGGACCAACATCTGGCCTATTTCGGCTGGGTCACCTGGGATCATGGGAGTCAAGACGGACTGGGATCGGCAGTTTTGGGATGAGGATCAGCTGATCCAGATGAATTAGTTTGGCTGTCTTGAGATCAGCCAATCCCTGCCTAGGATCAACCAGGATTGGCAATTCCAGCCAACAGCCAAGATGGGAAGGTTCTTAGTTGATCTCAGCTTCCGTATGTTATCACTAGAAAAATCCAATTTCCAAATATGTTTCTATTTCAACATCACCTTCTACATATACTGCTAAAATGTTACGAATACAACAAATGAGCCTAAAAGAGTTAAAGCTGCACTTTGATCATTTCCACCCTAATGCCTAGTGGTGTTATATTGTGTATTCATCGATAGTCGTAAAGGAATCAAAGAAAGAAAGGCAAGTGATGATGAATGCCATATCATTCTTCATGTCAATAATGGAACAACAAAAGCTAGAGACCAAAAGCCAACTCACTTCACAACTTAGTGCAGAAGATGCAGTTTGACGTTCTGCCGGATCAATTGCAAGAAGGGTCTCAATCAAAGGCAAGGCTGATCGTGGAAAATCTTTAAAGGTCTCCGATATGCATCGCTTGTATGGCTGCTGTGGTTTAAAAATTGTAGCATGTGGTAACTTCGATTTTTTCCAGTATTCTTCGGGGGGTGAGCCACATAACTTGAATATCCTGTGAAGTTGCTCCACCTGATGAAAAAAAGCCAAATAGTTGAGTATTTGTTCTTCCTCCTTTTAGGACTGCTTATGATTGGAAGGATGAACATTAAACCATCTCAAGTACAGCATTTTGGACTCAACTTTGTACTTTTGTGGGGAGCTACAGTACGAGAACAATGACAAATATTTGGACAGGAAGTTCAACTTCATGTAGGCCAGCTCTCGCTGTCCAAGATGAATTATCACCAAACATTTAACATAACATGCATTCATATACAGAGATCAACAAAAAAAATCCTCCATGGCGATATCAATTGCTGTGACAAATATGAATTGTTATCTACTGAACTCTGATATCATAAGTTCATAAGTGCATCCTAAAAAGAAACCAATTACAGTACTTGGAATTTCAGCAATTCATGAGTGAAGTATAGGAATGCAGGAAGAAGCGATGTGCAGCATGTGATTCACCAAGAATGAAAGAGATGCATGCCTATTAGGCTGTATGAATCATTTAGAATCCTATTTCATATGTTTTTGCTTTGTTGGCAAGGCATACAGAATTTGTTAAGCTTGTTCAATTAACATCGAGGAAATTTCCAGAAACATAATTCTCTAAGCAAAAGAAATTTTACCTTAAACACATGTAGATGCATGAAAATGCACCGATTAACAGAACAAGGCAATTTAGGGCATTATAGGGTGTTTGGTTACGTTTTTTTTTCCTCTTTTTGAACTAAATTTTAAAAATAAAAGAGATAGGGTGTTTGGTTGCAACTTTTAACTAATGTCTCATTTTTAAAAGTGAGATACTCTATGTACATAATCTCTTCTAACAAAAAAACAAGGCAGGACTTGTTTTGTTTTTGAGATAGATGCGGAGGGCGCCGGCGGGGGGAGCGGACAGCGCGCGTGCGGGGGGGGGCTTCGTTGGCGGGGGGAGGCCCGCCGGGGAGAGGGGGGAAGGAGCGGACAGCGCGGGGGGGAGCACTGCGGCGTCGACGCCGCTGCGGGGGGGGCCTTCGTTGGCGGTGGGGAGCACCGCGGCGGGCGCCGCCGGCGGGGGGAGGAACGGACAGCGCGCGGGGAGGAGCGGACGACACTGCGGGGTCATAACCAAACATTACTGTCTAATTTTTAAAAATTATGATGATTTTGCCAAACATCAAATAATTAAACTATTTTGATTTTAAAAATAAAATTGAGAAGTCAAATAATTTTGATTTCAAAAACGAGGTTATCTTAAAATTAAAAACGCTGCCAAACACCCTATTAGTAATGAGAAATAGAAGATGTACAAAATAGCAATATCATGTTCTGCAGCTCTGCTCAGCTCGGTGGTTGCTCTCCCAACTTTTGTAGTAAAAATGAAAACTGCCCAACATAAACTCTAGCATTGTTAACTAATACTAGAAATTAACAGTTGAAAAGAGACGAGGAGGAAAATTTCATCTCAGCAGGCAATTTACATGAATCAATTCACTGGCTGGAGTTGACTGAACTGCACTGATCTGGTCTAGACTAGCAAGAGGACCAGCTGAATCAGGTTGAATCAGACTCGAACTGGTTTGAACAGGACTAAACCAGGCTTGGGCCAAAGTGAACTGAACCGAACTGGGCCCGGACCAGGCTGAACCAACTTGAGTCAAGATTGAACCAGTTTGAATCGGTGTAAACAAAGCTTAAACCAGTCAAACCGGTACTGAATTGGTAAGAACTGGCCAAAGTGAGTTAAACCCTGTAATGACCACGCCAAACCGGCAAACTGGGCAACTGGGGGGCAGTCGACATTCAAAGATAGGGAGGGGCTAGGTAGACTGCCTGTGACAAGATACAGTCCTCCCAAGTCAGTCTGGATTGGAATGGGTAACCTAGATTGGTGGGTACCGATCCAAATCAGATCGGATTGACTGACTTTTCAGAAGTAAAACTGATCCAGAATCAATCTAAATTGGTAATTTTTTATTTTTTGTAGTAAAAAATTCAAAAAATCATTAAAAATTATAAAAAATAGAAAACTCCTTAAATTTTGTTAAAAATAAAAATGTCACATTTAACACACTTTAATGTCATTATAAGATACATGGAAACAAGTGAATATAAGTTAACAACAAAAATTATTCCAATAAACAAATAACAGTACAAAATGATGTGCAACATAAAATATACCTACCTTTTATCAATATCTATGGAACTGACTTTCGTACTGCTCGCTATCAAGATTCTCTTAAATACTGCATTGAGAGTTGTTTGTCATAAATGACTTATACACAATGTTCTGCGAATCAGCTACCTGACTAAAATCATACACGGTATCCTACACTAGAGCTGTGGATAAAATATATGGCTAGAAGTCCTTATGTGATTCTAGATAATTGACTATCACGTACTAATCAAAAAACCCTATCTGATTCCAACATTGTTTTCTACCACTTAGATGTTGTCTTTAACTCAAATCATCAGCCATTCCTTAATTGGTACATGCATTGCTGGAAGAACTTCCTCCTCCCTCCATGAACTATTTCTCATCATCATGTGAAGAGGGTGCATGTGTACCATCTGTTGGACGAACAAGTCATCGCCCGATTGTCAACCTTCTTTTCTTTGTTGTTTCTTCTACTTGTGATGAAAAAGTTGCAATCCTCATGTCACGCTAATAGACCTTTTTCAATTGTTTGAAACATTTCAATATATTTATTATGGTCTTTACTCTCTGAGGAGTTGTTTGTGATGATGGGGCTAGGGTCGAGGCTGGAGTTGAGACTAGAACTATGGCTAGTGCTGGGCTAGGGCTGAGGTTGAGGCAAGAACATGGTTATAACCCGGGTTGGAGCTAGAGTAGCGGAAACTTCCTCTTGCATCTATTTATCTTCAAGTTGAACGTCATGTAATTCCCCTTTAACCCACATACAATCCTCAAAATCAAACTTTGAAAGTGCTTTGGTTGCCTTATGCTCCCACTTAATAAGTAGGTGTTCCTCTTAGAAAAGATATTCCACAGCAACATCTTCAGTAGTTCTTTGATGTACTTGTGCTTCAGCTCTTTCTTCATACGCCCCACCTACAAATCTTGTGAATCTCTCTTTTACAATTTTCTAATTGTCCTTGATGTTCATGTTCCTCAACTACATGTTGTAATGACATAACACAAATTTCTCCGGTGTATTTGATGTAACATATTCTTTCTCTTGATATGGATTAGGATATATGTACTCAAGCTTCTCTCGTATTAGAAAAAACTTTCTCTAGCAATTACGACAAGTGTATTTCATCCACTTCTTGTGTTGACATGTACCCACCTCTCAACTGTAAGATAGAACAATAGATAATGAGTCAATGTTGTTATTCTCATAATAATATCAAATATCATTATAAAATATCATATTTGTTCAATATACTTAGAGCAACCTTGTCATATGAATACCTCATATTTGGATTCAAGTAAACTCCAACTCTCTGTGATTACATTTGAAAATTAAGAGAACACAAATAAACTCCAACCCTCATATCAATAACAATAACAATTGATAAATAACGATGCTCACTTCTAACTCCACTTCTGTTCTATCATGTTGAGTTCTTAAAAATTGTTGTATCGCAGATAAAGTACCTCTCATCCCTTCTTGATCATTACATACTTGGCCACAATATTATATTTGGGGGTTTAAAAAATATCTTGCATTCATTCCATATCACATAAGAACATGCCTATGCATAAAACAATGATAAAACCCAACATAAGAAAAATTACATGTTACATGCACATCATGGTGTAGTGTTTGGTCTCATCTTTCATCTATGATCTACCACAATTTCTTATAACATTTATGATGCTTCACTTTATGTTAAATTTCGCTTTGTCCATGACATTTGAAAGATATCACATTCACATATAAATCCACTAATTTCAACACTTTTACAAGTGACTCAATAATGAATAAATAATATTGTATTCACTCCCAAAAATATTTGTCCATTATTAGATGTTTCATCGGTGCAATGATTTCCAATTGATCTATCATGTTGTGTATGTCAACCATATAACAAATGTACTCAGCCAATACTATGAACCAGACTAGTGCATATTTGTGTCGGTTCATAGTAAGACAATAAAATATGAGACAAATCTAGTTGGATCAAACTTAATAAGATCATGCCCCTCAATATGCTCTCTCACTATGTGGAGCTATGGATGTGAATAGATGAATGACATAATGAGTTGTGCCTAACTAACAAGTGCAGAAAGGGATGTCTATTTGCATATATCCATTATTATGAGATCAATGAAGTGTACTGCACATGGAACCCAAAAGAAATGTGGACTCCTCTATATCAACTTCCTTTACATTGACTTGTACACAAGGATTGCGCGATTGAGAATTGGGATCGGGGGTACCGATTCAATCTAGATCAAAACCAGATCGGTCTAGATCATTTTTTTACAATTTTTTGACAAAAAATTGTTTAAAAATACATAAAAATAAAAAATGTAAAAAATGTGATAATGTTGAAAAGTTATGATTTCATAAGTTATCCCTAAGAGAAGTTTCTTAAACATCATTATCTTAATGGCTATTCCGATTCTTATACTAATAAGAAATTAATATTCATTCTATTAAATAAAAGATATGGTACAATACAACTAGAAATGATATACAACATTAGAATTATACAACTAAAAGGAGAGAAAGATAAAAATATTGAATATACGTTCTCACCACCATAGATGAAATTGTCCATCGTATTTTTTATTTTGCTCTTCATTATCATTCTCTAAGATGATCCAATGACTTTGTTAACACATAAGCCATCCATATCCATATAAAAATAGTAAGTGGGCCATCTGGCTAAAATCATATGCATTGTCTGATTGTGGAGGTAATAATAGATAACAAGACTCTAAATCTCAGAGAGGTTCTGAATATTAAACTGCAGCACACTCATCAAAGAATCATATCTGATCTCATTTTTAACTCCTCTCACTAGAATGCTACCTCTCACCCAAAACTGATGCACCTGCTCCACTAGTACATATACTACTAGAGCCACCCACATGATCTGATCCTCCACCTCCACATCCACCTCCTCCGCCTGAACCCTTATCTTGTTGTTGAGTGGCAAGAATAAAATCTTCCTCATCCTCATCATTATAATCGTCGTCGTCATTATCATCCTCATTAGAGGAAGGTGGTTAGGTGTTGTTATCATAAATCAAATGTCTTTGTTTTATACTTAATTTCTTCATTTTCAATTTTAGTTCTTGTTCTATGGGTGGTCCTATACCAGTATCGTGTTGAACAACTCTATTAAGTGTCTTGAATTCTCCAAAGGCCCCACTCTTTTTAGTGTGAGATCTAGCACCTGCAACTGGACCATGCATTGGATCTATGGCTGGAGCATCAATCTACAGAGCTAGAGTTGCAAGTAGAACTGGAGCCGTATAAGGAACCAAAGTTTTTTTGCCCTTGCTCCATATGCTCATCCTCACCAATGACGTTGTCAAACTCACATTCAACTCAACATCTATCATTTGGGTCGAACTCTGGTTCTCTCTCAGCGCCATTCTCATCCATTCATATTGAAAGTGAATGTTCCTCTTTAAAAAGATATTCCAATTTTACATCTCCTTGTGACAAGCTCTTACTGACTTTAACTGCAACTCTTTCTTGGTAAATATCTCATGCAAATCTAACAAATATCTCTTCAGATATTTTTTTGTCTATCCTTGATATTTTGAATTCTCAAGCTCATGTTGCAATGGTAGAAAACTAAAAAATAATTTCTCCAATCTTTCCGTCTTCAACATTTTCCTTCTCTTGTGCATATAAGGTTGAATGTACCAAGGAAGGTGGGGTCGGGAGTCGGGACCGGGTCGGTTTGGGGCCAAACCGACCCGGGTCGGCCGGGGTGGCGACCCGGGTCGGGACGGAATCGGCCCGGGTCGCAAAAAATAATAATAAAAAATTCAAAATGGGGTCGGGGTCTTGGGGTCGCGACCGGGTCGGTCGGCCCCAAAACCGACCCGGTCGGGTCCGGGTCGCGACCCGGGTCGCGACCCGGCGAACCATGGAATGTACTCCAATTTCTTTCACATTGAGAGAATATGCTACTTTGACTCAATACCTTAACAACAATGACAACTAATAGATTCCATCAACTACTATTATTCAGTTAAATCTACTAATCAATTGTAAAAAGAATAATGCACCAAATTAGCAAGAGCGATAAACTTCTAAAATAAAAATGTTTATACATATATGATACGTGTAATATCGTATCAGGAGAAACTTTGTCATGAGAATATATAAGATCGGGATCCCCATACACTCCAATTTTATGTTTGTATGACGTCATCTGAAATACAATGTGAAATATAATTAGGTTTAGTGCTCATAATCAATAATCAACAAATATTAAATATGTAACAAGTAATATACTTCAATCTCAACCTATGTTCTATTTTGCACATTTCTTACTAGACATTTAATCATTGACAATGTGCCTGACAAGACCTCAACATTGTTACATACTTGAAGACTGTATTGCGTCCTTGGATTGAAAAAATATCCTGTCACAAAAGATATCAATCCAATTCTACCATTGGTAAGCAATCATCCTATAAAATTTGGTACAATAGAAGCGATAATTCTTATGGGTTCAAGTTGATCTTGTCTCAATCAAAACCAAATAACGAAAACTAAAAGCCGAGCAAAACAAATTTAAATATATCTGATAAGAATTCATCTAATCTCTTGGAGATAAAAAAGAACTTTTTAAAATCTTCAAACCATTCAAACATCCGATATCTAGTAATATCCATAAGAACTTCATCCGCAACAAATTTTCTCTACGTACAAGGCTCGAAAACTTTTCCCGAACGAAACTCCATCACCCATGGACACTTTCTAGAGAGAGGAGGTAGAGAGAAAGCTGAAGACGTGATTCTCACCCATAACTTAATAGAATTTGACTGGTATTTATAAAGAATTTAAAATTTTTCCTAAAAACTCAAAATCTCCATAAATTATGTTATTGTCTATGTACTTATGAATAAGTTCTTATGTGTGTGACTCACTAGATCCAATAACTTATTTAGTTGAGACTTAATTAAAATAGAACAATTCTATTTAATTAAATTAAATATATTATCCAATAATAGATTAATCGCCCCACTAATCATGAAAGGTATAAGTCACATCTTATGATCTCAAACGGTTACGGGATAATCTTATCTTCATTGAGTATTTCCATTATCAGTTACCATATGGATATAAACTATCATCCATTAAATATCCTAGTCAAGAAAAAGTATGGCATTAAGTATCAACTCCTTAATATATCAACTCTTTATGATCTCAAACGGTCATAGAGATAATCTTATCTCTATTGATTATTTCCATCATCAATTACCATATGGATATAAATTATCATCCATTAAATGTCCTGGTCCGAAAAAAATATAACATTGACTATCAACTCCTTAATATACCGACTCTATATGATCATGTATTTAAAATTAAATTAATTAGAAAACTCATTTTCCAATTATCCTCTCTATTCTAGCCAGAGATATCTCATAGGACATTCACTTTCACTTACCAAGACTGAACGATCCCTTGTCGTCCACTCAATTGCCTCCACTAGGTTTTCCTTATACCCAATCCATTGTTGTACTGAATCATCTAAAAGGTGATCTATAAGTCAATAGTCAAAGTATAATTTCACCTAACAATGCATCTTTGGTGACTCAGGTCAAAAGTCCAACCATGCAACCGTGATGATAAAAAAATTTGATTTATAGTTCAGTAAGATACCATTCAGAGTTTCTAATTCGATCAATTTAATGAACTCATTCGACTAATGAACACATATATATATCTCAGTGTCATCACACTAATAACTAATAAGATCGGTCATTCTCATCACATGAGAAGACATCACACACTAGTCTATCTGAATTCTTGATGCCCTATCTTAAAGATCCTATGACTAGAAACATTTATATCACATACCCTTAAATGATCGATCTCATCATGATTCAATTATCATTACATATGATCAAAGACTGGATTATAATGTTCGCATCTAATAAGAACTAGTAATGAAATTTTGCCTAATAAATTGATTGAGATATTTCTAAAAATGTCGAATCATATCAAATATGAATGACTTATAGGACATACAATTCTATCACCATTAAGACAAACAAATATTACCGCAACCAAAAATTAATAGGATACTAAAGAATTAAGTTTATTATCGGCAACATGGATATCATAGTGAAGTGTCATATCTGTTGTCTATAATATTCCATCATTTTTGTAACCTCTCGGATGCTTCTCTTTGATCTTCGTCTTGGCCTTGTATATAGCATCATACAACTTCCCTATTTGGTTTTTATCATTGGAGTCAACCAATCTAAACACTTGTACTAAAGGTTCTATGATTGATAGGTAGTATTGCACCTTTTCCACCACATGTTGTTCTCAATAAAAATCTCTATTTTTAATAAAATAAATACTAATCAATTGTGGCTCACATTGTATCCATGTAATCATGATAAGTGGTAGAGATTATGAACCTCTTCAAATTATTTATGTACTTATAGAGGCTCTCCAATGTAATAAATTGCATAGTAAATCTGGTCAGACTGAGACAAATCAAATCACAACCGTCAGTGTATTCTCTCATGATAGAGACCAACCTCGGATGCCCACACATGTAAAATATAACCAGTTGTACTTGATTCACTAAGGACCTCACACTTGTCTCCTTTTAATGTCTTTCAACATCAAGTTAATCAAGTGCGCAAAACATGGCACCCAAAATAAATGAGGTCTTGCCTCCATCAAGTTCTTTCTTACGGTCTTGTATGAAGGTTCATTGTCGGTGACAAATTGCATAATGTTCTCTTCATTAATCTTCTCTGCAATATTGTTCATTAGATCAAACAAATAATATGTATTCTTCACTTGGCCTAATACATCAATGGACATCAAGAAAATGATGCCTTGGAAATAATACACAAAGAAGTTGATAAGGAACCTCCTTGTGATTTCCATCCAACTATCGCACATAACAGTGTAACCCTTTTCCTTCAAAATAGATTTAAATATATTTATCCATGAAGTCAACTCATCGACTTCTACATCCAACCCACTATTGTAAATATATTTTGATGTGGGGACTTTGAACCTAAGTCCAACCTCAGCATTGACATCTACCATTGTCCGGAAACATAAACCAGTAGTTGCATGTGTTGGGAAACCAGCATGAAAGAAGATTACCATTATTGATGTTTATTAAAAAAACGTAGAAAATTCATCAGTTTAAAAAAACTTTACGTCCATATACCTACATAGAGAAAACACTTACAGATATGCTTGACTACTTTCTTTACGGCCCTTGCACTAGCCTTCACTCCCTTCAAGGCTTACTTGATATCTTTGTCCCATATCACTCTGCCTATACAACGCAATGTCCATAGGCCTAAGTGACTACGATCTCGGGCTTGGCACATGTGTAAACAGAATGCCTTCCACATCCAATCATCGGGCACTAGCACCCGAACCTCTTGCTCCTCGTCTTCTTTCTTTATCTTCTCTTGTCCCAGCCCTACTAGCATACATGGCTCTCCTCATCACTACCTTCTCTTCATCATCTTGCACATGAGCAAAAGACTTTCCTTTATTACCCCTTGAAGACGTAAGATCAGTGTCACTCCATCTTAACAACTCATCACAAAATTCAACTATGTGCTCAATTTTAATATCTCTTTAAGCTCTCTCAATAAGATAACATCTCATCTTCTCCCTCAACTTACCCAGAACTTGATCACACATCTTCACATTCTTACCACGACCAGTTACATGTTGTTTAAGTGGTACACATCTCCATTCATATCCTTTTGCCACCAGTTGCATATTACCTCTTCTTTGCCACATCCAACATATATCTATGTTGCCATTCAACATCATTCTACCCAACAACACCATATTCTTCGTCCGACATTTTATCTACCTACATACGAAATAATTTAAAATTTGAATTAATTACTTGTAAAAGGAATTTCCTATGTTCCTACAACTCACCCCCTTCGGGCATGACAAAAACACCCCTGAAGGGGTGTCTAAACAAGGGCACCCCTTCGGGGTCACTGCAGGTCACCCCTAAAGGGGTGCCCCCATGTAGGCACCCCTTCAAGAGAGCCAGGGGAAAGGGAGCAGGGTCCTTGAAGAGGGTGAAGGGGGGCCGAGCTCCAGTGATGGGTAGGTAGAAACCTATTTTAAGGGGCCGGAGACATTTTTTTGGGGGGGGAGCAGATTCTCGCCATAGGGGAGCCTTAGGGGGAGGGGAGAATCTATCTAATCTCCCCCCTAATAGAATTAGTCTGGAATAGGGTCTCGAATCGACCTGATTCCAGACATCTCCATATTACGAAGAATCGATCTAGACCAATCCTTACTCGATTCAATCCGGTAAGATGGTCAATCTAGGACCGATCCTACCATTTTAGACCAATTCAGCTAGAATTTGTGTTGAATCAGTTGTTCAGGCTAGAATCAAATCGTCCACCATAAATCCGATTCAAGAACCGGTTGATCCCTATTTGGATTGACCAATTTTGCAATCCATGCTTATAGGACAACTCGTTATATGTGACAAAAGGTACAATGTTGTCCTCATCAACTTCTTCTACAATGGCATCCATAACTGAAAACAATATAATTTACATTCTTTCTTTGACCTAAAACATCAATAAACTTTAAAAATGTTGGACCCTCTGAATAATAAACAAGAAAATTTATCATACTTCCCTTTATGATGTCTATCCACCCATCACACATGATTGTATATCCTCTTTTCCTCCAGACCAACTTAAAAATTATCTATCCAGGCTGTCATCTACGACCTCATCCAGGCCAACAACGTAAATATACCTGCTAATTGGGACTTGTAATCTAGAAGTAGGGGTTAGTGGTGATATGTGCTACAATGCTTACAATAAGTTAAACTAAAAAAATGGTATTGTCCCACTTAAAAATAGATATATATATATATACTCGCAGATATGCTTGATTGCTCACTTGCAGTTGCAGTTGTTGTCTTCACCTCGTTAAATGGTTACTTAATTGTACTTTGCGAGTTGTTTTATTTTCTAAACAAATGATCATCTAGGTGTTGTGTCGAAGTAGATCGATGAAATACCCCCCTCCTGATATGATATCTGTAATGGGAGTGGGTCAATTTACTATAATAGATAAAATGTTGAATCCCCAACTACAGAGCCTCATGCACCTGTTCTTCTCTCTTCATCTTCTCTCTACGACTACTTAATAGCAACTTTTCTCGGGCCTTCATCTTGTTCATCAAACGATGTGGATAGTTCAGCTTCATCTCTTTTTTTCTTTACCTTTTTGGCTTGGCCTTTCATCTTTTTTTTCCTAAAACTCCTCGTACAAGTCTTCTCTCTGTTCAATGTGAATTTTCCTCTTTGAGATTTTTCCTATGAGGTCAGCCCTCACAGCTTTACTACTCTCCCTCAACACCTTTTTATATTTCTTTATATTTCCACCCACTCCACCTATGTACTGCTTCAAACGAAATACTTCTCATTTATTTGTTTGTCACACCTGTTACATGGTACCATCTTCTTATCAAAATCCTCGAAAATGCTATGTTCCAACCCAATATCATGGGGAGCAGATGCATCACTTCCTCCTTGGTCAGTTATTGCAATAAATCAATACATTAAGAGGTTAAAGGGGGGTGACTGTAAGATGACCCTCGGTCGAGGAGGATTGATGGGGGGAGATGGGGAATCACCCCTCCACAGGTCAGGAGCGTTGCTCTACCCTCTGCCACAATTAATGGAAGATTGATGAAGCCCTAAGGTAATCAGGAGGCTTGGGGGGAGGGGGAAATCACCGTTATCAAGGTGGTATCAGATCGATATCAGGCTTGACAGGTTGGGATTTAAGTTCTCTCAGCGGAATCGGTCTAGTCCAATCCGATTCTATTGATCCTCCATGAATCCAGTTTAGATTGGTTCTCCAAGCCATGATCAGATTTAGACCAACTGATCCGATCCCAATCTGGCCAATTCTGCAATCAGTTGTTTGAATCGTCGTAAACAAAGCTTAAACCAGTCGAACTGGCCAGAACTAGCCAAAATGGGCTAAAGCCGATTAGTGACCAGTAAACTGGGAAATTGGGGCCGATCGACATTCAAAAAAGGGAAGGGCTAGGTGGACTGCCCATGACAGAATGCAAACCTGCCAGGTTAGTCCAGCAATGTGACAAGGGGTGCAGCGGCTGATGCAATGTTGTGCATGCCAAGGGGCAAAGTTGGAGCACAAGCGTGTCATAAACATCATCTCATACATAGGAGTGTGCATGGTTTGGTTTGAATTTGTAAAATTTTTTCTCAAACTAAATAAGTATGGTTTGATTTGACTTGGTCTGGTTCAAACCATATTATTAAGGTATAGTACGCATGTCAAAGTATAATTTCATTTGGTTTATTTTATATCACATTCTATAAAATTTAGTGAATACATTTATAAATTTCATTAGGTTTATCTTAAAAACTTCTAAAACAAAATTAATTTTATAAGAAAAAATATAAATATTATTAATATATATAACTTGAAATAAGTATTTAATCTGATTCAGGTTATTCGATCTACCGGTTTAGTTTGGATTGAAGGACTTTAGAAACCAAATTGAACTAAACTATTAGTTTGGTTTGATTTTTTAAGTTGATCCGAATAGTGTACACCCCTACTCGTACAACAAGAAAGAGGGGATGACGTATGGCACTGGGAACGAGTGGTGATTGTGTCATGGCCAGCAAGGACAATGATGAAGGGTGGGATCCTCTAATGCCTCTGGAGCAATCATCCGTAGGAGACGGTGGGCTCCTGTAGGTGTGGCAATTTGCTGCAGCAGACCGGTTTGATAATCGGCAGGCCCGTGGGCATGAGGTGGCAAGGCCTGGGGCCGAAGCAACATGACAAAGGAGTGCATGGAAGAAAGGAGGGAAAGTGTGGCAGGCTATCCAGTTGCGGACTCTAGGTCACGGAAACGGACTGCACACTAAGATCGAGATGAGATTGGCAGAGGTGCCGCAAGGGTTGAAAGGCTTAGAAGTTTCAGGTGAAGCCAAACACAAGAGGCATTTTGGATGCAGGAGCGAGGAGCTAGCACCATACAGGACAACAAACCGACAACAGGTGGAGAAGGAGAACCCGAGAATAGAAGAAAAACTAGAAGGATAGAAAAGAGAAGAAGAACTAGGAGGATGGGGGAATGAGCAGGGCCAGTGAAAACAGGAATCAGAAGGGATGGAAGAGAAGAGGGGCCGGGAGAGGGGAGAATGTCGGGAAGGAGGGAAATCAAGTAGGAGGAGAGAGAGAGAGAGAGAGAGAGAGAGAGAGAGAGAGAGAGAGACTTTTTGCCCTTTTGGCCAATACCAACAAGAGAGAGAAGGAGCGCATGAGAGGGACTCAATTCTTAATTTCATCTTCAACGTTCCCTACGAGTAGAAGATACACACATTTATAGTCCCATTTTTACGTTTCAAACCTTATAAAATATTTTTAAAAAAGTTATCTCACTTTCTGCAAAATATGACTAAAGAACCCTCAAACTAAAAGTTTGTAAACAAATGATGTTAGTAAAGTCTTAAAACTAATAGAATATTATAAAGTAGATATTACCAAGCCAGATCGATGGCATTGAATCCTCAAGTCCACTTTTCATATGTATGATCGAACTGAAAACGCATCAACAACTCCGAGGAAGTAGATGATAGAAGTAAGATCCTCTGGGTGTGAATGATTATCCATTTTCTTCCAAATTTATTTTTGTTCTCAGGCTACAGTTGAGTTTTGCCATCATATCTTCATCTAGAGGATGTTGTTGTACTACACCTAGAATAACCATTCTTCTAGCAAAAGCCAGGAGACAGAGAGCTGATGCAAAGGATGTCTGAGTCAGTCAGTCAGGATCAGTCTATGGATTGGACAGACAATCCCACCCAGATTGGATCCAATGACTTCCAGGTTGGGATTGGCACCCTGTATCGGCCAAAGACGACACCGATCAGGACCAATATCAGATCGACTAGCTCAGGTGATCCAGGGGAAGAAAATCGGATCCTAGATCGGCCCAGGCTGGTTCTTCCAAACCTTACAAAAACAAAACAAAAAAATAATTAAAAACAGATCTGCTGGCACTGAATGCAGGCCAACTGAGGGAGGGGCAGAGGGGCAGAGAGATGGCCAGCAAAGGGTGTGGAAAATGAGTGGCCAGAACAGAGCCACCAACCCTGCATCAACATAGCAGAGGAGACAGTAAGGAATATGCAGACCAGATCCCCAGTAAATGGGTCGCATAGACCGGATCCACAACTTCAAGTTGTGGGTTCCCAAAGTGGGCCTTGCAGTCCCTTATCTCATCTGCCCAAAATAAATGGAAAAGATGCACGGGTGCCAGCTGCTGTCCCTCCACCTTCACCAGCAGTGATCCCCAATGTATCAGGATTGAACCGGTCTGCAATTTGCTAATCCAGACTGATACAGCTGAGTTTAGCCTGATTCCGGTGGAAGCTTCTACAAGGATTGAGCTCCCCCTACACCGGCCGATCCTGCGAAGCCATGAATGATGAATCAGCTTATTCCTATCTGATTGGCTTGGCTCAGCTCTGACCCAGACAATCCAGGCTCAGAATTGGCTGATCCTAGCCAGGCCTAGCCAGTTCAATAGATCGACCTTCTGATCTGGATCAGCTGATTATGGCCTATCTGGCTGTGTCAAGACCAATCCTAGCCCTAGGGTGAAATTCACACCAAGGTCAGCCATATTTATGACCAGCAGATCCCAACCCAGAAATGGCTTGCAGAATCAGCCAATCTAGATCAGGACGGCTAATCCGGGATCGAGATCAATCATTGGGATCAAAAGTGGGATTGGCACCTGCCAACCCGATCTGCAGGAGCCTGATTGCCAGCATCAAGCTCCAAACTGCCAAATCGGCAGATAAATCTGCCAATTCCTGACAAATCTGACACTTAATGGGACCAGATTGGTGCTGAGAAAAGGCAGGAGGGTAACATGTGGGGAAGATGCAGCGACGGTGGCAGTGCCACCCCTCCACCACAAAATCACAGAGATCACCTGGGATCAGCCACCCCTTCACCCTGGAAAATGTTCAAGACTCTTTGTTATTTTTTTGCTTTTTCAATCTTTGAAGGGCAAACCTTGGATCAGTTTTCTTTCTGGTGGATCAGCTGAGCCGGCCAATCTCAACCTGCAAGTTCTTGAATCCAGATTGATGTATCCTTCAAAGCATGGCTGAGACTTATTCTCAATGTCTAGGGAAAAAAGGCATTTAACACAGAAAGGTACTCCCTGGTAGTTCAGAGCCACTCTCCACATGAATCTGATTTCTGAGGGATTCTAGATTGCAAATCTGCAGCAGTGCATCCCTTCTGCAATATTTCACGCAATGACCTAGCAAAGAATCTTTCAAATATTATCTTATCTCCATATCCATCAGTCATCCTTTAGAGTGTAAGTATTTTAGTCAAGATGAGACACAAGGAGTTAATAGGAAGTTAGAATTTTAAAGGAATGTTTTAGAGTAGGGGCGTTCACCATTTGGCACAACTAGAAAAACTAAAGTAGTAGTTTGCCAAAATATGAAGTTTACGCCTTTCTCCAAGTGAGGCATTATGAGGTGCTGAGGTGGCGACAAGGTGTAAGCCTCAAGATCAATGACATTTTAATAAAAAAACGAGAAAGATAAAGAGAGAGTTATGAAACATCTACACCTCAGCATCAAGAGGTAGTGCTTTTTTGAACAAGTAAAACTATTTCTCAATTACATTATTTTCTTTCTTTCTTGCTCATTTTCTATAGAGCAAGTTTCAGGCCACATTCTTTTGTTAGACAATGTTTAGTAAGACATACTGTCTTCTTCTTCTTCTTTTTAATTTGAGACTACTGCCACCAAATAAGAGTTGTGGTTCTCCCATTATCCCATCTTAACTTTCATTTTGACACCTCAGTAACTAAAAGAAACAAATATCTTCAATTTATTGCTATCTTGGAGGTAACAACGAAACAGAAATAATTTTATTCATGTAAATAATCTTTCTCAGACCACAGGCATAAGCACAGAAATTGAGAATTCTTTTTGCAGAAAAAGAACAGAAAGGAGATAGCACATAATCAGTCACCTCACCTATAGACATAACAAAACACATTTCCTTGCAGAATCTAAACTCAATGAGGAAATATCATATTATAAGATGAAGTACCTCCGTCCGTCCAGGCATAATAGGTTTGCCAGCCAACAGCTCTGCCAGAATGCAGCCGGCGCTCCATAGGTCGACGCCAACACCATAATCAGTGGCCCCTAAAAGAAGTTCTGGAGGCCTATACCAGAGTGTTACTACCCTGCTTGTCATAGGCTGTTTATGGTCAGGATTAAAGAATGTAGCTAAGCCAAAATCTGCAATCTTGAGCATCCCATTATTGTCAAGCAGGAGATTAGACCCCTTGATGTCACGGTGCAGTACACCGCGATTGTGACAATGCTCGAGCCCAGACAGCAACTGATTCATGTAACACTTCACCTGTCCAAGAAAGAAAAGTTAAAACACAGAGAAAACAAACAAAACAAAAGAGAGACATATACTCCTTTTCAAAAAGGAAAATCCAAATAAACCTGTGGTTCAGTGAACTTGATTTCAGGATTTGCTGC
The DNA here is from genome assembly GCA_036172225.1 of Cryptocoryne crispatula var. balansae. NCBI lineage: Eukaryota > Viridiplantae > Streptophyta > Magnoliopsida > Alismatales > Araceae > Cryptocoryne > Cryptocoryne crispatula. The sequence goes on along the minus strand of CM069919.1, from coordinate 9,285,379 downwards.
AAGACCAGCTAGATCGTGCTCCATGTACTCAAAAACAAGGTACAGGCTACAAGACATCCTGGACGTCACCAGACCTTCTAATTTCACCACGTTGGGATGGTCCAATCGCCGTAAAATGAGAATCTCCCTTGCCATAAACTTGACGCTCTCTGGCTCCAAGTTGTCAAATCGCACTTTCTTCAGCGCCACAATTTTACCCGACGGAGTATCCCTAGCCTTATATACATTACTGTACGTCCCTTGCCCTATCTATAATCATACGAGGTGAAAATTGCAAGTCAATAAGGGATTCTTGTCAGGCAGATTCAGCCACCCTAGATGAGCTATTCAAGAAGAACAAAAAAAAATTTACCTTGTCAAGTTTCTCAAAAGAATTCGCCCGGCGGGGCGTCCATCCATTGATCGCCTCCCCAGCCACCTGCGACAGCCACGGTGGCCACCCGGCAGCGACTTGCTCCCCATAGACATTCTTGGGCGGATTACTAAGCCTGGGGTTTGGCTTCGTCCTCCTCCTCTCTGATCTCTGCTGCTGTAACAGGCCAGACCGGTGGTGACCCGCAACTCCCTCACCTCCATCCTTACCATCCTCATCCGCCGCAAGGCTCGCGTTGGGAACATCGACTCCAGTTTCGATCTTGGTCAACGTTACCCGGGACCTTCTACCAGACGCGGATGCCCGCTCCTCCTTCGGCCTGTCCTCCCGCTCCCTCCTCTTCCCTGCAGCAGAAGGGACCGAAGAGGCCGGGGGAGAAGCCGCAGCGGACGCTTCCCGACCAAAGACGCAGCCCATTGCCTATCGACGCCAACTTCATTTCTCAGCTCATCCCCGCCCACCGCAGTTCCCCCCTCTGCCTTGGGCCTAATAGGGATCGCAGGGGTCGGATCAGAGGAACTGCAGTGAAGCCCTAGATTCTGGCGCCCAAAGTTGGGGGACGGGAGTGATTTCGAGATGGGTTCCCACGATTGGTGGCAATGGGGTGGTGGAATTGCGCTGTTTGATCATAAAGGACTCGTAAAGTAAGGAGCTTTGGAGAACAATAGCAGATACACGACTACAGAAAGAACTTGGAAAGAAGGTAGAAGCGGGTAGGTGCTACGTTACGAGTAGAGACTGCACTACGAGAGAGAGAGAGAGAGACGCGCAGACAGTGAAAAGCGATGACCGACTGGAGGGGGGGAAGACAAAGGTATTAAAGTCGAAGCGGAGGGGAGGTAGGAAGGAGCGTCGGATTCGGCTGCAAACTCCTCTGCTCTTCGACGCCGCGAAGCTTTGGTCGCATCGCACACGCACCTGCTACTGCCTCGCAATGCCACGTGGATGCTGAGTCACGTCAAGCGGGGTTTACCAGTCAGAAGTGGTCCCCGCTCTCCTTGCCCGTGATGCGAAAGGACTTGTTTACTGGGTATCCCCGGTCTCCAGCTGAACGCCGAGCACCTCCACGTGTACCAAAGGCCCTGCGGGGCCCACGACCCAGAGACGTTAGACGATCGCCCGGCGCCGGCACTGTGCACACAGCATGTATGCATGCTCAGGTGCCCTGCCCGCACATATTATACCGAGAGGAAGAACTTTTCGGAAACTTTATAAAATACGCTTTGACCTTGCTTATTATTTGCGTTACAAGCTCTAGAATCCATGGTTTGCAAGGTCGCAGCAGGATCGGGTCAGGTTGCATGACTCGTCAACTTTGATCATCACGACGGAGAGAAAATTACATTGTAATTGTTACGAAAAAAGTATCCGTGGTGAGAAATTATCGGTGAATGAAAGTATCGTCTCAACCGGGATGAAAAGTCACGCCGCGCACCATGCACATGGACTTTACTTGAAATAAGAGCTCAATTTTGTTAAATATTTATAAACATTAGAACAAATAAATGGAGCATCAAAGTTATAAGGAGACATTGTCCTAAAAGAAATTTCTGAATCCACAAAATAATCGACCCACATTTATGTGACAAGACAACAATGTCCAAAAGTTCCTTGTGACGAAAACTTCGATGATGTTACATTGTCATTAAAATCTATTAGATAATATCGATACATTTATTTACTTTTAATATTTAATTATTAATGCTAAAAATAGATGCTTAATGCGGATGATGGAGATAAATTACAAGTCATTTGTGAATGAAGGTATGTATTGGCATACTAACCAATTCATGAGCCAATGTTTGAGAAGTGAGAGCTAGCACAGAAGTGGGAGAGGATGCGGAAGTGAGAGAGGATCAAATCCACAAGAAGAAGAGGAAATTCATGATCTCACGCGAGATGACGACTCGACAATAAGTCACATGGATCATGTCATCACATGTCCGAACAAAGATAGACATCTATCACAACAACAATAAAGAATTTACATATATGTAAGGAGAAGATCAAGTGGGGTGACATTAAGATAATTCTTCCACAATAGCATACCAGTGAATGTTACAAATGTGCAGTATTACAAGTCCATGATCGACACCATAGCCAACATCGATAGAGGAGTGCCAAGAACAGCTCTAAAAGAGATATGCAACACTTATCTTTCAATGAAGGTAGAAGATATTAAATAATATGTCAAGTCATTTAAATGTATCTGATAAGAAAGAGGATGTATGTTGATGGCGAATAGTTGGATAGGTTAGTAACCTTTAATTTTTAAATGTATTATATACATCTTTTGAAACTTTTTAATTTAGAATTTGTATATATTTTTCTTTTTTATATGTATAACTAGGAGGATAATGATTAATTTTTTAACATATTGTCAAGTTGAACCATCTTTTAGAAGTCCATGGACGCATCCGGTCGGATAAATAATATGAATTATCTTTTTGAATTAATTGATCGTGTTATTGAAAAGACAAGAGATGATCAAATTATCTAAAAAGTAACGGACAACTATTTACATATAAAGCATTTGGACAAATGATGACGGTCAAGATGACATATTTACATTGGGAATCATAATCCGCCCATTCTATAGCTTTGATGCTATAAGATAAATGCAAGGATCCCCAAATTGATTAGGTGCTTAAGATAGCTCAATTTATATCATCTTTCATGTACAATTATAATTTCACCATTAACCTGATGAAAGAGTATACGACGGAAACTTACGTATCTTCTTTGTAACCCATTCGTACCTTCTTTCGCATAAAAAAATAATAATTACATGTTAATAAAAATTTGAACGTTCTTTGCTTACATATCTTTATGTTATAACAATTTATAATATCAAGTTAAAATTATTACATTTATATCTTTGTGCATTTTTGGTATATTTTGTTTACTTTTTTGTTGGGATGAATTACATATAAATAATACAAGATTGTATATTTAAATTCATATCGCTTAGCACTACACATAAACATCAACAATATAGAATTGTATATATACTTTATGTAGTTTAACTGAAAACGAATTTGCTTATCCCATGTGATTAAAGAATAAATATTATCTATACAAATTTGATGTTAAATAAAATATTCGTAGATATTCATGCTGTGTTAATCATGTTTGTAGTTGATTGATTTTAGCTATTTGATTAACTAGATATTAGTGCATATTTCTTGAAATTTGAATTTGAACCCGTGTTTTTAATTAAATAATATATTTTTTATCATCAATTATTATTTAAAAAGAATTATTGCACATTGTTACTTATTTTATACTTGTCATAGCTCATACTAAATTTATAGCATGTTAAATTTGTTTAGCATGATAATTAGTTTAATCTTTTATGTCATCATGCAAACTTGGATTGTTATAAATTAATGTTACATTTAATTTAAAAATTCTCTAGTCTTAATTATTAGAAAATTAATTTCTACATAATTGACAAAGCTAAACAAAATAAATAGAATAAATTATGATATGTGACACAAAAGAATAAAATATTGTCTAATTTGTGATAATATAGAATATGTTAAAGTGCATTGTTTTAAAACTCAGTGAAACTATCACTAAAATATAAAAGAAGAGATGTTAGCAATGAATAGTAAATGATAAGAATGTTAGAAAATTAATAATAATGTTAAGAAGGATAATCTCATTAAGGTTTTAAGAACTTGTATGATTGCTTATAAATTATAGCAAATTATTATAGAAAAATATGTCATTACCACGGAAAAAGTAATAGCTAGTTGTTATGCACGATATATGTAGAAAACAAAAGGGAGAGAAATGTGATAGAGCATGAGAATAAGATGATAGTTATGGCCAAAAATTTAGTCACACCTAGAAAAGAGATTCTAGAGAAAATACAAGTCACCACTGCATTGATTAGCCCATTATCCTCATTGGATATAATTGTCACAATCCTTAGATATGTAGTTCGTCTTTAATTTTTATCAAGTTTCCTTCAAGGTTAGCAATAGAACTATATAACATGGCTAAAAAGAAAGGATTAGTAGTGAATCTAAAAGAGGTCAACACAACATGTAATACCTCGATTTGTGAATATGTTAAAAGATTAAATCAGTGGACTACCAACAACACCGGTTAACCATTTTTCGGAGGTTGAGTTGAAAGAACTCCGAAGTTAAGCGTGCTCTGTTGGGAGTAAGCCAAGGATGGGTGACCTCTTGGGAAGGCTCTTAATTAGCAACGATTGTTGGGCCAGTCAGCTAATTTAATCGGTCGTTACATATGGTATCAGAGCATGACCCAGCCGGAAGGTCCGGTGTGACTCGCCTGGGTATGTGATGTGTGTGATCTTGACGGGGGCGTCAAGTCTTTAAGGGGGGTAGATTGTAATACCCCGATTTGTGAATATGTTAAAAGATTAAATCAGTGGACTACCAACAACACCGGTTAACCATTTTTCGGAGGTTGAGTTGAAAGAACTCCGAAGTTAAGCGTGCTCTGTTGGGAGTAAGCCAAGGATGGGTGACCTCCTGGGAAGGCTCTTAATTAGCAACGATTGTTGGGCCAGTCAGCTAATTTAATCGGTCGTTACACAACATATATAAAGTTAATTGCTTAATATCGACATCACAAGAAGGTTTCTAAATGTGGGTGAAAATTTACACCCAAAAGACAAAGGAACCTGAAAGGAAAAATTTATGGGTGTTTTTGAGCGTAATACTAATTTGACAAATTCAAATGAATGGTGGATCAATTTAGAAGTTACTTGTTATATTGCAAAGACGAAGAAAGGACTTGTGTCCCTAAAGAAATTAAATACAATAGAATAAAAGATATCTATGGAAAATAACACTTACATTGATGTGAAAGGTGTTGGTGCATATAGGTTAGATCTTGGTGGTAACATCATGTTCCTCAAAGATATGTTTTATGTACCTAAAATTCGGCAGAATCTCATCTCTATTCTAGCATTAGAAAAGAAGAGCTTAGAGGTTAGATTTTATGATTAGAAAGTGTCTACAGGGAAGGACAAGAAAATGCTAGCAATAAAAAGTTTGTTTCCGAGCATGATTTATTTTGTATCTTTGTAATTGACAAAAAAAAAATTAATTATTCTTTTTATGTTTTGTCTGAATGTGTTTTTTGTCATTTTAGATTGGGTCATTTTAAAAAATATAAAATAAAAATTTAATAAACATAAATTTGCTACCAAGTATAAGTAAGGTTGAGTTAACACCCTGTGGACATGGCACGGTGAAAACGTTGACTAAGAAATCATTCTCATAGGATATAGATCATTAGAATTGTTAGAATTGGTACACTCAAATAATTGTGCCCTATCAAGCATAAAGATATATAATGACAAAGAATATTTCATAGGTTTTATAGATGACTACTCAAGGTATGCTTATGTGTATCTTATTACTGCTAAGTTTAGTGCACTAAGCTATTTTAAAAGATATATAGAAGAAGTAGAAAGATAATTAGATAGAGATATTAAAGTGTTAATAGTAGGTAGAGGCGGAGAATACAACTTAAAAGATTTTAATTCATATTGACAAGAGCATGGAATAATAAGAGCATATAACAATATTGTATATGCCACAATAGAATGGCATGGCGTAAATAAACAATACATCTTTGATGAATGTGGTTAGATATATACATTAGATAGAGATATTACAGTGTTAATAGTAGGTAGAGGTGGAGAATACAACTTAAAAGATTTTAATTCATATTGACAAGAGCATGGAATAATAAGAGCATATAACAATATTGTATATGCCACAATAGAATGGCATGGCGTAAATAAACAATACATCTTTGATGAATGTGGTTAGATATATACTATCCCATTATATTCTTTCTAAGAAATTATGAGAAGAAACAATGCTCATTGCAAATTATATATTAAATATAACCAAATTTGAGTCACCTCGAAAAATGGGGATCTACAATTATGGGGATAAAAACTAATGCAAAGCGACCTTTTCCACTCAAATGAACAAGTTTGTAGACTAATATGCACCCACATAAGCAAAGAAAATATCCGATCGAACTAGAATTAGTGAAAGAGATAGCACACCAGAGTTACATGGAAAACCCCAATATTGGGGGAAAACCACAAGACAAGCCTGATCCACTAAGCAAACAATAAGAATAATAAGTCCCACTCCAAAACAACAATATAAAAGTCTTAATCTCCATAAGAACAATAGTAATCAGACACCTCGGTTTTCAAGAGAAAATCCATAAAAGAGACATAGGAGACAAAAAATACCAAGAATAGATTACCAAGGTAGCCTGGAGTCGCTAAATCCTTCTCTCTTTATCTTTCACTCTATTTCCCTCTAATTTTATATTTCTTTCCCTTTCTCTTTCTCCCCCATCACAAAGTTCCCATCGTTGTCGCTATACACCCTAAATGATACCCTCGTTATATCATTTTTGTGTGCTACTACCATGGAGTTATGTGGGTTGAGTCTTTTATGCAAAAAGCTAATATAGGCTCTCATGTGCCTTTTATTGTGGGCATGTGCCTCTTTATAAGACAAGCTGCCTTAGCAACAATCTTTGTTCTCATTCCAAAATAACTTAAGGATAAGTTTGAACCAAAAACTTTGAAATGTTAATTCATATGGTATTGTAAAAAATCATATGGTTGTAGTTCTTTCATAAATAATAGTGGATTACAAAAAATAGGAATGTTGCATTCTTAGAAAATCTAGAGAAAAATTAATCTCATGAAATTGAGAAGAAACTTCTAATTGTGATAGATGATCGCTATTGCAATGAAAACTTTCAAAATGATCCATTAGTTGAGAAAAAAGCTAGGATAGCAAAATCATCTCAACAAAAAAAGTTGAAGAACAAGATAATTCTATGATAGAAGCACGATCTGATCTACCTACAATTGATAACAAAAGAACTAGAACTCAATTTGTTTGAATGGTTGATTTCTATTCATATTCATGTGAATCTTATATCTAACAGTAGATAAAGATGAGAAAATCACACAAATCTAGAAAATTATACTGATGCAATGAAATCACACGAATCAAAATTTTGGCTGGATGACATGAAAGAAAAAAGGGAAAATTATCACCAGGTCCATTTAAGAAAATTGGTTTACCAAAAACTCCATTGACCAGTTTTTCTTCCTCTTTAATCCGTTGACATCACATTCTATTACCACCGGATACGTTTTGCTGCTTGACTGCCCCGGTATCCCCATTTTACCCTCGTGCGTTTCCCGGCGCTCGCAACCTCGGCCCCTGTTTTTCCCTTTTCTTGCCCTATTTTGCCGCGACGCCTCGCGACCTCCTGATCTCCGTCGCCACTGTGCAATCTGCCGACCATCGTCCGGTGGAGCTTCTTCTCCTGGTTGAGAGCTTCTGGTCAAGAGCTATTGGTCGCAGCAAGCAAACGCGGACTTCTGGGTCCCCCTTCCACGAAGACGGCGAAGCAGGAAGATGAGGGTATCTCCGTTGCTAGACGCGGAAGGCGACCGGACCAACGGCAGCAACTCTGGGGGCTTCCACCGGCCGAAGCCGTCCGACGAGAAGGCCGGCCGGGGACCGCAGCCGGTTTCAGCCCAAGGCAAGATGATGATGATAAGGGTCGGCTCCATCAGATCTCGGGTGGCTTACGAAATTACGAGGCCCTCTTCGAGAGAGAAGGCGAGCGCCATAGCGGAATAGCCATGAATTAATCAGGGCGTAGAAACCGACGGCAACGCCGATAATCCGGCCATTAATTAACACTGCATAGACCTTTTTCTTTATTTTCGTTTTTCGTTGTATATATATATATATTTAGACATCCAAAGTCCAAACCTCTTTGTGAAAAAAAATCGGCGGCAGAGGAAGGTATCTCATAAATGGGTCGACCTCTTCCGTTTATTTCTTGTGGACGGCACCGCCGCGGAGAGCTGCGAAGGAAAGAAGATGACACCGCCACCAAGGAGGACGCAGTACCGACATATTTTCATCTGCACGCTATTTCAACGTTTTTTTTTATTTTTTCATCTGTTTAGAATAGCCGTAGGTTCGACGTCATTTTAATGTTTTTATTTTTAATTATGATCTATATCTTAAATTTTAAATAATTAACGTTAATTTAATTAAAACATTTTAATCAATTTTTTAAACATTAAAAGAGCGTTATTTCAAAAATTTTCATTTTAATATTAAGAGGGAATACATATTAGGTATCTTCTCCAACGTACGGGGTAAAAAAGACTTTTTCAATCCAAAGTGGAGTGGGTATGATGATATTTTGAAAAGACGGACTTAGTGACAAAGCGATTTTGAAAACGGACCTATCACGAAAGCAGCAGCGCAAAATCGGACCTAATGTGCATTTATGCAAGAAAAAATGAACTCTATGAAAATTAATAGAGTGTGAGAATTGTGTGAATTACCCAAGAACGGAAATACTATTGGATTTAAATGGATATTTAAGATAAAACTTCAAACTAATGAGTTTATAAAAAAATATAAGACCCAGTTATTGCTAAAGATTTTAATCAGAAAGAAAATATAGATTATCAAGAAACTAGCTAGTTGCAAAATTTGCATATATAAGAATAATCTTAACTCTTATAGTACATTTTGACCTAAAGTTACACCAAATGGATTTCAAGACTACATTTCTTAATGGAGAGTCAAGGAAAGATATTTATATGCTACAACATGAAGGGTTTTAATAGGAAGGCCAAGAGGAAAAGGTTTGTAAATTGAACAGATCAATTTATGATTTAAATTAGCCATAATAGTATCTCAAATTTCACGATATAATTATTTAACTCGATTTTGTTCCAAATCAGTTAGATAGTTGCATATGCCATAAAGAGTAGGAGCATGATAATTATATTATCCTTATATGGGGATGATATATTCTTCATCAGAAATGACATTGAAAAGTTAAATAAGATAAAGTTAAAGCTCAATGAAAAATATGAGATAAAGGATATGGGAGATACATTATATGTTCTTAATGTATAGAAATAATAAAATATAAAATTTAGATTGTTAAGTATAAATCAATAAAATTATTTTAAGGTTCGTACTTAAGAAATTTGGAATGCATGATTGCAATATGGCACCAACATCGTTAGTGTATGAAAAATGATTGGAAAAAGTGTAATGTCTCGGAGAGGGATGATGGTCTGCTCAAGATGTTGTATGCTAAGGCAATTGAAAGCTTAATGTATGTAATAATCAGTACAAGATCGGACGTAGTATATTCTATGAGTTTGGTCAGTAGGTATCAAGTTAATCATGGTCTAGTATATTTAGAAATTTTTACGAAGATTATGAAGTACTTGAAAGGTACAATGCATCACAAGTTACTTTACCAAGTAGAAATACTTCATATGTTTGATTACTTTGATGTAAATTTTGGAGGAGATAAATATGACAAAAGGCCTACTTTGGGACACTTGTTAATTTTTGGTAGTGCGATTATTTCTTGGGAAGCAAGAAACAGAGGTGTGTGATAAGATACACACAGAAAACTAAGTATATTACATGTAGTGTACATATTACTCCTAACATTTAGATTAGACAATTTTTAATAGATTTAGGTCTCAACGTGGTTGATTGACTAATTGAGATCTATTGTGGTAATTAGGTCATCATTAGCTTAATTAATAATAAAGCAAATGTCCTTAAATAAAAATATAATATCATTATATTCGAGATATTGTATAGAAAAGAGAAGTAAATATAACTTATATCCCCACTAGTGATATGATCGTCGATCATTTAACAAAAGAAATGTCGGCAAAAAATTTCATTAAGCATGTGAGCTTGATGGGACTCAAGAACATAAGAGACAAGAAATAATTATGCATCATACAGATAATAAGAACACGTAGGAATATATGTGTATTCCATAGATAGTGAGAGGTCATTATATATATTATGGATAGTGAAAATACATAGAAATATCATATATCTCATGGACAGTGAGATAAGAATATTGATATATCTCGCAGATAGTGGGAATACATATGAATATCCATATATCTAATAGATATTGTGAATATATAAAAAATAGATGTATCTTATAGATAAGTGAAGTATAGAAATATTTTTACTTCGCAAAAAATGAAAATGTGTTTATTTATTGGCCGAGTGAGAGAACTTACAACCTAATGGCCAATAAATAAAGAATAAAACCAAGAAATATTCCCCTCTTTGAATATGACATCGATGATAAGTAAATATCCTTGTAATTAAGAATGGGAGGAAAGAACGAGGACAAACGCCTTTATGGAGAGAATACTTCACACCATAAAGAAAAGTTTTTAAAATCACACTTTACAGGAGCCCCAAACCATGATTGTCCTAGAATCCTCCTCCTCCCCCCTCTCTCTCTCTTTTTGAAAGGAAGAAAGAAAAAAAATCCTCCTCTCTCTTGCGCACGGCGGGTCTCCTTCCCACGATGTTCCCATAAAAGATTTTCTTCTAAGAAAAATTAACAAATCCAATATCAAATAATTTTAGTTTAGTTCAGCCCCACCCAAAAGACACGAAATCTAGACGGATGAATAGGGAAAGTCCATTTAACACTACCGTTCCGTCTAGATTCTTCAGAGGTTCAATGAGTACAACATTTCTGGTGCTATTTTTCTGATTTGTGAGATGGTTAGATGCTAATATAATAATTCTTGAACACTTTATTTTCTATTTCACGTTTGGATATATATATATATACACACACACACGCGAATAGGGTTGAAATAGGGGTGAGTACATGTAATATGATATTTTAAAATTTCAATTCAGTTATGATATAACAATTAACAAGTTGAAACTTGATTTTGTATCCTATAAATTATCGAAATTGAAATCCGAATTGGATATTCCAATAGCTAGCAGAATCTTGATTCTGTTTCTACTCTGATTTAGATAAAAAATAAATACATAAGCAAAATTAATTAAATCATAAAAATGATATATAAATCGATAAAATGATAAAATAAAACTTTAAAGAGACTATATCAAATTTTAGTAATAACATGTAAATTATCAACTCAATTTTTAATAAAAATTAATATTCAGTATATATCTTGGGTATTATTAAATTCAGTTTCGATTCTAGTAACAGGGTCAGAATTGGATCGAAATAAGAGTATATCAATTTCAAATTTATCAAAGTCGAAATCCAAATATCTTGAACTCGTGTCAAAATCAAAATCCGATTCTACCGTCAAATCCGGCTCGTTTGGAGCGATTAGGTGCCCTAGGTTGAAACAAGAGGCCACGGGTGCCAAAACGTTACGGCGGACGGGTACCCAAATGGTTGGGACTTCCACCCGACCATGAGAATGTCGGAAAGATGACGGGTCTTGTAGGGGTGAGCATGGTTCGGTTTGGTCCGATTTGAGCTATTTTTTTTCCAAACCGAACCAAACCGATTCAACCCCTCAAACCAAACCAAACCAAACCGATTTCAATTCGGTTTGGTTCGGTTTAAACCGAAAATATATAATTTTTTTTAATTAAATTTTTTTACATATATATAATAATTTTTAAGTTAAAAAAATCAAAATAAATATTATTTTATTATAAAATAATAAAAATATCATTTTTAATAAAATTATAATAGTTTTATATAATTTTTTAATTAAATCGATTTGGTTTGATTTAAACCGATTTGGAGAACTCCCAAACCGAACCAAACCGAACATAGTTCAAACCGAACCGAACCAAACCAAACAGGTCGGTTCGGTTTGGTTTTTCGGTTTGAACCGTTTAATGCTCACCCCTAAGATCTTGGGCCTCCCCATGCCGCTCGGACGGATAATGGGCCCCCCTCTGCATGCCCTGTCCCCCATTTGGTACATTGCGCCGTGGCGCACTATTGCTGATAAAGGATTGCTTCGAGAAGGATATCTTTTGGTCACAAGGTGGCCCATCGGCCAGCGACGCCCGCTGCACTGCGGGCAGCGAGGGTTTGATAGTTCTAACCAACGGACAGGTTTATTATTCCAGTTTTGGTGAAGATTCCGATCGACTCATGACATCGATACATGAACGGCTTTCATTTTCCTCCGTTAATAGGGGCAGAGATCAAAGAGAATCGGATGGGATCATAATGATGTTCTGTCACTTTGTTAGTTTTGAGTTTTTACGGGGTGTTTGGTTACAAATTTTAAATTTAGATGATCTTACTTTCGAACAAAGATTTATGGGGTGTTTGGTTGCATGATAGTTTTTTTTTTACATTTTCATGATAAAAGTAGTTATATTAAAATAAAAAGTGAATCAACTCATGGCATAAAATTATCATGTTTGGAAGGATGTGATATCAAAAAAGAGTAACAATCATACATGACCAAACAAAGTGAGAGACCACAAGAAAAAAGAAAGAGGTGAGACCCTCTTTTTTGTTTAAGAAGAAAATCACTTTCAAAACATAAAATTATCATGGTTGCCAAACACCTCTTTTAACAAATTTTCTTACAATTGTTAATGGGGTGTTTGGTTGCATGATAACGAAAGTTTTTGTTTTAATTTTTAAAAATTTTAAGAAAACTCCTTAAAAGAGGTGTTTGGTAACCATGACAATTTTATATTTTAAAAGTGATTTTCTTCTTAAACAAAAAAGAGGGTCTTACCTCTTTCTTTTTTTCTTGTGGTTTCTCACTTTGTTTGGTCATGTGTGGTAGTTACTCTTTTTTGTAATCACATACCTCCAAACATGACAATTTTATGTCATGAGTTACTTCACTTTTTATTTTAATATACTTTTTTATCATGAAAGTGTACAAAAAATTATCATGTAACAAAACACCCCATAAACATTAAAATAAAAACTTTCATTGTCATGCAACCAAACACCTCATTAGTTTCATAGTAATATAAATTTTAAAATTAGATGGTCAGTAATGTATGGTGTTCGGCAACACATTGTTTTGAGTACCCACGTGATCATTGAAAAACATCGCATCGACGTAAAATTAGTAGAAGTATGGACTTAAATATGTCTCACATATTTTTGAATTATTAAATAAAATAAATTATCTTGAAGTCCATACATAATTTCATAATTTGATTAAGACAAGTGATTTATAATGTTTGACGAGAAATCTGAATCGTTCACTTAATCTGAAAAATATAAACTCTCATGTGACGTTTGTTTTTAGCTTAATTTTAAAGTCTAAACTCTTTATTACATATCTAACTTCCTAACATGTGAAAAAAAGAGCTAAAGTGATTAACATGAAAGTGGTGGACCTTGTTTGATAAAATATATAAATTATGATATTACTAAAAAGAGTTGACATCTATTATTTACACTGCAATATATGTGTTAATAGTGCATATTTATTTTTTAGGAGAAATCAACAGAGTATATTACAAACATACAACCAAATTAACTATATACCGAATAAAAAAGATTGATATGTATAATATTGTACTAAATATTAATATGTATAGAATATTTTAAATATATTATAAAATTAAGTATTTTATAAGTATTATAAGAGAGAAAATAAATGTTGAAATAAAACATTTTATTCGTTAATAAGGAGGAGGAGATAAAACATGACATGTTAATAGGCACTTCACAAGTGACACGTTCGATGGTATAAACACCAACGTCTGAACTAGAAAAAGTAATTTCTATCGGCCGAAATTTTAAGAGCTTTTTCAGATGTTAGCACTCCAGACCAGATGGACATTAAGCGAAAATACCAAACATACCGAAATATCTAAGCTCTGACCGAATCAAAGCTTAGGTCATGGTTCAGCCAAAACAAACACCGCCTAATTGATCCGGTAAAAATTGCGTGATTATTAAATAGTAATTAAACATGTTTGGCAACAGTATCCCCATCTCCGACAAAAGTGGCTCACCATTTCTTGGTATCCACTTCTCTAGCAAAAGTGACTCAGCAGCATTTTGATTTGTGCCACTGGGCAGCATATCACCGCTCAACAAACAAACAGGGTGGCCCCTCTCGAATTCGAACCTAAGAGCAAACCACCTTGTCGTGAGTGTTTATGTGCGGGTGGTCTCTACAAACTCTGCTACTCTTCAAAAAAAAAGAAAAAGAAGAAGTCGTTCCACCGTCCATTTCTTAAAAACAAAACAAGCATGTTGTTTGCTTTTAGTTTGAAAGAGTTCAAGTGAAAAAAAAAAGAAGAATCTCTCTTTTAAACTCAAGGTAAACACAGCCAAACACATATTTATATGTTTGTGTATCTTTTAACTTTGTTTTTTTATTTTATTAGTGAAATGCGATACAAAAGTGTACCCAAACACCTTATAATATGTTTGAGGTATCGATACTTTAATCCCTATAAAAAACAGCACAATATGAAATTAACTCTTTAGATTATACATATAAAAAACTGAAATTTCTATTATATCAAGAATTTTGGAGTAAGTTAACAAGGTCAAAAGTTATTCCGCAGGAACTTTTACAAATGATCCTCATAATTTCGGTCCTTTTAGATATGTTCCTCCAGCTTTAAAATTCTGCTCACGTGATGCTCATAATTTCTGTTTCATATCTTTATTTAGTGCACATGCAAAATTACTAAATTAAGTCATAGCCGTGACAGTGGCAATAAAGCAGCCAAGAGAGGGGGGTGATAGTGCAGTGGCTAGAGGCGTGCCAACGGTGCATTTTTATTTTATTTTTTGATCAGCTAACTTCGTAATACTACTAGGTTTAGGATATTTTACGATTTAGAAGCTTTTTTTTCTGTTCGAACAACTCAGAAACTCAAACCTATACCTACTATCCTCTTGGTTTAATATCACTTAATCTTATTAATTGTATATTGACTTTAATTCTGATTAAGAATATTTGATCAAACCAAAACGTTAGTAACTTGGCCCCGCATTATACACTCTAATTATTTTATTTATTAGTTATTTATTTAATAAGCTACCTGATATTACAATTGCTATATCAGAAATAGAGAGAGACGAGGTGCATGGTTATTTCTTAGTTTTCCTCTCCGCTGAATAAGAAATCAGTGAGTAGATTCCATTTGTTCCTGGCATATCAATATTAATTTTTGTTGTTCACATGGATAACCTCGACAAATGTGCTCATTTCAGTTGTTTGGCCTCTCATAAAGTTCTTACTAAAGCCTTCAGCAAAATAAGTATGATCAGAGCAAAGGTTGGATAAGGTTTAAACTAATTAAGACAGATCTTGGACTCATTGCATCACCTTTACTTTTAAAGATCAACGCAGGTACTACCAACGTTAATATGTGTGTACGGTCCTCCTTACATTGGTAACTACCAATTTTTAGTTCGGAAGTCGCTGAAGTATATATATATATACACAAGTGATAATAAATCTCCCATTGATGCTATCAAGGGGCGAAGGTCAAAGCTAGTGGAAAGAGGAAGAGCCGGTCTTTGTCTGGGTGTAACTAAATTCCTCACGCGAGCGGCCCACTTTCCGGCCAAACTGGGCCGAGACTCTCCCACCGGCCCAGATTATCTAGCTAGGTGTTCCCCAAGGTCTCTTGCAAGTGGGACCGGATCCTCTGTGCATCTCGGTGTGCACCTCAATTCACACCACTTCTTAAATTCATCTTATTATGTGATTAAATTAGTTATTTTAATTATTTTTAAGACTGTGAATATAAATATATATTATGTATTGATAAAAAAGTAATATTAATATTTTTTTAAATTTATACTATTTTGTAAATTAATTATATTTTTAATTTAAATAAATATGTATAAAATATATTTAATGTTGATTTTCATAAAATATAACATCACATATTATATATGTATATTTACGGTCTTAAAAATAATTAAAATAACTAATTTGATCACATAATAAGATGAATTTAAGAAGTGGTGTGCATTGAGGTGCACACCGAGGTGCACAGAGGATCCGGTCCCCTTGCAAGTGGGAGTGGGACACCACCACCGCCCACCTGGGCGGCAGCTCCCGGGTTCGAACCAGACATGCCTGGTCGAGGGCGTTTCCCCTCCCTAGTGCCCAACAATATCTCTGGGTCATGACCCAATCAAATTAGTTCAATGGGTAATGCATATGGCGCATTATGCCTCACGTATGGATACGGATCACATATTATAAGTTCGACGATAGTCTCTGCATTCGGAGTGAATACGAATAATATTTGATTTGAAATGTTAATTAAATTTATTTGATTAGTAAGTTTAATAATAGATAAATATATAGGGATAAATTTTAAAATATTTCTTTAAAAAACTTGGATTTGACTTAGTCAAATCACATATGAATACGGATGGCATGTTATGAGTTAGATATTCTCTGGATCAGAGTGAATACTGATGATATCTGATTTGAAATGTTAATTAAATTTATTTGATTAGTAAGTTTAATAATAGATAAATATATAGAAATAAATTTTAAAATATTTCTCTGGAAAACTTAGATTTAATAGAGTCAAATCACTTGTCTCGGAAGAGTCCACCGAGTAGAATCATTTCAAAGATGGAGTCGATACGTTAGATCCGGATAGTTGTTTTGCCAATAGGACGATTCGTAAAGAAATTTCTTGATGCAAAGGAACGAGCTTCCCGTGCCTTGTAATGACGATAAATAGGTAGCTTGAATGGTGGGGGATGTAGGACCGAAAGAGGTGAAAGTGAAACTTTCGGGGTCGCTTGGGTGTCTACCAAGTGGCAGAGCTCTCTATATTGCTTTTGGAGTTTTGTTGAGGGCCACTTGCTCAATCGAAGATTCCTGGGCAATAGGAAGAGGGCGCAATGGGGCATGAGATGTCGGGGGCTACATCAGGTAGGTTGGAGAGGCCAGATGGGAGTGATGTGGGTGAACCAATGGATGAGAGAAAAAGAGGGGTGTGGAGAATTGAACCGTTGGGTGCGAAGGATCAACGAAGATGAGATCTGATTGATTGACGATGGCCACTGGATGAGAGAAAGAAGGGGTGGTAGGTCTATCATAAGAATGTCCGAGTAATGTGGCATTGGCACGACAGGCCACAAACTGGGGGGGGGGGAATAGGTTGACCAACTTCTAGATGGGTAGGGTCAAGGGAGATTTTTCCTTTTAAGATACCCTAGAATTGTAAGTGATCAACATCGGTAAGAGTCTTAAAGAGGGAGTGAGGGTTGGTGCGGGGAGAAGCTTACATTGCATCTGACTAGATTTCCTATTCAACCATGGCATAGACAGCATCGGGGTGAACTATCTGGTCATCATGTTGCTCAAGGCACACCTGGTCATGCTCCCTTTTATAGTACTAGTCTACCATTTCAGTAGTCTACCTTGATCTTAAAACCAGAGACATAAAAAACATATTCTTTTAAGCTTTTGGATGTTTTGTTTATTGTTGTTTTTTTAGGCCTTCATTTGATTATCATTTTTTGTGAGGAAAGCAAGTTGTCTTATCCAAATCGGGACCTATGCTCCACCAACACCAAGCAACCTAAGGGTGTTGAGAATAATAGTACAACTAGCCCAATCGATGAAAAGGGAATCATTCGCATCTAAGGAGTTATGGAGGCCTTGGCAAAGATAAATAAGTCAACCGAGATGGAATCTTTGAAAGAGAGATCCAAAACGCCCAGAGAGGTGTTTTGGAAGATAAATGTGTTGGGAAAGAGAGCCCCCCAATCTTGGATGACCTACGAACTAGACGAACCGATACCCAATGCATCTAATGCAATATGATGTATATCACTACAACATTTAAAAGAGAAACTAAAAGATGAACAACATATCAAACATCAAGCATGGATTAAAAGAACATAAAAGAAAAATAGCAATATGGATACTCCCCGGTAGATGCACCCCGAGACCAGGTGCCTTAAAGATTGACGTGGTCAAGATGGTGGTGTGTCAATGTTCTAGCACGCAAGTACGGGGTAATCAACTTTTTTCACTTGGTCCTCTTACGTTAGTGGTTCTCCAACTATTGTTATGGGCTTTGGTGTGCGTGGGGAGCCTCCTTGACCATCAAAGAATCAAGGGAGTGTGTGGTGGTTGAGAAATGAAGAAGAGAATGAATTTCGTGTTGCTTGAAGGGGATGTGCCGGTCCGATTGGGGTGCATGCAGTTAGGGTAGCGGTGCATAGACGAACTGGTAGGTGAAGGGTGGAGAAAAGGAAGATTTTCTCTCTCTTTAGATGCAGGAGCAATATGGCCATGCTCTCTCTTCAATTCCTCCTTCATTTCTCTTCGATGGGCAACTCAATTTATAGAAGAGAAGCCCCAAATATTTTCAAAATCAAGAAGAATTGTAAAAATATGGTGATTTTACATTATGCGCCAAGGGTTGGGTGCATCTATTAATGCACTGGTGGAGATGTGGCACTTGCACCAAATCTCATCGTGAGATTGCCTTGATCCTGGCAGTGATTTGTGTTAGAGATCTTCTTTTCTGAATGCAAATCGAGAGGTGGGGTGCATCTAGTTAAGGTGTTACTGACACTATGTCACACTAGGTAGATGGGGACAACAAGACATGTTAAGCAGAAAGAGCAAAATCTTTAAGATCCATGAGGAAAAGGATGACAAACTCCCTCCAACTAGATGTGCCCTAGGAATGGGTGCATGTTTGTAACCAGTGCACCATCTCGAGGGATTTGCGCTCTAAGTAATGTGCCCTTGTCATGGGCACATACGCCTAAGGGTGGAGCGCAAACGTCTTAGACTGAGGCATTTCTAAGATTAATTGCAAAATTATCATACAAAATAGCTTTCGATGGAGAAAATTGAATATTATCTGATTTAACAAGAGTTCTAGCTTGTGATTAAACCAATTTGGCTTGTCTACACTCGGTAGATTGTTGACCCCAAATTGTGAATATGTTAAGAGATTAGATTAGTAGACAACAACTTCCGATTAACTATCTTTTAGAGGTTGAGTTGAAAAGAACTTTGAAGTTAAACATGCTTTGTTGAAAGTAATCTTAGTAATATGGAGGACCTCCTAAGAAGGCTGCTAATTAGCATCGTTGTTGGGTCAATTAGCTAATTTAGTTACATATGATATCAAAGCATGACCTAACCAAAAAGTCCACTGTTAAGAATGCAAACGAGTCGAGTAGTATGTTGTTCAAACTCTCATTTATTTTAAGCGAGTTCGAGTTTGAGCTCAAGCTTTAACAAGTATGTTAAACCCTCGTTCAAGTCTGTTCATAAATTAATCGAGTCGAGCTCGAGCTCGAGCTCGAACTCGAACTCAAGTAGTAGCTTGACTCAAGTTCAATCTACATTCAAGCTAAAACTTATACGAACTTGTTTATAAAACTCAACATCAACATAAAGTTATCAATGAAACTCTAAATTTAACTCATTTATGAAGCCTGATCCAAGTTTTAACTCAACATTTGACTTATTTTATTACTTAAGTGACAATATATCGCTACTGATACTCATAATTTATTTATTTTTAATAAATATTCAATCGAATATTTAATCAAGCTACTCGTGATCTTCTCGAGTTGAGTAGGAGTATGTTCAAGTTCGGCTCGTTTAATGAGTCGAACTTTATTATTCAAGCTTGTTCACCGAGTTTCGAATTACTTGTTGAGTGCATTGATTTGTTTACACCCTTATGCATTGGAACTCACCCGTGTATGTGGTGTTGACAAGGACACCAAATCTTTAAAGAAGGTAGCTAGATTGTAACATCTTAATTTGTGAATATATTAAGAGATTAAATCAATAGATTACTAACGATCTAGCTAATCATTTTTTAAAGATTGAATTGAAAGAACTCCGAAATTAATGGGGTGTTTGATTGCATGATAATTTGAGTTTTTGTTATAATTTATATTTTTTAATAGAACTCGTTAAAAAGAGATGTTTGTTGTTACAATTTTAGGTCTTTAAAGAGATTTCTTTGTTGGACAGTAAAAAGGTTAGATCATCTTTTTTTTATCAAGTAATTCCTCACCTCTTTTGGTCTTATATGACTACACGTTTTTCGTTGTCACATTTCTCGGAATACGATAATTTTATGTCATTGGTTAACTTGGGTGAGAATAATTCTTCTTGCAAAAACTATTAATTAATATAATTGTTGGGTCATCATTATAAATAAAAACGATAGGCATTCAAACAACATTTTCACATTAATTAGACCAGCTGAGCATCCTCCTTTTTCCACCATCAGCGCTGCATGCGCATGATTGCGAGAAGAAGAGGAGGAGGGGAGCGTTGACCTTTCCCTTGGGGACAAGTATTTCTTACGTATGTACTGGAGTGCACATCACCTCTGACCCATGCATGCATCGTTGTGTACGATAAAAAATAGATTTAATATAATATGGACGGAACATGTTCGTGTCTATGACGAAGGGAAACCGACGTTACTAGCCCATGTATCGGAGCTTCGGTTGTGAAAATCCACTCCTAAACATATCAAATTGAGGCAGCATGCATGCCGATCAGGACATCACATGTACGCATATATTAAGTCGAAAACTTTTTTTTCTTCTCTTATACACGAACGTACGTAAATGTGAGTCATACATGTATATCTAACATGGTGACATAAATTTTAATATTTGTATGGTCTAAAAAAGATCTTTTTAACACCTGACTAAGACAGTTGAAGCTCATTAAAGTCGGATATATACAAACGTACACACCACTCAATATATATATCACGACAGACGTCGACAGCTATAAATTATTTGCTCAGCCTCGAGCTCCATGCACTCGGAGACGCATATATATCTTGCCAAAGATACGTGGGAACTCAGAGGGGAAATATCCTGCCTCGCCGAGATGATCATCTGGGGTGTAGGCAGCTGATTGGTGAACTGATAATAATGTTCTGGAACGTCTGCACCCAGGATGGAAGGGGAGAGAAGCAAAGCCTAAGTTGTCATATATATGATGAGCAGTCGGAGAAGACTTCTGGTGCACGCTACTTTGAATAATTCCTAACTAGTCTAGTGGTTGTATCTTTAATCATTTTTATATTCTTTCATCGCAAAACTATATTAAAATAAATTGTTCCTCCAGCGGTGAAGTTTGATCTGATTTGAGTCATTTTTTTTCAAACCGAATCAAACCGATTCAACCCCTCAAACCGAACCAAACCAAACCGATTTCAATTCGGTTTGATTCGGTCTAAACTGAAAATATAAAAATATGTTAATTAATTATTTTTTACATATATAATAATTTTTAAGTTAAAAATAATCAAAATAAATATTATTTATTATAAAAATATAGAAATTTTATTTTTAATAATATTATAATAATTTTTATATAATTTTTTAATTGAATTAGTTCAAACGGTTTGATTTGGTTTAAACCGGTTTGGAGGACTTCCAATCCGAATCAAACCGAACATGATTCAAACCGAACTGAACCGTTCCAAACAGACCGGTTCGGTTTAATTTTTCGGTTTGAACCATTTAATGCTCACCCTAGCGAAGTGGGCACTACTTCCCTCGGGGGGGTACTTCTCGGGTTCCAACTCGAGACTGCCCTCCGCGGAAGCAACCACACTATGTTCATTCTTAAAAAAATAGTTAAAAATAGAACCTTGTTATTATATTTGTAAGATATAAAAATAAAATTAGTGAAAATTAGGTGTGTAAAAGAGTCCGATTTGATAGCAAAATCATCAGGATCTAATTCAAATTTCGAGAAAAAGTGTTTTGATTTTGATTTCGATAACTTCATAATTATTATATCTGATTCTGTTCTAATTTAATTTTGATAATAAATATTTATTTTTATATTAAAATAAATTAATAATTTACATATACTTACTGAATTTTGATCTATAAAATTTAGTATAATATTGTTAATTTTTTTATTTTATTAACATATATATTATATTTTATAACTTATTTAAATTTATTTAAATTATTTTTATTTATATATAATTATTTTGTATTGAAATCAAATAAACAGAAATAGAATCACCTAATTTCAATTCTGATAAATATTTGAATAGTTCGCAGGATAAAAATAGTTTTCAAACTTGTTAATATTTTAACCGAATGAAATCAAAATGTTAAAATATTAAATTATGCTTACACTCCAATAAAAATATGCATAAATATCGAAATAGAAACCAAAAATAGAATCATCTAATTTCAATTTCGATTTCGATAAACTATTAGAATAAATATTCGATTCCGATTGGGGTAGTTCATAAGATAAAAAAGGTAGTTTTCAAACTAGTTAAATTTTTAATAAAATGAAATTAAAATTTTAAAATATTAAATTCTGTTTACACTCCAATGAAAATCATGCATAAATTTCAAAATGGGACAGATCACAAGTGAAAAAATTAGGTCTTTTTATCTAAGAATGAATTTTTGCAGAAATATATTTTAAGGGAAATTCACATCCGGTCCGGTTCAAAGAAGGTCTTCAACGGACAGTCCTACGTCAGAACTGATATAATCATAGGTCCTTTTATTGAAAATTTACCACTCCCGCTCCAATCTTCACCCTTTCCATTACTACAGTGTTAGAACCCCCCCCCCAAGTTTTCAAAGAAAAATTAAAATATTTATGATATTTGATGAAATATACGTTCATCTTTCAGTATAAATATAAAAGAATATATAATTATTAGACATTATTTGTATTATATTTAAATATTGGTTATAAGTTAAGTATAATATTTTTTGTTTTAAAGTCTAAACATATTGATATTTTGTAGCCCATAATAAATTTGATGTGATAAATAGGGTTATTCACGCTATAATCTTATTTTAATTAACTGATGAGATAAGATATAATTTATGTGACATAATAAATAGATTAATATTAAAAATATTATTAAATTTAATATAATTAAATTATAATAACGTTATGCTACTTCCGTGTAGTCATACATCAGATATAGATCAATTTAGTATTTTATATTTTATATCATATTCAAAGGTTTGATATAAATCAAATCTAGTTTTTTTACCATAAACAAATTAATATTTTAATCATAATCAGATATAATTAATAAATATATCCGTAGTCTTATCTCAAACCATAATAAATAAAACTTTGTAATTATAAGTTAAACATAAGAAAAATATAATAATTAAATTAAAATTTAATTACATATATAAAAAATTAATATTAAATTAAATTTAATATAATTTGTTTATTTTAAATATAATAATAAATTAAATTATTATTAAGTCATAAAAAAAACTAAGTTACGCTGTCCGTCCATGTGAAGCGAAGACAGATAATAGAATGGTCTCCATTTTTGAAGGGTAATTATGTCATTTTTGATTTTATGTGACGGTGAAGTAACAGAGAGGATCTTGCATTAAAAATTTTTTCAATGCCGGACTGTTGACGGAGAAAATTGGGCGAACCGACCTATGATTAAAGTCATTTTGTTAATTGGATCGGGAATCAATTTTCCCTATATTTTATAATGAATACCAAATATTTTTCAACAACTTGATTTATTAGGCAACCAAACACCTAACACTGGTTTCACGAGAAAAGTTTTTTAAAACTCCAAACGCGGTAAATAAATAGGAACTGAGACGTATATAAATTATAAATAAATGTGATGCAAGCTTGGGCACTATTCTTTGCGGCCGCTGGGCGAGCCCGACCAACCGGTCAGAAGACTGGACCGTCCGGTATAAGGGCAATCGACTGTCTTCTCTCCGTTTAAACGTACGCCAACGCACGCGTTCTCATCTCTACGCTGCGTAAGAGGAGGGGGACTTCTCCCCGCATCTCTCTCTCTCTATATAAACGTCGTCGTGTCACCTCCGATCGATCTGCTCGGCCAGAGAAGCACCATCTCCTCCCCTCTGTCAATCCGTAGCCATCGCTTGAGCGGCCTCCAGATCCATGGCGTCGTCCTCTCCCACGAGAACGACCGCAGTGGAGAGCGGGAAGACCGCGCCGGAGACGGCGCACTCCGCCGGCAGAGCCATCAGCTGGGTGCCTGCGAACTGCTTCCGAGCCAACTGCGCACTCCGGCTGCTGCTGTTTGCGGCGAGCGCCGCCGCCTTGGTCATCCTGGTGACCAGCAAGCAGACGGAGATGGTCTCCGCCCCCCTCCTCGTCATTCCGCCCATCCTCCTCGGCAACAGCGCCCAATTCCAGGACTCGCCGGCTTTCATGTAACCGTGCCTCTCCGTCCCTAGCTTGCTTGCTGCGCCGTAATTAATTAGGTCAGCTGGTAACGTTGTTCGATTGCTACATATGGGGCAGATACCTCCTGGCGGCGCTCGCGGTCACCTGCCTCTACAGCGTCCTGAGCATGTTCGCGTCCGCCTTTGCTGCCAGACGCTCGGGGACGTCGGCCATGCTGCTCTTTCAGCTCGTGGTCATGGATGCGGTAAGCGCTCGAGCGGGCAATTAGCCCTTCTCTTCTCGATCACTTCAACATATATATATGACGACGTTCTTGGCACTTATACACATCTAGTAAATAATAGGAAGATATACATATATACATATATGCCGGTTAATTATTTATCTCGATCAGGTGCCCGGAAGGCATCTATAATCCATTTACTCAGTATGAATAACCAATCGTACAGTACATTCATCTTCTTACGATCGAGAACTCATGAGGCGTCTTGTGTGCGTGTGTGTGTGCAGCTGCTGGCCGGGGTGCTGGCCGCGGCCACCGGCGCCGCCGGCGCCGTCGCCTACATCGGCCTGAAGGGGAACTCCCACGTGCGGTGGGGCAAGATCTGCGGCGTCTACGACAAGTTCTGCCGCTACATAGGCAGCGCCTGCGCCGTGTCCCTCTTCGCCTCCATCGTCCTCGTCGCCCTCGTCATCCTCTCCGCCTACTCCCTCTACCGCCGCAGCCGCTGATCATCTTCAACCGCAGATCACCGCGGGCGCCCGCATATCCTGCGCGGCGCCGTCGCCGCCCGCCACCCCGGCCGCGCGTCTCGCGGCACCCGTATGTGCATAAATTGTTTTCCCTCACATCTCCATATACGCTAGCTTGTCTGGGGTTCATCTTCATCGTCCCCTCTCGCTGTGTGCGCGCGCGCGTGTTTGATGGGCCTCCGTAGATTCTGTGCTCTCCCCTGCGCGGTTCGCGCAATGTACACGTACAGATGCATGGATTGGAACACGTTTGACTCGTTACAGTCTCCGTTTTGGACCCCCTAGCTCTCCGTGCGTGCTCAGGTAGATCGGTCTTATCCGCTTCTGAGGACTAATTGGGTCGACTCCGTGAGTACGTACTCCGTTGTATCGGATGAGTTCGGATCATCTTGTTCTTCGAGTAAAGAAAATTATTTTAATCTCTAATAAAAAACAATCACCATCTTAGTTATTAAGTGATGAAGCCTTTTATTAATAGGTATTCAAATACCATTATTAAAATAAAAACTTTGTAGCAAGGAAGAAATAAAAAAAGAAACACTTCGATTGAGTTTTCAATCGCACTCTTCGACGTAGTTTGGTCAAGTAATCGAGTACGTTTTTCTTTAGAAACTTAGTAGCTGCTCGGCTGTCCGAACGATCTTCGATGCTCGAAGTCAACCACGCAAAATGTTCGAAGTCGCACTGGACCGGCCGGCATGGAAGATGGCGAAGGTGGCGGTGGTACAGGGAGAGAGGTTGCTTCTGTATAATTATATACGACTTTGTCAAAGACATAGCTACTTGCACTTGAATATCCAGTCGCTCACCGCCCGCATCCATGACTGCCGTCTCTCCGTGCCAATGGCCAGCCCACTTCTCTTCTGGCTATAAATACCTTGGCACTTCCTCGTCCATTATATCATTCAAGCAACAGCTTCCTTTTCGCTAATTCCCAGCCCCTACAGAGATGGCGAGTCGTGGGAGAAAGAATGCGGCTTTCGTGGGTATCCTGCTGGTTCTGTGTGTGAGCATGGCCTCCGCATCTCGATCACTACTGGATGCTTCTGCCAGCGGCAGTGGCGGCGGAGGCGGCGGAGGCGGTGGTTCTGTTAGAGAATATAGTCATGTAATTGATAATGGGTAGGTAAATGACAGTATTGTAATTCTTTGTATTTCGTATGTGGCAATTGCCACATCAGCATTGTACATCTGTCTCGTATGAGAGTTATATATATACATGAGAGGAGCTGAGAAGAGGACTCAATCGAGATCACTCTCCCGCCCTTTTCTTCAAACCCTTCTTCTTCTCTCTGTTCTCTCATTCTGGTATTCTCAGATCTGGTTCGTGTGCAACAAGATTCTGGTTATCAATTACAGTGGATCATCTATACTTCCAGACTTGATTTGGTATCAGAGCGGCTTCTGTGGCTTCCGCTTCAATGGAGGAATCGATTAGCCCTAATTTTACGAGATCTTCAATCTCAGCTCCTGTGGCTAATTTTCCTACAGGTTCTTCTATTTCTTCTCTTCCTCTAGCTACGTCATTGTTGAATTCTGTTCCAAGCATTTCACATTGTGTGACAGTGAAGTTAAGTGGAGACAATTTTATGATATGGCGTGCTCAAATTCTGCCATTCTTAGATACTTATAGTTTGATGGGAATGGTTGACGGATCTATTGTGTGTCCGTCAGTTATGATAGCTGATCCAAATGATTCTGCGTGTGAAATTTTGAATCCGGAATATAAAATCTGGAAGCAGGTTAACAGTCTGGTTCTTACATTCCTGATTTCGTCTGTTTCCGAGACTGTTCTTCCTCTTATAGTCGGTTATACCACTGCGGCAGAAGTATGGAATGTCATTAATAAAACATATGCGTCATCGTCTAGAGCGCGTATACTTCAACTTAAATTGCAATTACAGCAAATGAAAAAGGGTTCTCAAAAAGTTACTGAGTATTTGCAGAAGGTTAAAACGATTGCTAATGCGTTAGCAATGGCTTCTGAACCTGTCTCACAAGGAGATTTGCTTTTATACATATTAGGCGGGCTTGGTCCCGAATATGAGTCGTTTGTAACGGCTATTACAACAAGGCTTGATGCCAGTCAATTAACTGTTGAAGATGTTCAAGGGATGTTGGTGAATCATGAGATGTTTTTAATTAAACATCATCAAACTGTTACTGAACTCAATGCTAATTTAGCTAGAGCTCACATTAATAATAATACTCAACAGCAGTCTAATACCTATCGTGGTAGAGGCAGAAATGTTAGAGGAAGGAACAATGGTAATCGGACCAACTCTGGTTTTGACAGAACTCAGAGTTTTCAAGGACAAAATTACAATCCGAATTATGATAGGAATCAGTCTTCATATGGTAATTCTGGTAGTACTGCTGGTCAACAGAATTTTTATCAACATCAGTCACCGGTTTGTCAGCTCTGTGAAAAGAGGGGGCATATTGCCTTGCAGTGTTGGAAGAGGTATAATTTCAATTTTCGAAACTATAGTAATAGTGGTACTGCTCAGTATGGCAATAACACTTCTGGGAATAATCAGTACGGGTCTCATATTCAGCAGTCCTATAATGCAAATCTGGTTTCTACACAAAGTCCTAATTCTCAGTTGGACATGGCTTGGTATCCGGATTCGGGTGCTAACAATCATATGACACCGAACTTGGGCATTTTACAAAATCCTGTTCCGTATGATGGTCATGACAAAGTGCATATTGGAAATGGTGAAGGTCTTCAAATTTCTCATGTGGGATCATCAGGTTATAAATTTTTTAGTCTTCCTCATACTCTACATGTTCCTCTACTTGAAAAGAGTTTGTTATCGGTTTCTCAGTTTACAAAGGACAATGAAGTATATTTTGAATTTTTTCCCACTCACTGTTTTGTCAAGGACATCAAGACTCGGCAGCTTCTAGCTCAAGGGCGCAATTTTAATGGATTGTACCGACTGCAGTTGGATCATTTCTCTTCTCCGGTGGCACTTACAGCTCATACAAATAAGTTGTGGCATCAACGGTTGGGGCATGCTGCTTTTCAAACTGTTAATAGAGTATTGAGTAGCTTTGATACTTCTTTTAGTGATAGTGATATGTTCTTTTGTTCTCATTGTGCTATGGCTAAGAGCCATAAGCTTCATTTTCCAAGTTCCACTTATGTTTCACAGTTTCCTTTAGAGCTTATTGCTTCGGATGTGTGGGGTCCTTCACCCTATGTCAGTAAAGATGGTTATCGGTATTATGTTACCTTTGTGGATCATTTCAGTAGATTTTGCTGGCTTTATCCTCTTAGAAATAAGAGTGATGTGTTCTTAGTGTTTAAACATTTTCAAGCTCAAGTAGAGAATATTTTTTCAAGGAAGATAAAGTTTTTTCAAAGTGATTGGGGTGGTGAGTATCGGTCACTCACTTCTTATTTTTCCAAATGTGGCATAGTTCATCGAGTGGCTTGTCCTTACTCTCATCATCAAAATGGTCTAGTAGAAAGAAAGCATAGACATATTGTGGAAACATGTCTTGCACTTTTGAGTCATGCTAAATTACCCTATGAGTTTTGGGACCATGCGGTTGCTTGTGCTGTACACCTTATTAACCGGTTGCCAACTCCTGTTTTGGCAAATGTTTCTCCTTTTCAAAAATTGTTTGGTCGTCCTCCAGATTATAGTCAATTAAGAGTGTTTGGTTGTGCTTGCTTTCCTTATCTTCGGCCTTATCATCAACATAAATTCACTCTTAGGTCAGAGTGTTGTATTTTTCTTGGATATAGTTCACAACATAAGGGTTATAAGTGTTTTTCACCGGCTACTGGGAAGGTTTTTGTGGCATGTCATGTTGTCTTTGATGAGACTACTTTCCCCTATGGTGCTTTAGTAAAAGAGGTTCCTACTGGTGGTCCTTCTCATATTCTGTCACTTCCGGTTCCTTTCTTGTCTACATCTGTTAATAGACCTGGTTTATCTACTATTGGTCATCAGCAATGTCAGTCTTCACCAGAAATTCAGTGTGTGATTCAATCAGAAAATCAGTGCTCTGTTCAACCAGAAAATCAGATTTCTGCACCTGCAGAAACTCATTGTTTGGGTCAGTCCGGTGGTACTCCACCTCCTACATCTGTTGCTGTTTTACATGGTGATGTCTCTTCTGCAGATTCATCTTCTTCTCCTTGTCGGAAGTATAGATCTATGCAGGATATCATGTCCTGTACTGATCCAGTATCACATCCGAGGTCTAGCAAGTATGCTTTACTTGTAGAAAAGCCAGAGGTCATTGAGCCCTCAAATTTTAAATCTGCTAATCAGCAATTGTGCTGGAGAGAGGCCATGTCACAAGAGTTTTCAGCTCTTCAAGTTAATGGCACTTGGTCTCTGGTTCCTCCTCCGTCTAATGTGAATATAATTGGTTGTAAATGGGTATATAAATTGAAAAGAAATTCAGGTGGCAGTGTTGCGCGTTATAAAGCTCGGTTGGTAGCCAAGGGATATACTCAAGAATATGGCTTAGATTATAATGAGACGTTTAGTCCTGTAGTTAAGCCCTCTACAATACGTCTCATTCTTTCTATGGCAGTTACTTATGGCTGGGATTTGAGACAATTGGATGTTAATAATGCCTTTCTCCATGGCTATTTGGAAGAGGACATCTACATGAAACAACCGCCTGGATATGTTGATGCTCATGTTCCACATTTTGTTTGCAAACTTCACAAGGCACTTTATGGTCTTAAACAGGCCCCTAGAGCATGGTTTTTTCGGTTGTACTCTCATCTTTTGTCTATGGGGTTTGTGGGATCAGTTTGTGATCCTTCTCTATTTCTATATTACAAGCAGAATATTCGGATATATATGTTGATCTATGTGGATGATATCATTGTTACTGGTAACAGTCCATCTACTATTAAAACTCTGGTTGCCTCTCTTGGGAAAGTTTTTGCTTTGAAAGATTTGGGCAGTTTGTGTTACTTTCTTGGTATTGAAGTCTCTCGGTCTTCTCATGGCATACTTCTTAATCAGCAGCGATATGTTTTAGACATTTTGGATAAGGCATCCCTTACAGATTCTAAGCCATTCAATACTCCTGCTGCTGCTAATACCAACTTGTCTTCTACTGATGGTCAACCTTTGGAGGATCCTACTTTTTATAGGAGTTTGGTTGGTTCATTGCAATATGTTACTATTACTAGACCTGATGTAGCTCACTCGGTTAATAAGGCATGTCAATTTCTTGCTACACCTACTGTTTCTCATTTAAGTTTTGTTAAACGGATTCTTAGATATCTCAAGCTTACATATCACTATGGTCTTTTGCTGCAACCGAGTACATTTCATCTGAATGTATTTTCTGATTCTGATTGGGCTGGATGCCCCGATGATCGCAAATCTACTAGTGGTTTTGGTATATTTTTGGGAGAAAATCTTATTAACTGGACAGCTAAAAAGCAAAGAGTTGTGGCTCGGTCTAGTACAGAGGCAGAGATGAGGGCTATGGCTGTGGCTATTACAGAATTTTTATGGCTTATTCAGTTGATTACTGAACTTCAACAACCTATTGATGGTGTTCCTACTTTGTGGTGTGATAATACTTCAGCTATATACCTTACTGCAAATCCAGCTTTTAAAGCTCGTACCAAACATATTGAGGTTGATTTTCATTTTATTCGTCAACTAGTTCAAGAGAAGAAGATTCTGATTCGGCACATTGCTAGTAAGGATCAAATTGGAGATATTTTCACCAAGTCTCTTCCGACCAAACAGTTTGAATTTTTACGTTCCAAACTGCACGTTGTACCTCCGTCCAGTTTGAGGGGGGGTGTTAGAGAATATAGTCATGTAATTGATAATGGGTAGGTAAATGACAGTATTGTAATTCTTTGTATTTCGTATGTGGCAATTGCCACATCAGCATTGTACATCTGTCTCGTATGAGAGTTATATATATACATGAGAGGAGCTGAGAAGATGACTCAATTGAGATCACTCTCCCGCCCTTTTCTTCAAACCCTTCTTCTTCTCTCTGTTCTCTCATTCTGGTGTTCTCAGATCTGGTTCGTGTGCAACAAGATTCTGGTTATCAATTACAGAAAAGGGCGGGAGAGTGATCTCAATTGAGTCATCTTCTCAGCTCCTCTCATGTATATATATAACTCTCATACGAGACAGATGTACAATGCTGATGTGGCAATTGCCACATACGAAATACAAAGAATTACAATACTGTCATTTACCTACCCATTATCAATTACATGACTATATTCTCTAACACAACGGAGGGTCGGGCTGGGGTTCCGGGGACGGATCCGGATCTGGGTCTGCTTCCTCTTACTCTGGCTACCCATACGGGTACTATGGTGGTGGAGGGAGTGCCAGCGCCCAAGGTAGCGGTGGCGGCGGCGGCGGCGGCGGCGGATCCGCCGGCGGCAGCGGTTATGGGAGTGGGTCCGGCTCCGGAAGTGGGTCGGCGTATTCTGGAAACAACGGCTGGCCGTATTACGGCGGTGGGTCGTCCTCATACGCCAACGGCCAGGGCGGCGGTGGCGGAGGTGGCGGCGGATACAATGGAGGTTCTGGGTTTGGAGTCGGGGCTGGGTCTGGCTCAGGCTCTGCCAGCACATACCCTTGAACTGCCTCTAAGATGATGTCTGATCTCCTGATGTGTTGAATAAATGAGGTGGAAAAGCCTTGTCTGCTTCCTGATGATCTGTTTAGCGTGCTAATAATAAATAAAAGGCTTCTTTACTAAACGTAGGACGCTGCCTCACCGTCGTTAACTAAACGTCGTATCCCTCTTCACTGTCAAGTCCAGATAGAATGGAAACATTGATATATATATATATATATATATATACACACAGAGGTGTAGATGGATTTACAATCTCTGTTAACCGGGTTTGGATTGTATTAAGGCAAGCACGACGAAGAGGTGATAGGTTCCTGATCGGGCTTAACCCGAATGAATATATTCCGGGTCCCCGATATCGTCTTTCCAAGTTCTACGGCACTGCAAGAGAGGGGAGCCGATTGTTGCGGTGGGAGTGCAATTGCCACTGCGATCGGTCGGTCACCGGGAATGGGTGCCAATAGACATGCCTGTGGAGGAGTCTGGTGTTTCTCGTGCCTGCGAAGGGCCGTCTTCCTCCTCCTCCTAGTCCTACGGCGGAAGGTCTGCCAGGAGGGCTAGGATTGATGATTCCAGCTATGGACGCAGCAGAGTTGACAATAAAAATATAGGGGTTGGACAATATTCAGTTGTTACTGCCTGACGATCGCACGGAGTAGTTCGTTTCCAGGGCCGAGAGGTTCTTCAACGGCTCTGACGGAGGTGAAGAGAGCTCCCCACTTCCTCCCTGCAAGGTGCACTTCTCTGTGACCTGGATCTCCTCCCTAGAATCCTTTGGCAAGAGGGAGCTCTTCGTCGTGGTGAGTTTATTCAAGTTGCAACCAGATGACTGCTTGTTGTTGCTCTTCGGCACCATGGACTCCGTCGACGGCTTGAGGTTGCTGGAGTCGTTCCTACATAGGGGTAGGGCCGCAGCCATGTTGCCCGACTACTCCAATCTCTTCGAGAACACCCCGACGGAGGCCTGATTCAAGGGGCTCCGAAAGGGCCGCATTGATCCTAGAAAGGTGCCCTTGGCCAGAACGTATCCAACCTGCTCTGGCTAGCCGTCGTCTACAAATTCGGTGCACGTCGTCACGAGGAGCTTCGCCCCCCTGAGAAACATGATCGGTGCACAGACGGTGAACCTCTCCACCGGTAATTGGAGCAGATTGAAAAAGGTCATGATGGTCTTCGATAGGAAGCACCCCCTCCTTTACCGGTTCATCCGGGAGTTCACCATCACCTTCAACGGGAATAAATGATTTTGAGAATTCTAGTATTTTGGGGTTAATTCGAACTCAATGAATATTGTATACATGATATAAATTTAGATTCAGGAAAAAATGATACTGAGTTAGGTCAGATCTTCTCTTATCAGATTCGAATTTGGATCAAGTAAGATTTGATCCATTTACACCTCTAGATATATATATTACGTTAAATTTATCCATTGATATAATGAAAAAGTTACAGATTAGGTGAAATAGGCACCTATTCAAATGTCGATACATATTTTTATATTTTTTCTTGAGATAGCCTAACATTGTTTTATAAAGTGTTTGGTTGTACACTAAATTTTTATATATTTTTACGATAAAATGTAATAAAATAAAATATAAACCAGCGATGGCATAAAATTGTTTTGTTTGAGAGAGTTGTCACGATGAAAAAGAGTGGGAATCGATGTAAGACCAAAAGATAGGAGGGATGACCTCCTCTTTTTAACAACATAAATTTTTAGTGTTTTCCACGTCTCTTTTAACAAATCTTGTTACGGAGCAACAAAATTATAGTAAAATTTTAATTTATCATATAATCCAACATTCAATTAAACTTGAAGATGAGAAACAGTAGATCGATGGTGAGGGCAAAAAACAGTAAGGTGATAAAATAAAGAATGAAACAAGCCATGACATCAAGGCCAGCTGATGCATTCATGAGAGAAAGCAACGTCTTGGTGACCCTTCACTCAGACGAAGAGACGGAAAAACGACTGTTTTAGACGTACGTAGCTCCCATCTGCAATGTTACCGGGATTAGGGTCTGCTGCACTCTTTAGCCATTTTTTTGCCAAACCCAATCAAGTCTCCAAGCTGAACGGAACTGATTTAAATAGATTTGGTTCAGTTTAAAGTCTAAAATAGATAAAATTTTTATATTTTAAATATATTAAGTTTAATGTCAGAAATAATTACATTAAATTATTTTATTATATAAATATTATTTTATTAACAATATAATAAGATTTTATAATAGTTTGATTATATTGGTTTGGACTGCTAGATTTGATTGGATTTAATTCCAGACTGAATGAAAGTTCGAACAAGAACCGTACAGGTCGATTCAATTTAGTTTAATAATTTGAACCTTTTTATTTAATACACACCCTTGGTCAAGATTCCAACAATATTGACTTCTTCGTATCCTACAAAAACATGTCATGAAATTAAATAGTTGGCTTTTTTTTTAAGATGTTGAAAATTTTTCAAGGTTAAATATGCCTTGTTATGATTTCATAAGACAACCCAACCACGACTTTTACATATTACATTTCATAATATGTGTGTTTCTTGGAAGAGGAGAAGTAGATTTTAACATCCTGATTTAGAAGTATGTTCACAGATTAAATCAATTAAGTACTAACAAGTTTGATTAACAATTTGTGAAAAATAAATCGAAAGAATTTCAAAATTAATTGTGTTTTGTCGAGAATAGACAGAAAAGGGATGTTGAACTAGTTACTAATTTTATTGTAACACTATTCACTCTGGTGTGCAAGTAATAATGGTTGAGCAGAGTCTGCACCTAATTAAGCACGTTCCTGTCCGTTTACCGTGCATACATACAACTTGAGACAGATCATGTATTGATTTGAGTCTCCCAAATTTTAAACAGAGGCAAAAAAAGAGAGGCAAGGAATGGTTCCAACTTACCTGCACAATATAAATGCTTCAAAAGTATGATGATTCCACTGTTATTTCATCTACACTGTCTACTGCAACTTCAACATCCTCATTCTAACTTCATCCTCACTATCACCTTCAAAACAAGCTACCGGAGAAAAAACAAGATGGATCCAAGATATGCTTTTTCTCATTAGAAAGGAACAAGCGCAGAATCACCTAATGCATCTCTGATGAGAACAAATCACCCAGATAAGTTTCATCTTTAATGGAGTGGCGGATGTAGGACTCAAAAACCCAAAATGAAAATTTTGTTTTCACATGCACTGAACAGCAAACATGTCATTTACAGACAGTTGGAGAAGAAGTAACAGACTGCAGCTCCTGAATGATGAATGCTAGGAAGCCCACAGTTGCAATCCTATACTCCTATTATCTCTCCGTGTGCCGGCACGTTTTCACGGCGTTATGCTAGGAAAATCTTGTCTTTGCCTCTCGACAGCTACAATGGCTAGATACATAAGCAAACATCTGGAACTGATACAAAAACCATAACTTACTATGTAGGAGGCTAGATGCCAGAACGATGCCTACTTCATCCTGCACGCATCTTATTTTTTGTCACACTTCTTTTTTTCAACCTCTCTCTCCTTTCTCCCATGGTGCCACGTTGGATGTCATTAAGATAAAACTGATCTTGCCTGTTCTCTGCCATAAGAACCCAAGTATGTATAAATCCAACTTGAAACGAATATTACAAATATAATCATGACGGGATTTACATATGCAGATACAAACAGGAGAGAGAGATATGATGCGACACTTTTTTGTTTACATTACGTATGTTATATTTACCTGCACTTGAAAGCTTCAACTTTTAAGGAAAATTTGGGCGCCTCTATTTCTATCAACTGATAATTTTTGGTAATCATTCTTCTGCTTATAGGAAGGCTTACATTTTTATCTAAATTAATTCAAACAATTCGATTTGATTTAAATCAATTTGGACAAAAGTGAGATCGAGCTTTCCGAGAATGGACCTTCCGTTATACATTGTATTTTGACTGGGTGTCTAATAAACAGGATTTGGTGAATCGCTTTTTCATTAAACCCATTTTGATAACTGTGAGCCCTCGATTAATTTTTCCCAAGAGAGAATCCTGATTTCCTGGCAGACTACAGGCTACTGTATTTCTGTTTTGCGAAGTTAATTTGGTTTAAACATGAATATAAAAGTGAGGCATTAATCATTTTATGCTAATAATTTATTTATTAAAAGTCACAAAGAATTTAAAAAAAAAAGTGAGCTCCGCCAGCTCCCTGCCACGTAGCCAAAAGAGACTGCCAAGGTTAATTAGGGTGGGGTGAGACATCAACTAGGGATGTCTAACGGTGGGGCCGTCAATGGAGCGGGCTAGCCCTGCTGGGCCTTCTCTGGCCTGATTTAGGGTCATGAGATTAGGCCCGATTTAGGGTCATGAGATTAGGCCCGCGAGCTCAAGATGGGTTAAATTTTGAGTTGGCGGGCCAACGCATGGCGCTCTATTCCCCCGGCGGGCGAGGGCCCAGTGGAGCGTCCGCCGCCGGCGTGGCACCCTTGGGTCCCACTTCCTTCTCCTAGCCGCCTCCCTGCCTCGCACTGCACCCCCGCACTCAGCCTTGCGGCCACCCTCGCCGTCCCCTCGGCCTTGCCACCCCCACGCAGCTGCCCGCCCACCTCTGCCGCTTGCCGCCACCCGCTGCCGCCGCCCTGCCCGTTGACCCGCGTGTGCACCCCTCGGCCCCGCCATCGGCCTGCACCTCGCGCCCAATCGCCCTCCTCTCCAACGCAAGCCCCATCGCCGTCAGCCCGCCTGCACCCCCCTCACCACCCTCGCGCCCAGCCACCGCCGCCGCGCGAGCCTGCACCCCCGGCCGCCCTCCGTCGGCCGCCCTTGGTCACCTGCACCCCACGCCTGCACCACCGCGCCTCGCCAGCCCCACCTGCACCCCCCCCTCGCCACCCTCGTTTGCGCCCCCCTCCCCCTCATGCCCATATCTCCCCCTGGTGCGAAAATTAGGATGAGTATAAAATTATATTTTAAATAAGATGATTCAAGTCGGGTCGGGCCAGGCTCAATTTATATTTTTTATGAGCCGGGTCGGGTTGAGTTGTTAACACAATACGAGTTGGGTCAGGTCAGCCCGTTATATATTAGACATGTCTAGATTGGACCCGCGACGGACCAGGTCGAACCCGACTCATTGACAGCCCTAGTCAACGAGTGTGATAAGCATGGGATAATGACATTATGTATTTTCTGAGTAAAATATGTATCCATTTATTATCCGGTAATTACCGAGAGCGAGTATATCCGAATTTTGAACGAGTACCCTCAAACCACTTTCCGTTGTCCGTTATGGAGCGGTCTACCGTGAGTTGGTTAACGGGTGATTGACGGATTACATAAAAAATAATATATTAACATAATCTTAACAATAAAAATAAATTAAAATTTAAAATCCAAAAAATAATTTGAAAATGAATTATATTATTTTATTTGGCATTTCGTAATCAAAAGTAAGGATTTAAATTTATAAGTAGAGAATACTCATAAATTTATTGGGCGGTGCTTGTAATACGCCAAATCAAAGAGAAGATTAAGCAGTTCGACGTCGGTGAGGTTATCCTCCTCTGCGTCCAGGCCCTTGAAACCGGACGCGGCGGTACTGATCTCCGCTACACCGCCCGCGGAGGAGGGGGAGACCGCGAAAGAGGGGAAGCTCTGGGGATGGAGTTCCCTTTCGGGCACCGACACCACCGCCGTGGAGAGGAAGAAGAGGACGAAAGGCGCCGGAGGGAGGAGACCCGCTATCCGCCCCCGGGTCACCAGCCTCACGGTGGAGACTACCAGAGACCTCCTCCCCGACACGGCGGAGCAGGAGGAGGCTACCAGGGTGAGGATACCTACCAGACGCCTCCTCCCCGCTACGGCGGGCAAGAGGGAGGCTTCTACGGGGAGGAGTCCTACCAGACGCCGCCTCCCCCCTACGGCGGACAAGAAGGAGACTACTATGGGGAGGACCCCTACCGGAGGCCGCCGCCTCCGGCGGTTCACGCTGCTGGCTACGAGCCCGGTGGGGGGTACCCAGGGGTGCAGCATGTCGCTCACGAGACTGGGCCCGATCCTTACGGGAGGGAGGGGGGAGAAAGAGGGAGGCATGACGGGGGTCCGCCCCGCCACGGCTTTCCCTTTCCCCACCATGGGAGCTCTGGTTTTATTGCCGATGGGAAGAGAACCGTCAAGGTGGTCACCAAGGCAGCGGGGGAGTACTCCCTTAGCATCCGTGATGGGAAGGTCGTACTTGCCAGGGCTGATCCGACCGATGAATACCAGGCATGATATCTTCTTCTTCGTTCCAGTCGTGACCATCTTGATCTTTGTGTTTGAAATTATCGGATCCGGCTTCGCTTGGGCTATTTTTTGTGAGGGCTTGGGATCGGGTGGTTGACCTACGAAAATCTGTTCTTTCCTTGTTTTCTCGTGGGTTGTTTTCTATTGTACGTCGTTTCGTATCCTGCATTTCATTCTTACCATGACAAGTGATGGAAGTTTTGCTCTTGCCTGCCCTTATTTTGCCCCTTGTTTCTAGGGACTTGTACCCTCTGACACCATTGCTTTTCCTTTTTATTTTTTGCGGAATTTCAGCACTGGATTAAAGATGAGAAGTTCAGCACCAAGGTGAAGGATGAAGAAGGACTTCCCTGCTTCGCCCTTGTCAACAAAGCTACCGGTCAGGCGATCAAACACTCGATTGGTGCAACTCATCCCGTGAGTGCCAGTTCTTGCTCTGTTTAAATTGCTGTCTTTTCCTATCTGGCAATAATTCATCTTGTGCAGGGCTAAGTTCTCCGCCCCATTTTACATTGAGAATTTAAACCTACCGATATTTGGCAACCTTTTTTTTGTTTTGCTGTCTGTTAGAGAAGATCTGTTTTTACAATTTACATTCCTACAGGTGGTTGGTGGCTACACTGTATATCATCATGTTATCTTGTGGCACATGCACAAATGACAACAGGACGCTGAACTTTGGTTTTTATGTAGTTCTAATCTAATTCACTCAGGGTTTGGTATTGCAGGCTGCATTAGTGGCTCGCCTGTTTCACTGCAAAGGTCTGTAAAACAGTACACTTGTTCCTTTTTACAGCATGTTCTCATTATTTGGACAAGTCTAAAGTAATACTTCTCTAAAAGGTTGTTTCAAATTACCGGAAGGGGTGTGTGGAAACTAAATTGTGATTTAGGTTCAATCTCCCAAATCTCATGGAAGCACAACATGCCACAAAGATCGTCACATGGACATACAAAAGAAGACACATAGATTTCCATGATTTGAATTTTGAAGTATAAATCAACCACCCTATTATGACCACGGGGTAAATAAAACCTATATTGTTATCACTATAGTAGGCAAGCTTTACATGGACTTGGAGACATCCTCTCCCATCTTCATCACTCTCCAAGTCTTTATTAATCCTCTTTTTTCTGTACATGTTCTAGCCTACCTCTCTAGGAGGCTTCTGTACTCCATTGATTGTCCATAGGTCTGCGCACAACAAATGCCAATCCTATTAGGAGTTAGGACTCATAGTAAACATAACATACCCAGCTAGTTAAATTAGGATATTGTTCCTGATTACGATCTGAGTCTCAACCTGACTCCACCTTGTGAATAGAAACCAAAAACAATGTTCTCTACCTTGGCTTCTATCTGCAATCTACCTTGAAGAACATTCTGTATTGAATATGCAAGCAATATGTTTGCACAAGCTAATCTTGGTCCCCAGACTTACATGCCTCGACATGGCTCCATCTCTCCCACTTGATTTGAGAAACCTTTGTTACCATCCTTTCCCAAAGTATTGATCTGTTTCATTTGTGCTCATTCTTCAGCAGAAAAACTTATGCTGAATGGTACTGGTTGTTTGGGACACCTTGTAGCTACAATTTTGTCAACCTTTTCTCTACGAGCATGCAGCTGCATGCCACAGCAACTAGTCTTTTGTTGACTTGTACAGTCCATGCTCATGGTTCTCCTGTTGTGGGACTTACTGTATTTTTGATCAAAAGCTTACCTTTCTCTTTGTTTTTCTTTTTTCATAGGAAACCCTCTTCATAGGAATAGAACACTTTGCAACTAGTTAATGAAATAAAATTGTTGAAAATGTTAAGGACTATAATAGGTCATTAACTTTTGAGTATTCTAGTTCTCATTTCCTCCCAAGTATTGGAGGAGGGAATAGGCACCAGGCAAAACTGACCAGGTTGGTGATAAAGGGCTTTGAACACTCTTCAATTTCTAGCAGTCCACGTCCCCGAAGGATAGCCCTTAAAACTGCAGCCCATACCTTCTCTCCTTGATACAGGGGTCTTAATCCTTTCTACTTAAGAATGAAATGTATGAAAATTTTGGTTGCATAAATGGCTTAAGTTCCTCCTGAAGTAGACCTGCTAGCAAGGTATTCCTGGTTGAGATTGGCCCTTGGATCGGCCAGAGTCGATACAATCCTAATCAGGATTGGATCAGCTGGCTTGGTGAATCCGGTGGAAGGAAAACGATCCAAGATCGGTCTAGATGGGTCCGTTGAAAAATTGAAAGAAAAATAAAGAATCAATCCGTCTCAATCCCTAGTGGAGTGGCAGCCTGAATTGGGCAGGATTGCCTCCTTCGGAGGTGGAGGGGCAGTCACTGTCACCACCTGTTTAGGCGGAAGGTGTAAGGTGGCTGCTGTTGTCACTGCCCATTCACCTACGGGGGGGCAATCTCCATGGGATCATCCCCTGATTGTCCCAGAATCATCCGATCCAGCTGTTTCAACCATATTTAGCCTGATACCAAAGGAAGCCAACCCCAGGATCAGCCTTCCCCTCGAGTTGGGCCTGCATTTACTGACTCTCATCTGGGATCAACCGATTCTGCAGATCATACCTGCTAGACTCCCCCAGTTAGTAATGCAATGTGCTTGGTCCTATTTAAAGCCAAATAACGTAATGTTGCTGATGAGGACACTACTTGTAAAATTTGTTTTTAAGTGGGTCAAGTTCATGTGGGAGTTGACCAATTGGACTCCAGTCAACACTGCAATCTTGTAGGCTGTGTGCATGTAACATAAACTTTCTGGACCAGCAAATCCTGATCAAACAGATAGGATCCTGCATGTAGCGTAGGCTATATGATAGCAAATTCTATGATCTTGAAACAATTTTGGTTCATATTTTTTTAAAATAGATTCCAAGGTGTGTTCCAATATGCAATTTATCTGTTATCAAATAGTATTTTACTCATTGTGGAATATCCGCTTCATCTTAGGTGTTATTATATTTCTTTGAACAATTTAATTGTAAGGATAGTTTGAAATTAGTTATTATCTAATACATATTAATGCATCTTGATGTACATAGTTTTTTATGTTAATTTATTAGTTAAATTTGAAATGGTGCTTAAATGTATTTATTTCTGGCTTTGTGATTACCCATTCCGTAACTAGATCATGTCCGAAGTGGATGCCAGATATCTTTTTGTCCAAGTGGAATGGGCATTTGTATGCTCCATACTAGAATGCAGTGCCCACATTATCTAGTATGGTGCTTAATGTATTTGTTCAACTACTGATTACGTGCTTTGCTTGCACCAGCCTAAAATTGACTACATGCATGATTTCCACTATCTATTAAGTAAAGAAATTTCTTGTAGATCTCAGTTGATATTGTTAAATTTTGTAATACGTGTTACTTAACATTGATGTTTTTTTTTGCCTCAAATTTGTTTCTCAAATTAGTCTTCTACCTGTGGAGTCCAGACCATGGAAAGTCGAGTCAGGACCTAAGTTGCGACCCAGGCCCAACCTGGTCTGTTTTTGGGCCGATTGGCCTTATCCCAACCTTGGGTACCCGACCCAATTGGATCCCGAGATCCGGTGACTGAGTTGCAACCCGGCCTGACCCGGTCCGGCTGGGTTGCCAACACTTGGCTGCCAGGGGTTGAACCAAAAAAAGAACGTTATTAATGGTTACATATATTTAAAGATTATATTAATTTTAAAGTTTGATTTTTTTTTCTTGAACCAAGATTTACTGATTTTGGTTTTTTGTTCAGCGAAGACCAAGAGTCTACGATAAGTGTTAACCCATAAACAATCAACCAATGATGAAAATGATTATTTAGGTTGACCCTCCTTAAATGGCCGGCTCTTGTAAATCCCTGCGACTGGGCTGACCCTTTCCTTTCATTTGTCGTAACTATAGGTTATCTCAAAATCTGCATAAGAATAGAAGCTAATGAATGATTAGAAACTCATGACTCAATGATATAGGGAGGGGAATTATGAACTAATACTTATCCCTTTCTATTTTTCTAAAAATCTAGATTATGTAATAATTGATAATTTATATAGTTCATCTCTTAAAAGTTTTTAAACGTTGAAAGAGAAAATAGCATGTGAGTCTATCTCTCCCTTTTTTAAAAATCTAAACTCAATCCACCAAAAGTCAAAAAAGGCATGCTATGTTTGGAGGGGATTGTGTGATGTTAGAGATTTTAAAGATTAAAATCTCTTTCACAATCTCAAACATACTCTCAGGGTCACATTCCCAACCAAACATAACCTTAGGGTATGTTTGGCACGGATTTAGGGCCAAATATTAATTTTTTTCATTCTAATATTTTTCATTAAAGTTTTTATTTTTGTTTTCAAATCATCTATGGATCCAGACCCGGTCCGGACACCGAGCGACCCGGGTCGGGTTGGGCAGGGCCGACCTAGTCCCGACTCGTGACCCTGCCTACCTTGGTCCAGACTTAAATTTTGCCAAACTTTATTTGTTTAATTAAAATAAGACTTATTTTGTACGTGTGGAGTCCATACTTAAAATTTGCAAAACATTATTTGTTTATATTAAAATGAGGTTTGTTTTGTTGTTATACTTCTTCCGAGCAGGTGCAATTGGTTCCATTCAATCCTGATTTCCTGGATGAATCAATCCTTTGGACTGAAAGTCATGACACTGGGGAAGGCTTTCGGTGCATTAGGATGGTAAACAACATTCGCTTGAATTTTGACGCTTTCCATGGAGACAAGGATCATGGTGGCGTGCATGATGGAACAACTGTCGTTCTCTGGGAGTGGCTAAAAGGAGAGAATCAGAGGTGGAAGATCGTGCCCTACTGTAAGTTGTCATCTTCCTCACTTTCTCCAAGTAGACAAGTCTTTCGAAGGTGAAGCACGTTACAGACCGCGTCTAATATCTCCACTTTTAAAGATAATTTCAGCAGATTTAAGGACCTAATAATCGGGAACTGAGCTTCACCAGTTCATTTCGGCTAAATTTATCCGGGGATGTTGTGATCCACAAGAAACTCATGCAGTTGCTAATGGGGTGTTTGGTTGCATGATAATAGAGATTTTTATTTTATTTTTTAAAAATGATAATAAAATTGTTAAAAGAGGTGTCATGACAATTTATGTTTTGAAAGTAATTTTCTTCTTAAACAAAAAAAGAGGGTCTCATCTCTTTCTTTTTTCTTGTGGTCTCCCCCACTGTGTTTGGTCATGTATGGTAGTTACTCTTTTTTTGTTATCACGTCCCTCTAAACATGATAATTTTATATCATGAATGGGTTCACTTTTTATTTTAATATAATTTTTTATCACGAAAATGTACAAAAAATTATCATGCAACTAAACACTCCATAAAGACTTTTTTTTTTCCCTCGGGCACTGATACTGACGTGCATCTCCATGTCTGACGCAGGAAAAGGCAGCGGTCCTGTCACCAAAATAAAGCCGCTGCTTAGCCGGAGTGTGAGCTTCTACTTGTTAAGCATGTTTTCTACCGAACACGGTTTAGCGGGTGGTCTGTATCCGACTTGTGTTGCTCTACTATGTTTGTATGCTGTCTTCTGTGATGGCCTAGGCAACTAGACGTTCTCGTTCGTAAAAGAATGGATTCTCTGGTTTTCCCGCAGGGGTAATGAGGGGAACTTTTGGGGCCTGTCTGATTGGCGCAAATTTAATGTTGGGATAAACCTGATTTGTTCCCTGATTTATCTTGGCCAAAATGGGCCCTTGAACCCTTGTAGCTATCCTGATCTGCTTAGGATGATATTGAGGATGGCGGTTGTCTTTTGGTTTTCACCATCCATGTGGAAGAATGTGATATGGTAGTCTTTTGGTTCTCATCACCCATAGGAGGGGAAGAATGTGATCTGGTGGATCGCAGCTAACCCTAGGAAGAAAGTTCTCTGCGACAGCTTCGTCCTGTTGATGATCATATGAAGCTGGCCTGGTTGGTGCTTCACCGTGTACTGCGAGAATACCGACGTTTCTGATTTTAACGTGCGTCTAGTTACAGCACCCCAGATTCGATAAAAAGGTTAATGTTTGGTAGCTTTCAGATGTTTCCAATGGCTTACGATGCACCGAAAACGTCATCAAATGCTTATTATTAGTTCAGGAAATGACCACGCTCTTCGTTTGCCAGGAGCGTGTTTGATATGGTCCCAATTCTTGTGGGGTTCAGGTAGGTGGATGTGCCGGTGAAGCATGCGGTGCCGCCGTTTGATGGGATGGCTAGATTTTGTTTGTAAAGAATTGTACTACAGTCTCCTTTTTAATATGTGGAATACCACTAAAATATGTTAGTCCATGTTTTGAATATAAGATTGATAACAATATAACTTATCGGAGATGTTTGACCATCAATATCAATACTAAAAAGATAAAATACATTATGTAATATAAATGTTTTACACTTGATGTTGATATTCCTTCCATGAAAATTGATACGCTACCCTTTTCGATACTCTTAACCAAATTGGGCGCGGCGCATTGAAGGCATAAAAGGTCATTTCTGTTGAGGTCACCGTACCTCATCTGCATCACAAGGCGTTGCTGCTTGTTAGGGTTTTAAAGCTCAGGGACATAAAAGTCCGAATGGGAAAAAAATGAATGAATGGCGGTGAAGAAAAAGGGCGAGAGTAAAGCATTCGCAGAAATAAATAAGAATTAAAAATTCAGTAAACAGAACGAAAATTAAACTTGACCAGATGGATAGTTCTGCAATCAATTTTGACAGAACCAACGTTGTCATGCGGGTCCTGAAAAAAGATTTAGTCCACAGCTCAAACTTTGTATAGTAGATTACCCTCACAAGAGAACCTACCTGAATCAAATCGTATAACATTAGTTAATATGTTGGATTTCTTCTTGACCCATCAACGCACGATTCAAAAACAGGGAAATGTGAGCGAGCGAGCG
Organism: Cryptocoryne crispatula var. balansae; assembly: GCA_036172225.1. NCBI lineage: Eukaryota > Viridiplantae > Streptophyta > Magnoliopsida > Alismatales > Araceae > Cryptocoryne > Cryptocoryne crispatula. The sequence goes on along the minus strand of CM069919.1, from coordinate 9,240,431 downwards.
AGCGAGCGTCCCCCGTAAATTAATTCCCGTGGATAAGAAAAAGGGAGAATGTCTACGTACGCCCGATTTTGTCGACGTCGAAGCTTGTGGAGTCCTGTGATATATAATATATACTGGGGTGTTTGGTTGCATGACGATGATAGACGTTTTTATTTTAATTTTTAAAAATCATAAGAAAATTTGTTAAAAGAAGTGTTCGACAATCTTGACAATTTTATGTTTTAAAAGTAATTTTCTTTTTAAACAAAGAAAGAGGATCTCACCTCTTTCTTTTTTCTTGTGGCTCCTCACTTTGTTTGGTCATGAACGATAGTACGTAACTCATTTTTGTCATCACATCCCTCCAAACATGATAATTTTACGTCATGAGTTGGTTGATTTTTTATTTTAATATAATTTTTTATCATGAAAGTGTCCAAAAAATTATCGTGCAACCAAGCACCAGGTAAGATTCAACAATTGAGTGTATATGTTATGATAAATAAACTAACTGTCCTCTTAGTGAAGGACGATTTGCAAGGAGACCGTTAGTGAAAATTCAATCGTTTCTTGTCCATGCCATATGATGCATATACCAAACGCGGATGGCTGTAGTTCGTTATTGGGCCGGCCGGAATTATAAGGGTGATCAACTAAACGCTGGCAGTCCTGGGCGTTTCTTGCTTTCTTCAAGGTTTAATAATTAAGACCGTACCGACAGAAGTGCAACTGGGTGATATTCAACGGTAGATTAGGTAGACGTCAGCTTGAAATTCCTCTGTTGATGCTTTTAATTTTTGTCTTCTCATCCATTCCTAGCTTTTTCAGTATGAATCTTCCAGATCATTTTTCTTTGCGGAATTCCGTCGGTTTTAGGAGCAAAGTTGGGCGCGCCTGATTTAGAGGGGTTGTTTCACTCCACCGCATAGTCACTCCGACACGGTTAAGAACTTAATAGATGCGGTCTTGTTCGGACACCACCTACTGTGTTTACCAAGCTCGATCTAAATTTTGGATCTTGTTCAGTCCAAGTCATAGCTGATGAGAGGTTGCACCTCATCAGCTTCTTCCAATTAGGGGGGGTGCAAACATGCATGTTGACTTGAGTCGACCCGTGTGACATGGTGTGTTCTTGGTCGGCTTGTTTATCTTACACGAGTTCGTGTTTGATCTCGAGCTTTTGCTGAGTAAGTTCAACCATTATTCAAGTTGGTCTAGTTACTTTATCAAGACGAGCCGAAACTCGTACGTGTTGGTGATCGAATTGTAGCTCAACCCAAGTTCAGCGTATATTCGTGCCGAAACTTGATACGAACTTGATCTAATTTAATGTTAAAATTTGAACAGCTCATCTACGAGACTTAATCTAAATTTAAACTCAAATTAAATTTTATTTTACTTGATTTCATATCTTTGAGTAATATTATACAACTGATAATGTCCGTGCAGTTATAAAATTTTTAAATAAACATTGGATCTAGTTACTCCCAAACCGAACGATCGAGTCCAGCGTAGATTTATTCAAAAGCTCCGCTGGTTAACGTATGGAGCTTCTTTCTTCATTAAAATTCTCTCGTATAACATAACAAAAGAGTTGAGCTTCGAGCCATATGCATGTGTGGGTTCGTTTGCAACCTTATTTCCGATCATTCTTCTTTGTACGCGAGCGCTGGCCAGACTGTTGTTGGCGCTCTTGCTGCCAGCGGAACCGAGCCGAGCCGAGTAGTATGGTGTTCAAGCTCGACTCGTTTATTTTACATGAGTTCAAGTTCGAGTTCGAGTTTTAACGAGTATGTGGAACACTTGTTCAAGCTTGATTCATTTATTAATCGAGCCGAGTCGAGCTCGAACTCGAGTAGTAGTTAGACTAAAATTCAATTCATATTCGAACTTAAGTTATATACAAACTCGTTTATAAACTCAAAATCAATGAAAAATCATTTGTGAAACTTTAGATTTAGCTCATTCATGAAACTCAATCTAAGTTTATACTTAATTTTTGAATTATTTAATATATTTAAGTGACAATATATAAATATTAATACTTAAAATTTAGTTTTTAAAAATAAATATATAATATAATATTTAATCGAGCTGCTCGCGAGTTTATCGAGCCGAGCACGAGTCTGTTCAAGCTCGACTCGTTTAATGAGTCGAGCTTTATTTTTTATTCAACTTGTTCATTTAACAAAATAAACGAGTCGAGTCGAATTTTTATCGAGTTGAGCTTCGAGTTACTTGTCGATTGTCGAGTGTATTGGTTCGTTTGCACCCCTAGCTGCAACCAACAGCGAGGAGCCTTCGATGGAGGGGCGGCGGCGGTACAACTGTCGCCCGGCTAGCTAGCTAGGCACGTACGCCGCAAGCCATGGTGCGGCCGCGCTGGTGTTCCTTGAAGTGAGGGGCACAGGCCCGCCCGCCTACCTTCATCTCCTCCTCCTCGTCGTATACATGCTCGCGCGCGCATGAGGCTTGGTGCCCAAGCGGCCGGGACTTCCGTTCCCTGGGGGCGCCCTGCCCGGCTGCAAGCAACCTAATCCGGGGGAGGTCGCCTGCGTACTGCGCACATCATGTATATATATCCATCGTCGCCCACTATGAAAACCCTGAGTACGTACGTACTCGGCAGGTTCTCTACAGGAGCCCCAGCTGCTTGCGACGTCGGCTGTACTACACGTCGACGTACCGAGACGGCCAGGCTGCATCGCGCTTTCGTCCCGCTTCATAACAAGAGAGAGAGAGAGAGAGAGAGAGAGAGAGAGAGAGAGAGAGAGAGAGAGAAGGAAGGCGCCATTTATGAGACGTTGCTGAGCTTTCATTTGGGTGCCGAGTACTCCACAGTGTGTATGTTGTTGGAGGCTCTCCGAGGAGCGGCAACTCTCATGAGGAGGGGGACCGGACCTGTGGAGAACTGTTGACCATGGATGGGCGCTGCCAGCTGCTGCGCCTCCGCCGGCCTCGATCGGCAGCCAGCTGCAGCATGTCAGGGAAGCCCATGTGACATCAGCCAGCCCTACTCTCACCATGTGTGTGCATCTTGGGACCGCTGGGGGTGGGGGGAAGAGAGGGTGTGGTGCCACTTCTTCCTCCTCCTAAATTTCAATAAATTTTTTTTTTTACTTCCTGTGATCCGATCCCAACTGCAAGAGAGATCTTGGTGATGTCTCTCGATCGGGTCACCATTAATATATATATTCTTGACAATCTCATCCAATAATTATACCACAAATGATCTGTGTATATATATATTGACACAGATCCCCTAGAACATATAGAAATGCCTCAATCGATCAGCTGGGCGGTTTCAGCGTCAGCAAGCTAGCTAGTACTCCCCAAGTCGATCGGCAGTACAATTAAACCAAGCAACCAACATAATCTAATCCGGTAAGCCTATCAAGAAATTAACTTCACATCTTTCGATGGATTATCCTTGTTAATCGAGGCCAGCCAGCTGAACGGAGAAGAGATGAAATAAGGGCGCTCTAGAGCCGACCGCAACTAGCTAATTGCTAAACATGATGTGGCTGCTCCAGAGAGACCCGATTAAAACAAGGGGGGAGCATTTTAATTAATCATCCGAAAAATACACAGGCATAAATATATCGGAGGAGGAGGCCGGCGGTCAACAACGGAGGGCGCCTCTTTAAATTTCTGGGTAAGCGGAGGACTTTGGGTGACTGCAATATTGTAACGCGTTGGAGACACCCGCGGGTAACGGTTCCGGCTGTTATTTTACGTCGGCCGATCCCGACGGCCACCCGCGGCCCGAGAGCGCGGCAGGTTTCAAACGGCAGGTGGTGGTGTGGTAGGTTGTGGAGGCCGGTCGAGCCGTTATGCCGTCAGCAGCGACGTCAGCACGGAAGCTTCCTCGGGCCGGCCATCCAAGTCAACGCGGCGGCGGCGGGGGGAGCTCCAGCTTCTCCTTGAGCCTTCAGCTGCGCAAGTCGCTACACGAACCTTCTCTTGCTCGCCACGGCCGGTCCAGCAACGTCATAACCTCCCCCCCCCTCTCTCTCCGAATGAATAAAGAAAAGATGTCGTCCCCACAACAATTATGAAATTGTGGAATAATATGGATTTGGGGTTGATCCAGAAGGAGGACTGTTAGTTCCGCTACCAAATCTCAGTTGTACGCCCACCCTTCCACCCCCTTCGATATTAATTGTTGCAAGTGAGGCGACATGTCAAATGCCAGTATATATATATATTTATGTATAGTCAAATACCACTTGCTAGCTGTTGTGTTGCTGCGTGTGTATGCAGACGTACACCTGTAAGTGGATCTACTAATCCGAAAATTTCATCCGCATCAGAAAAAAATTAACGGGTTTGGGCTTTTAACGGCAAGCCCGATTTTGCTCTCCTTCTAATGTAAATTTATCTTTCACCGGAGTAAATCCGAAAATCTTCCTTCGGGTTCAGGAGAACTTCATTTCGGAGTATCTGAAAACCCGCTAGCGAGATACCGGGAACCAGCCCCTCCGAGCATCAACGGCCATCCTACCTCTCCTATCAAGTTGCTGCCTCTGCCGCAGGGGGTGCTGTGCTTGCTGGGATCCACAGCGTTGGGGGCAGCCCCGTCTACCACATCGCCGACCCCGAACTCCGGCTGCCAAGGCGGAGTACCGTGCCTTCCCCGGCGAGCAGATCACCATAGCCCAAGGCTACTCGAGGATCGTCGAACACCTGGCCTCCGCCCTCCCTCAGGGTTTGATCCGACTGGGGAAGAAGGTGGAGAAGATCGAGTGGGCGGTGGATGTGGAGGTGCGCATGCACTTGGAGGACGGCACCGTCGTGGCGGCGAACCACGGGATCGTGACGGTGTTGAGCGTCTTGAAGGCGGCCGTGCACAAGGCTGCTGCAGGATCGGGCCTCTTCAGCCCCGGCCTGCCGCCGTTCAAGAGGGAGGCCATCACTCGTCTGGGCTTCGGCGTCGTGGACAGGCTGTTCATGGAGCACGGGAGACCCTTCCTCTTTCTCTAGCTGGCCTTCGAGCAGGAGCCGCTGTCGCCAAGGAGAAGGTGGAGAAGATCTAGACGACTCCCTCGATCTGCCCCATCTACGGCGGTTCGTGGGGTAGGAGGCCATGGAGTTGGAGTCCCTCGACACCGAGGAGGTCATCTGCGGAGTCTAGGCGATGATCAAGGGCTTCTCCATCGGGACTGCAGGGAGGCGGAATCGGAACGGCACCGGCGAGCGCTGCCCCTCCCCTGCCTTGCCCCTGCCCCGGCGAGCCCTAGGACACCACTGCGGAGGGTTCGGTTACATCCGAAACCCAGAAAATAGTTCGGATGCAGGTAGCGACACAATCCGAGAAATTTATCACATTTGATTTCGGATTCGGATTCAGGTAAGATTTATTGGATTCGGATTCGGATCTTAACAAATCCGATCCAAATCCAACCCGTTTACAGATCTATGCAGACGTATACAGAAATATGTATATATATATATATATGAAGGACGATATAGAGAAAAGTCTTCCTGAAATGTGAGATATTTGTATTTACGAGGGCGGGATGTTCCGATGACGTTATCGCGGAGTTGGGGCGACGCGTAGCCCTTAAATTTAATGAGTTTTCTATTTGGGGGAGTTCTGCTGCCGAGAGATCGACACGTGTGTAGTGGATAGCGGGCTCTTGGGGGTGCAGCCGTTTCCGGTCACGGAGGCCCTGCCAGGTGGCTCGGATGAGGCCAAGCCACGGGGGTCGCCTACATACTGGAATATCCTCTTCTTCGGCTATACATACATACATACATACATACATATGTGTATATATATGTGTGTGTGTGAGAGAGAGAGAGGGGCTATCGATCGATCTGAAACTGGTTATATATATAAATGCAATATCCGCTTCTTGGAGTGTGGCTGTGCAGCCTCGATAACAAATAGCTAGACTAAGGGCTGTGATATTCACAGATACATATATTATTTATATGATTGTCAACCGAAGTCGACACTCCGTTGTACTGCTTCGTTTTACGACCTGTTCTGAATAAACCCAATCTTATGATGTGTACGGAATATATAGTTATGTATTTAAAAATATATTTAAACATGTTCTAACATACTTGGTTGACATTGATAGATATATGATAAATTTTACATTTTAAAACTTAGTTAGAACTTTTCCACTGGTTAACATCTCTATCCGCACCCAAAAAAAAAAGAAGCTATCCGATTCGTATTCGTATCTGATTTGGACCTGGTATGAATTATGCATTTAATTAAATTTAAGAAACACGGAAGTGCCACATCTGTTTTGTAATCACTCCGTTTACCATCGACCTAACACGCCGTTAAGTCTTAGTTATAGATAAGCAACTAACCACAGAATTGACAAAGTCTACGGTCAAACCTTACTAGTCAAGGCACACGAGAGAGAGAGAGAGAGAGAGAGAGAGAGAGAGAGAGAGAGAGAGAGAGAGAGAGAGAGAGAGAGAGAGAGAGGAAACAGTGGTTACTATGAGTTAATTTATTCTAATGATACCATGGGCAGAACTTTGACCGCGCGTCGTGCAACCTCAGATGGATAATCCATGGTTAAAGAATAAATCATGGTAATCCAAGTGCGCGCCTTGTGTTTGTCGCTAGGAAGCAATAAGAAAGCTTGCGCTATATCTGCGTTTATGCCCTTCTTCGATTGTCGTCGTGGTTCTTCTTCTCCATTGCTGACAACCAGGGAAGAAAACAAGAAGAAGCTCTCCATTCTCTGATAGCTATCAAATCGAAAGGCCCGAGTTGATTACATTAAGAGTACTGATCATCATCTAGCTATATGGTTGATCCGTTGGAAATGGCCCGTCACTTTCCAGGCGAAACAAACAACAATAAGGATAAGAAATTGAGAAAACGGTGCTCGTGCGCCTTGGTTTCCACACTGGAAATTAAGGAGGGACAACTTCATTAATTTGATGAGACGTGTAACCAGAACGTTATCAAAGCTATACTGCCGGCTCTCCTTAAAATCTCTAAGCCGCAGCAGTCAAGTAGGAGCGGGCAAATACATTCAGCAAGTGCAAGCTCAGGAACACCTCCCTATTCCAAACCTCTAGATGAGTGCAAGCAGCTGCCTGATTAAATGGCAGCCTTAATCACGCGAAGAAAGACTATAGCCAAAAGTTCACGACGATATAATAATAACTGGTGAGCATTCAATAATCTGGCAAAGGGGCGGCCTTAATTCATTGAGTTGATGTGACGCATAATGAACTTCCGCCGCATCAGCTGACAACGACGCGTCCCAAAAGGTCGAAATGCCTTCACATGTAATTAATCCGGCGTTTTTCCAGCCGACGGCTTGTAATTCTGTGTGTGCTTGTTGAGGTAGGTGTGATGGGTAATTAGGAGATATCGTTCGAACCTTTCTTTAGAACTTTGGGCAGGAGCAATATTAATTTGCATTCATATATATATATATATGGAGCGAAGACATTTATTTTCTTCAGGTCAAAACATATGTTTAGGCTTAAAATTGGGAGCCGATTGTTTCAATAAGTGATCTATTGTTCTCCTTCCCTGTGCCGGTCAGGTTCACCGGTGATTCGAAGAATCATCAATCTACCCTTTTCTAAAGTCGTCCTTTCTTATCTTTGCACATAGAACGATGATGGGGAGAGGGCAACAGTTTCAAAGATGGGTCCGCTGAGATGGAAAGGCATGCGCCTTTCAAAGAATGCTTTCTCTAAAGTGTAGCTACAGGCCGATAAACAAACTTATGCGCCCGATGTGATCCTGGGTTCCGCCCAGTCATAACCTCATTGAAGAAATGATACAGAGAAGAAGAAGAAGAAGAAGAAGAAGAAGAAAAATAGGAGTGTGCATCAATTGGTTTTTGGCTGGTTCAGTTCTATTTGATTTAGTTTGAACTATTTATTTAAACTATTTATAACTCAAGAATAAGTATATATAGGTAATTAAATATTTCATTAATTTTTAGACTAAAATCGAACCAAACCTTTTAATCAAACCGTAAATCAGTCCAAAGGGAGCCGTGCGCACACTCGTAAGAAGGGGTCAATGTGTTAAGGGTGACGAAGCTGGCATATTTCTGATGGCCCGATTGTTATAAAAAAGAATAGCATGAACTATATGCGGATAGTGGGAAATTAATAAATGGGGCGGCAGCGCAGGGCTACCCTTTGAAGAGGCTTTCCTGGGAAGTGCCTTGCGCCAAACGGATCTTTGGGCTCGGCGTGCAGTCTCTATTTAAGACGGGTGCCGCTTCTCTATAATCTTCTTTCTAACCCCCTCCCTCGCCTTCACACCGGGCTCCCTTTATTTGTGCCCTCCGAGCACCTCTTGTTGTACGTCTCTCTCTCTCTCTCGCGCTCTCGCTCCGTGTTCCCGACTCCTGTTCTTGGGTCTCCAACCCTGTCAGGCGTTTCTACCATCGGGAATTGGAGTATTGAATATTGACAGGGTTCTCTTAACCTTGAAAAGATTCGTTTTCCGGTGTCGCAGCGGTGTCGAAGCAAGCTTTGATGGGTGCAACGAAGGAGGAAGTGGCAGTATTGGCCATGGGAGATAGCATAGCGGATCTGCCTCCGGGTTTCAGGTTCCACCCCACGGACGAGGAGATCATCACCCGTTACCTCTGCGAGAAGATCAGGGACAAGGGCTTCAGTTCAAGAGCCATCGGCGAGGTAGACCTCAACAGATGCGAGCCATGGGACCTTCCTGGTAAGCTTGTCCGAGAGTAGATCATACAGATATTAATTAATTCTTCCTTGTTCTTCGTCTTTTAATTTATCCCCATTAATTAATTATATCATCGTGACCGACTGGCAGAGTTCTGTGCGTGATTTAATTGCAGGCAGGGCGAAGATGGGGGAGAAGGAGTGGTATTTCTTCTGCCAGAGGGACAGGAAGTACCCGACAGGAATGAGGACGAATAGGGCAACAGAAACAGGATACTGGAAGGCCACAGGCAAGGACAAGGAGATCTACAAGGGGAGGAACTGCCTAGTCGGTATGAAAAAGACCCTCGTATTCTACTTGGGGAGAGCTCCCAAAGGCGAGAAGAGCAACTGGGTGATGCACGAGTACAGGCTCGAGGGCAAATCGTTGCACTACGATCCGCCGAGGTCTTCAAAGGTACGTACTCTACCCCCCTCTTCTCCTTCAAGAATCCTAGCTATGACCAGCCGTAATTGTTCTTGGTGGTCGTCATTTCACACATGATTGACGGTAGGCCCGCGTCGTGATGTTTGGTCGCAGGATGACTGGGTCGTGTGCCGCGTCTTCCACAAGAACGCTGCTCCGAAGAAGGGAACGGTGCCAGAGCTGACGAGAATCGATTCGTTCGGGGTCGCCTTTGCCGACGAATGCATCAATTCCCTCAATTCGCCTCCCCTACCGTCGCTCCAGGAGTCTCCTTACTGCAATTCAGGCCGGCCGAGTTCGAGCGGCCTTGCGGACGTCGACGGCCGTGATTTGGGTGAATTCAAAATTAGGGCTTTTGCGACGGCATCTACGGATCCATCACAGTCGGCTCCTTCCTCCTTAGCAGCCGACGATTCACAGAGCCTCCAGAAGTATTTCGTTCCCAACGGCAATATCTACGGGAGCAGCAGCGTCCAGCAGCTGTACCCTGCTGGCAACGTTGCTGGAGAATCTATGTTTTACCCGCAAGCTCCAGGCGTGACTCCTTATTATTCCGTCCCGACGACGTCGGCGCACTACAGCTTACACCACCACGGGAGGATTTCAGGTTTGCTCTCGTACCAAACAGCGCCTGCACCGATGAGGGGGAACCATCCCAAGGTAGAACAGTACTCCAACCAGTCTCTAGTCAGCGCTTCACAGGACACGGGCCTCAGCACCGATCGGAACACGGAGATCTCTTCTGGGATGTCGAAGAACAATTACATCGATTACCCGTCTTGTTCTCCTGGGCCTGTCGCGGATTTGGCGGATCTCTGGGAATATTGAAGGTCAATGATCCGGTGCAGACCGCCGTTTACATTCTTATAATGTGGTTTTCCTTGCAAGTTTTCATATATGTATTCGGTTGATTCATCTCTCGATCGAGGGGGAGTCCCTTGTCACTTAGATATTCTTACTGTATATATTATATACGCATGGTATGCCTAAGCATACAGATTATGGCGTTTTATGTCATTTTCTCAAATATATAGGAGATAGAGGGGGTGAAAGAGGCAGATCTAGGAAGAGCGATGTTGTGTGAAGTTGTATGCTTGATGTAAATTACAGTTTTTCTTTGTTGAATATATATGGGTGTAGATATATTAGCTGGATGCTGCCCCCACTCCATTTTCTCTTCCCCATTCACAGGCCTTTATATGCCTTTCTCAATTTCAAGTGATCCTAATTAGACTCTACACGTACGGCCTGTTTGGTATAGGATTAATTTGGGGATAAATGTGTTTATCCCCATTTTTTTGAGGATAACTGGTCTTTATTCCCCATATATTAAACTTATGACAAGGAGGCTCGGGGTCACGTTTCGATCATCCGATATCCATACTTAGAGTTGCTTTTAATCGTTACTCTAGATCCGATAACAACTTTAAGAGACGGCATACTTCATCTAATAATACAATTTGCTTTAGTTTTGTTTCTCTAATCCTTTATCTGGAAACTAATTCGTTTTGCAAACATCTCTTTGACGAAGGTATCGAGCAAAAATATATAAGCTTGCCGTCGTCCCCGTCATATGTTCGAAGTGTTTCTAGTTAGTCTCGAGCGGCGTCCGCTGGATCGAGCTTTCTCCTTGTATACCAAGATGAAGAATAACAGTTCCTCCATTATTGTGCTACAGCTTCATAGATGTTGGCATCTTGTGCGGTGTCCTTGATCCTCCCTGAATTCCAGTACTCGTTCTGCATGTACAGTCTTCTTTCGGCGCCCAATTCAATTGTATCGGTCCTGCCAACTACCTGCAATCCACATTTCATCCTTCTGAGATTCCGCTGTGTTAACATTCCAAAAAGCGTCGTGCGCTCATAGGGCCTCGCCGCCACGGAAAACTCAAGAAACCTAACTCATCTAGCCGGCCGGCGATCGATTCTTGTTGTGTCTGTTGCCGGGTTCTTATCACCAAGCGAAGGCGAGAGAGCTACAAGACAACGGCAGATGTGTACAAAAGATGGCAACTTTGGTGGGTCGATCGGTTAAAGGGGGAGCCAGGCAGGAGGATGCAGTGCAAGTTGGCCGCTGGGGTAAGGAAAGGCATGGACAGGCCGGGAGATCGAGACGACGGCGGGGGAAGGAAGGGGGAGGTGCTTGGGGTGATCCACGTGATTCGCTTCCTATGTGGGATTCCGCGGAAGTCTTCGCTTTCTAATCCGAGCGCCGGAGGGTTCTCGGAGATTTCGACCTTTGCCGAGAGGGGAAGCGGCGGACTTCCCGGCGCCACCGCTTTCTTTTTCTTCTCCACCCCCCCGGCATCCTGCAGCCAAAGCCGGAACAGAATATGCCCTCGCCGTCGGAGCGGATATTCCGGCGGGGAGGGGGGAGGGAGGCTGCCGATGTACGCCGCTGTCCACCTGCGGCGAACGCGTGCGGCCGGCGGTCTTGACGTCGTCCTTCCATTGGACCAGTAGCTTGGCTTGGCCCCGAAGGAAGGGATCTGCTGTGCATCCTCGATCTCCGCCGCGACAAAATACGGGGGAATTGCGGTTGGCGCAGTTTTGTAGGGATGCGATAATTGTTTTCGTACCTCCGGCGGGCATCATTTAGACGTGGTACTCCAATGATCGGTCATCTAGCTGCAGGTTGCTACGGCGCGAGAGAATAACAACAGCAGTACACGTCTCCCGTTCTTGTGCCCTGACATCGGAGGAATGAATATGAACGGAGTCATATACATACGCAGGAGGTGTACATCTATACATATGGATGCGTACATTGATGATGTATATATATATATATATATATATCAGCGCGTAACTTCGTAATCACATGTCAGACTCGCCCAACCTCCAGCTTCTTCGTCGCGGTACTACCACTGATAGCTGTGTGGCCATGTTGAAGCTGTGTGAAGAAGACGCTACCCCCGCAGAAACCTGACGCCGACACGCGTAGGACTCTCATTGTCGTTGATCTTTGAAGTACGCCGTCGTCCTGAGGATGAATGCCACTCCGGCCGGTCTGTCGTCGGCATCAGCGTCATGCCATATCACGATGTGTTCAGGCGAGATTGTCGTCGTTGCCCCAGATACATTACAATGATGTACCCCAAACCGGACGATTACATACGGTATGAGAGATGCGTTCAAGACAGAGCGACGGTCTGCGCACGCAAGGCAAAGTCGATCGAAGTGGGTCGATCCCGTCAACCCGAAGACGCACGGCCTCAAGAAGCGAAAGGCATCACGACGCAAGGGTTCCTGTGCGGGGGGTCCTAATAAAGAGAGGAGAGACCCTTTCGCGCCACTGCTGTGTGCTGGCAGCTGGATCAATATGATATGGCGAAATCTGTCCTTCTTCAGGATAATGACCATTGAAATATATATATACCTATCTTGAATGTACAGATATAGCAGGCTAATTATCATATTTTGCACTATCCAGCTATCTATATATATATTACGTCCCGCTAGTTACGTAATGTATCTTAATAGAACGAAGTTTATGCTGAACGTTATTGCGCTCTTGTAGCAGCTGGACCCAGTGGGAAAAAGGGGCAAGGTTAATAGGTGAAATTTCATCTTTAAGTACTAAGTTTTATGTCGTTCGGGTTAGTAGCTGTAATTTATTTATAAAAATTAGAAATGAATAAATAATTTTAAGTCATCCAGCCTTCCAACTGAAAATCTCAAAGCTACATACATAGTAGGCACCACGCACATTTTTTTTTTTTACTTCCTAGACTGAAGCATAGATTTCCTATATATACTTCGTTAAATGTTTACATAGATCGCATCCAACCCAAAACTTAGAAACTATTCAGCGAAATGCGCACGGCACTTATATTTTTACATCCTATACTGAACCGTGGATTTCTTATACTGTGTTAAATTTGTTAGATAATCCAACTCTCAATACTTTCGTATAACGGGGTGAATTGGACACTATACTTATATTTTTTTACTCAAACTCTTGTATGTTACCCAATATGAAATTATTCTGACAACCCCTTAATTAATATTGTAGCAAAAACAGGTCAAAAAAGATTAGCAAAACTTAAGTTGCGAACCCAATGCCTAAAGATACAGTATTCTGCTCATTTCTTTAAGCTGATTCCCGTGAAAGGATATGTGTGTGTATACAAGTATATAGTAAAATAAATAAGTTGATCTCAAGTGGGCTAGCTACGTAGTGGGCTAGCTATATTTCTCAAATGGGAGAATCTTTCTTATTGACCAGGATAAATTTAGTTTAAATCCAGGTTGATTTTCCTCTTTACCAATGTGAATTTGTATTGCCTATTTGCCCGTTTTGGGCATTTCTGTAACCTTGTACATTTAGACTCTTCATATAAATAATCACACAGTGAGGGACGCTTGGCACTGAGAAGAAGTGCCCGCCCATTCACAGATCTCGCTCCGTTCTCTGCTTCTCTTGGCGCTGTGTTCTCTGTCGCTCTTCTTTCGAACAGGTGCTGCTCAGAGCAAGCTCTATTTCCGGTTAACTTTTCTCGAGGTGAAAGAGGCTCGGGTCGAAAGCGGCTATTCATGGTGATCCAAAAGAAATAGGGTCAGAAGATGACATCAAGAACACATTACTTTATATTCTCTTTTTTTTCCTTTTCTCGAAAATGGGGAGACAAGATCGAGGCGTTTTTGGCGCCGGCAACATGGACGGCGAGTTGCCCCCGGAGGCGGCCGGATCAGCCATCGCCGTGCTCGGAAGAGTGCAGGAGCCGAACCGGGATTGTTTTACATATAACACAGTTTTAAAATAAATTTAAAAAAATAACATCTTTTGATATAATTTTAACAAACTAACACACTTTGTTTGAAAGTGTGTCCCATCTATACACTGTTCATCCGTACGTCAAAGTGAGTTAGTTTGTTAAAATTGTATCAAAAGATGTTATTTTCTTAAATTTATTTTAAAACTGTGTAATATGTAAAAAAATTCCGAGCCGAATACCATCAAACCCCCACCGGGGCTCCGTCGTCGTCGTCTTCGAGCGCTGCTTTCACTGGGAAGAAATATCGTCTCGTACCTCCGGACGTGAGTACAGGGACACGCATGTGTGGACGCCTATCCAAACCATGCATGGACAATGCAAGTAATATTTTTGATGATTTTCTTGTGTATGAGCTTTGAAGCTTTATAATGTTACGCCGGAGGTCACGGCTTAATCTGTCGTCGACGTACTCTTACGAGATGCGCCACAGATCCCCCGTGACAAAGAGGGCTTCATGGTGTGTGGTCGGTCGAAGGCACCATCTCCCTTGCTAGCTCCGCCGGAGAAACCGGCCGGAGCAGCGGGCTGAGATTTGAGACGAAGATATATAAATATATACATCTGTGTGTATGAGAAGCAGCCAATCCAAGTATATGTCTTTGAAATACTCGCGCAGACCCCCATACATGCGTATGAAGGGCAGAGATAGATAGTTTATGTTTCGCAAGGGATCGAAGAGCTAATAAGAGACGCCAATGCAAACTCGACGGCGGCGCCCGCTGCCACATTCTTCCCCTCGTCGTCGTTTTGTCATCCTCGGTCGTGACGTTTACACGGATTGCGTTTTGCTTTCCGGTGTAGCAATCGATATACACGACCAGGCCCCTATTTCACGCCGCACGGGGGGAGGGCAAATCAAAGAAGAAATCCCTACTTCATCGCTTCGCATGCCTAAGCTCCCGCGATGGCATGCGGCTCGCCGGAGCGAGATTGGTGGGGGGGGGGGGGGGGGGCAAGAAGACGACACGCCCTCTTGTCAACCTATGATCTCTACCTAGGTTAATTCACCAAGATCACGCCTCCACGTCACAAATTCTATCTAGACCTGTCAATTCTTTGGCAACTGATCCGGATCGATCACCCATATCATCGATCGGGTGACGGAGGGCAACCATCTTCACCCTCTACTCTCGTATTTCTTGACAACGAGTTGGGATGGAACATGACGAGGGAGGATAGAGAAGATTGCCTCCGCCACCCAATAAAGGTGTGATCCAAATTACTAGCTAGCTAGGGTGCTGATCATAATTTGGTTTAGTTTGGCTTTCAAAGATTTTTACTCAAATCAAATCATCTTCTAAACTAAATAGAACCCAATTAAACTAATTCAAGTTGGTTTGATCATTTGTTCCGGTTCAAAATATACATTACTATGGTTAAAGGTGTATGTTTATATACTTCATTGTTTTTACTCTAAAAAGTCTTGAAATATACCTATATTTATAAAAAATGTAAATATTGTTAATATATATTTATCTTAAAATAAATATTTAATTATTCGATTCAACTATTTTATTTAGTTTGAAGGATGAAATCAAACCTATCAATAGTTCAAGTCAAATCAAACCAAACCAAACATATGTTTAGGGTTGAACGTAATTGTGAACACCCCCTTGATCCAAAATCCCAGCCCGCTGGTTTCGGCTAACCATCGTCCACGCAAATGCTTCGTCAGGTCGAGCAAAACTGTGGTCTGGGGCATGAAGACTTAATGGCTTATTAATCCGTCCGGTATGCTTATATATAGATGTACGTAATTAGTCGCCGGCGTGGCCGTGAGTCCGTGACATGACATGATCATAACGTAATTACCAACATCTGATGCGTGCAACGGCGCGTTAAATTAGTCTCTCCATGTCAACGATGGAACAGAGACAGAGAAAGAGAGAGAGAGAGAGAGAGAGAGAGAGAGGCGCGCGACGGCCGGAGCACGGTTCGCTCTCCGAGGGGGGGCGCGCGGCAGTCTCCCGTACGTGCTTGGAACAGAAAACGAATTAAATTAACTCCACGGTATTCCGTGCCAGCACACGGCTTTTGATTGGTTTGTATAGCTTCGGAGCGGAAGAACGTACACACATTGCTGTGCTGCTGGCCGGCAGAACACGCCTCGATCGATCGACGTCTCTTTTGATTTACATATACATATATATATGTTAATTACAGTCATACGCAACATACGACGGTTCTTGCTTCGACCCTACGGCTGACAGTTCCGATACATGGGCGCATAGATTGCTGCGCGCGACAGTACAGATTAATGGCCTTGCGTCGCAAGCGATCGATCGGCAACCGGAGCTGTTCATTGCTGTGAAGAGGCAATGTGCTTGGTGAGCTCGAGATGCAGTAGCAGCAAGCTAGCACCATGTCGCGCTCTCGTGTATATATATATGATCATCGATGCCTTCCTTGGACAGTCCGACGATGGTTGTGGTGAAAGGATGAGCACAACTTCCTGTGTCACGATCCGGATTTTTAACAAGTACAGCGGAAGATAATCCCGCGACATAACGTGGGAAAGATATCAGTTTGAAACCAAATCAGACTAAAATCACAACCCAAATAAATAATTCCAATAATTCTGTCCAAATAACATTATGAAGTTACAATCTAAATAATACCAATATTAAACAAGTACTCCACTAGCTTCTCTAACTCCAAAACACCACTACGCTTCTGCTGCGCTAAATCTGCACTCCTGAAAATATTAACAACGGAAGGGGTGAGTCACCACAGACTCAGTAAGTCTTACACCCGAACTACCCTACTATAATAATGATTCTCTATTGATATTAAAGATATATTAAACCTAAAAATCAGTTTATAATACATAGGATTAAGCTAATTATATATCTTCAATTAAGTGATTACAAGATCATTCTACTACCCCATATGATAACATGACTCTATATGCACTAAAACCAACACATCCTACACATTAGACTACTCTAGGTATGCTCATAACACATACACCTGACATAAAATCAAAGACACAACTAGACCACTAATATCTATGCCAAAATGCACAACTAAACACATGTTTGAGTAAATATCATGCTCCGTTTGAATAATGTAGTCACATCACAAAACTAGCACCAGATTTACCATATAGCAGGCGAAGTAACATATAGTAACTAAATCCCATAGTACCCCTGGGCAGGGGAGTACTTAGGATAAATCGCGGTATCCGGGATCGAAGGATGCTCTGGATTCAACTAATCTCCGCTGCCCACGGGCCACTAACATAGTCTGGTGAAGTACATTTCCATCACAATGCAGCTCACTTCATTAACCACGTTCCACACAATGCAATCATATAAATAACTCAGACAGTAACCATGAACATGTAATTAGCAATCCAAACATGAGATACATAGAAGAACACACATGGCTCTATGCACCACATATTTGCATACCACATCACAATCTAGCATAAACTATAACCAGTCTATCATATGATGCATCTAAATAAGATTATGCAAGCTACAAACTAAAGATATCAATCACATGTTTAGACAGTCATTACTACCTACTGCATACATGAAACCAAACTAAACTCTAACAGCACTAAGCCTAAACCTTACATCGGCTTTTTAACAAATCAGAATATACATATTAAAGATCACCGCAATGCAAGCAGGTTAAACTAACTAGACTCAAACATAATAAAAACCTAACAAGTCAATTAACATACATGGATGATTAAATCAACCTAAACATGCATGATTAAATAAGCTAATCTAAGTTAATCTAACTCTATCTAATCATGCTAATAAATCCAAAACAGCCCATTAATTACAATCTTCTAATCCTGGTGATTTAAACATGATTCTTACGGTTTAATCAAGTATATTAGAGTGCTAAGAATAGCCGAGACGCTTACTTTAACGGCGACGACGAACGGCGCACAAAATTTCAAGAAAAGTAAATCAGATGACGAAACTGCCGCGGTCACGACGGCGACGAAAAATCGAGCCAGATAGGTGTCTTGACAAACTGCCGGAACAAGAGAATAATTAATTAAAAAGGGACAAATATACTAAAGGGAGAGAGCGGCGATAGGAGAGAGAGCGATAGGAGAGAGAGGAAAAGAGGGTACCGTGCGGTGGCTGGCGCAAGGCGGCGCACGCGCTGCGCGCGAGGCGCGACGGCGCAGGCGGGCGGTCGGCGGCGGGGCTTGCGCGCGCGGCGGGCGACCGCGGACGGCGGGTCAACGGGGGTGGCGGGCGCTGGCGGGCGCTGCAACCGGGCGGCGACGGCGGGTGGTCAATGGCGGCTGGCGACGGCCGCGCGGGCGGCTGAGGCGGTGAGGCTGGCGTGGCGGCGGACACGCGGCGGCGGTCAACCGGGAGGCGGCGGGCGGCCGTGAGCGCAGGCGGGCGGCGCCGTCAACACGCGGGCGTGCGCGGGCGGTCGAGGCGGCGCCGGGAGGCGGGTGAGGCGGCGGGGGCTGACGCGGATGCGGCCACGGGCGGACACGCGGCCGGAGGGGGCACGGTCGCGCGGTGGACTCCGCGTGCGCGCGAGCGGCTGAAGCGTCGGGGTGACGCGGCATCAACACCGATGACCCAGAAGGCGGCGGCTGCGCGGGGCGGCGCCGGTGGCTGCGACGTGCGGCAGAACGCAAACGGGAAGATGCCACGGCGAAAGAGGAAAAGAAGGAAAAAATAGGGCACTCGGGGGAGAACAAAAACGGCGGAAGGGAGTTGACGGGGGAGGAAGGGTAATCGACGGGAAGAATAAATAGGGAGAAAAATAATAATAATAAATATTTATTAATCTTTTTTTAAAAAAAACGGTAACGTTACATCCTGGGCCGACATGGGCCGGCCTGGTAAGGGCCGCCGCATTAAGAGGGCCAGATGGTGCGGCGCGCGCAATGGGGTCGGATGTCAATTGCGATTCGGACTTGGATAAGGGCCAAATATTTCAATTCTGTGTTGCTATTTAATTAGTTCTGGTCTCAAATTCTGTTGTGAGAGGACTTCGGCGGTAGCTTTTAGCATTCATATACATGTAATTTGTATTACAAATAAGCTAATAAACATCACATATTTGGAGTAAATTTTTTTCTTACCATATTTCTTTATTTATTTACAACACTATGTGTACGTATATGTTTTTAAAATTATAAAAAAAAATTAAGTACTTTTTTTGTTTTGATTCTGATGAATTATTGAGATATCTAATTTAAATTCTGAGCTCGACATGCGGTAGCAGCTAGCTAGCCCAGGAAACAGGATTCCTGGGCCGACATGGGCCAGCCAGGCCCACGCACAAAGGGGCCGCCGAATGAAACGGCCTGATGCCGCGATTGAGATTTTGATAAGGGTAAAAAATTTCAATTGTGTTGCTATTCAGTTCCGGCCTCAATTCTGTTACCAGAGGACTTCGATGGTTGTTATTTTCTGCTATATGTATATCTATTAGTAATTTATATTAAGTACCTTCGGACACATGACATGAGATGTCACAAGTAAATTTGTCAAAGTCGAGTTTTCGTCGAGTCGAGTTCCGACTTAATTGTCAAAGTGTATTGGTTCCTTTGCACCCGCGGTGACAATTCACTACGTGATAAAAAGACATTATAAGTAACTTTGTGAGATCAAATTCTTAGATCAGGTTGAAAGGAACGTCACCTAATTACTTTCACCTTCGCATTGGGGGAGTTATATAAGTTTGTACAAGTCCACGAACAGTCAAATTTAAACAGGTAATATATAAAGAAATAATTCAAAATTCATGAATCTAGACATAACCTTCCCCATTTAGGCTAACGGAATTAACCATACCCTACCGGAAATGGATTCATTTTCTAACGCCCTGTTTGATGACATTATTAGGTATCTCTATCACTATCAATTTTGAAATTGATATTGATAGAAATTATTAAGAAGTGTTTAATTAATTGAATCAATTTTAAAATTTGTAGTATAAACAAAACATATTATGTAATATAAGTGTTAACTTGTATTAATTTTGATATTGATATTTCAATATTTAAAAATATTAATATCAATATTGATATAGTACCAAAAATAAAACTCTAACCAAACAGAGCATATGGTTGCGTGAATTTGAACGGTTTATCCGTCTAAACTTTTAATTTTTCACTATTAATATTGTGTTAAACGCATTCCAAAAAATTGTAAATACGTATTTTCATTGGACACTTGCAGTCTAAAAAAAGTCTCACGGGATGCTTGGTTGAACGACAATTGGAGTGTTTGTTTAAAAATTATATTTGTTTAACAAATTTTGTTAGAAAGGAGGAGTTTGACATTCATTGCAAAAATATTTTTTAAGAAAGATTCTTTCGTTAAAGAAGCATGATATTTTGTTTTTGTTTTTGTTTTTTTTACTCGTGGACCTTGTTGTCTCTCACTTTGCCACACCAAATATGATACCCTTGTGTCTTTCGCTGTCTTACAGCCTGTTTGTTTACAATATCAAGCACTTGTATTGATATCAGTTTCAAAACTGATATTGATACTTTGTATCAATGAGTATTTGGATACCAATACTAATTTTAAAATTAATAGTTAAAGAAAGTATCATAATTAATACAGGCGAAGACTTGTATTAAAATTGATACAGACGCCTCTGTGCTGATGCCTCCCCGCCCGTTGCCCCCCCCCCCGAGCAGAGAGAAGCCGGAGCCGGAGTCCCCCCGTCGCCCCCCCCCCCGCGGCAGACGCCCGTCGTCTGGCGGTGCCTCGCCGAGTTCCGGGGAGCCCGCGGCCGGGAGCTCAAGACCGTGACCGTCTGCAAGGCCAACGCCTCCGCGGTGAGGACCTTGATGATGAGCAACGAGCAGGCCATCGGCGCCGATCCGATCTGCCCCCGGCGGGCGGCGCTGCCGGATCTGGCGGCGCTGATCGCCGGGGGGTTCACGAACGAGATGGAGGCCAAAGCTGGTGGGGTTGAGGGTCTCAAATAGATGCCAGTTCTGGCAGCGCCGCCACGAGACCGCGTCTTCGTCCTACCCTCCTCCCCTCACGCCGCCTTCCTCCATCGAGACGACACCACCGACCTTCTTGGAGAGCATCTTCACCGCTTGCCCCCCCCCCCCCCCCCGCCGACCCTAGAGCACGGAAGCCGAGAGGTGAATCGGCGGGAAGAGGAGAAGAGGATGGAGCTGCTGCAGGGAGAACTGTGAATGTGATCCTGGAAGAGGACGAGATCCTTCGTCTGAGGAACGAGATCCCCCCCCCCCCCCGCAGCTGCGGAGTAATATCAATTTTAATATTGATATAACATTACCAAACGTTTAAAAAAACTTAATACTATCACTTTTGATATTGATATTACATCTTCTTAGAATATCAATATCAAAATTGGTATTGTATCAATTTTGATACTCTAACCAAACAGGCCATTAGGCATTGTTTGGTAACACTATTAGACACTTCTATCACTATCAATTTTAAAATTGATATTCATAACAATCACTAAAAGGTGTTTGGCTAAACATATCAATTTTGAAATTGGTAGTGGAAACAAAGCACGTTATGTAATACATGTGTCAACATGTATCAATTTTGATATTGATTCTTCAACCTCTAAAAATATCTATATCAATATGGATATTTTGAAACTCTAACCAAACATGCCATTAGGTGGTGTTTGTTTTAGTTTAATTTGAAAATCTTAACTTTATGTCTAGTCTCTTAATTTGTGATAAAAAGTACTTAATATAATTAAGATATAAGATCTAAGTGATTAGTTTGTTTGATAAGATATATAAGATCTTATTAGAATCAATTATATCAAGATCTAAGGTGTAATATACATGACAATAGTGCACATTTTGAACATGCAATTTAGACCATCCCCCTAATCTAACTATTTTATAAAAAGTTAATATGATATGTATAAGTATATTCTAAATAATAAAAAAATTAAATATATTGAAAATATTGTAAAAATAAATATTGTGATAAAATATTACAGATTGCATGATGCATGTACATAGTTATTCATTTTTCTTTCATTTAGGAAATTATCTTTTCCAAGAAACATTGAAGTGGCACGTTGTGATAGAAAAGTTATCGCTGCAAGTGTCCAAGGAGGTAAACATCTGAAAAATAAAAAGCAACACTTCTCATATAAAATATTTAAGAGGCATTTTCGGAGTCAAGAGGTTAGGTGAAAGAAATTTTAACAAAATTATCAAACACCTTGCAACTGACCTCTCTGACCGAATCTGATGTCAAAGATTGGTTTGGGGTAATCAAACGAGCCCTTATGGGGTGTTTGGTTACGTGATAATGGACATTTTTGTTTTAATTTTTAAAAATTATAAGAAAATTTGTTAAAAGAGGTATTTGACAACTATGACAATTTTATGCCCTGTTTGGTTAGAGTTATTTTTGATATTATATCAATATTGATATTAATATTTTCAAATGTTAGAATATCAATATTAAAAATAATACAAGTTACATAATATGCTTTGTTTGCACTACAAATTTTAAAATTGATACAATTAACCAAACAGCTCTTAATAACTCCTATTAATATTAATATTAAAATCGATACTCATAGATGTACCTAATAGTGTTACGAAACAAGGCCTTATGTTTTGAAAGTGATTTTCTTCTTAAATAAAAAAAGGATCTCATCTCTTTATTTTTTCTTGTGATCTCCCACTTTGTTTGATCATGTAGGGTAGTTACTCTTTTTTTGTTATCACATCCCTCCAAACATGATAATTTTATGTCATGACTTGGTTCACTTTTTATTTTAATACAATTTTTTATCATGAAAGTGTACAAAAAATTATCGTGCAACCAAACACCCCATTAGTTTTATATTAATATAAATGTTATTATAAATATATATATATATATGTTGGGCAACCAAATACATGTATCATATGTATGCATGTAACTTTTGTTGGATTTCTACACAAATACGTAGATCAGGTCATGCGAATAAAGAAGCGGAGTTCTATCTTTGTTGTGGGTAATCCAAAACGTGACGGTATTTGAATATATTCTATTATATATTCTATTTATATTCTATTTATTTTCATTTTTTATAACTTTATAACATAAAAGAAAAAAAACGAAACTTCGTTCATTTGTACTCATAACTCAAGTTGGGAAGCTCTGAAAGAATTCGAATAGAAATTCTTAGAATTTTTTGAATCGTCTGTAACCGTTTTTGTTTGTCTCATCTCAAATCTATTTTTATTTTTTTCCTTATTATATATTATAATAGAATTTAATTCTTTATTGATGCAATTGTTGAGACAATTGAAAATAGTATTTCCATGTTTCGAAACTCTTAATCTTTGCTTTGTTGAATCATTGAGTTTAGACATGACTTCGGTATATATATATATATATATATATATATATATATATATATGAGCCACTAACCTTTGAATTGATGAAAAAAAAATGCTCTGATATATATGAGACAATCTCTCCATTCATGTTACCAAACTGAGCCAACCTCATAATTAATTATTTAGAGATCAAGCGAACTAATACACTTAACAAACAATTTGAATCCCATGCTCCATAAGAATTTAGACTCAATTCATTTATTATGTTAAATAAAGTAAGTTTGAACAAAAAATTTCATTCGTCAACATGAATTACATATTTAAATGATTCTTTATCAAAAAATAAATTATAGGTATTACTAAATATAAAGTGTCATATTTTAAATAACTAGTCAATTAAAACAATGGTTCGAATCTATTAAGTTCTAGTTTAAATTTAAACTCAGTGTAAAACAATAGTTGCATTGCATTCTTACTAATATTTTTAACTTAAATTCGTTTTAACAACGTTTGAATTCTAATGGGGTGTTTGGTTGCATGATAATTTTTTGTACACTTTCATGATAAAAAATTGTATTAAAATAAAAAGTAAACCAACTCATGACATAAAATTATCATGTTTGGAGGGATGTGATTACAAAAAAGAGTAACCACCGCACATGACCAAATAAAATGGGAGACCACAAGAAAAAAGAAAGAGGTGAGACCCTCTTTTTTTGTTTAAGAAGAAAATCACTTTCAAAACATAAAATTGTCATGGTTGTCAAACACCTCTTTTAACAAGTTTTCTTACGATTTTTAAAAATTAAAATAAAAATCTCAAGTATCATGCAACCAAACACCCCATAAGTTTACTGTTGCTATGTACTTTTTTTCTATTTAACTAGACTTGTAGATGAATACGAGTATACCCATCAACTATCCTGAACTCGATTGTTGAAGCAGGTATGGATATTTTATTGATACTCCTGGTAAGTTGTTGGCATCGGGTTCCATTACACCCGATTGTAAACAGACCCGCTTGTCACGTCTCGGGTTTTATTTGATAATCCGATTGTATTTTCTACGACCCGATTGTTGGCCCCCTCCGGCCTCCAGTGACCCGAGCAGCACCTCCATGGTATCCCGCCGCTCCACCGGCACGCCCACCAACCACCCTATCACGCAGTCCAACACGGTTATCACAAGCATCGGCGGCAGGAGCTCCGCCGTGTCGAACAGCAACGACGAGACGAAGACTTTGGCCTGACGAACCACAACGTAGGTGCCCAGGGAGTCGTTGTTGTCCGCCATGGGCGTCCAGAAGATCTCGAGTGCCTGCTTCCACCGTGCCACACGCAGCCGTCGGGCCAGGAAGTCCTTCAGCAGGCGGACGCGGGCGGCGACGGGGAAGGTGCACTTCAACTGGTTGTCCCACAGGCTGTGGACGGTCAGCAGGAGGAGCTCGTCGTCCGGCAGGTGCCAGTAGAGGCAGAACTCGGGGGACCAAACTATCTCCCAAACCAAACTAAATCGAACCAAATTAATTCGGTTTGGTCTGATTTGGTTCGGTTCAAACCATTTTTTATTAAAGTATAGTAAATATATCAATATATAATTTTATTTTGTTTGTTTTAAATCATATTCTATTAAAATCTTGTGTATATGTTTATATATTACATTAATTTTACCTTAAAATTCTTAAAAAAATTATTTTTATAAAAAAGATACATAAATACTATCTTATATATAGCTTAAATTAAAATATTTAATTTAATTCAGGTTATTCAGTTTACCGGTTTGGATTAGTTTGAAGGATCTTAGAAACCAAATCAAATCGATCGGTAGTTCAAACCAAATCGAATCGAACCAAAGTACTGATTTAGTTTGGTTTTTCGAGTTGAACCGAAGAGTGAACAGCCCTATCGACAGATCTATATTTAACCACGAGATCATGTTTTTACTATTTTCCTGAGGCTGTGAAAAATCAGAAGAATCGTCAGATGCCCTCTAGTGGACGGCCACGTGGCGTCCTCCTGGCGGCAAGGTGGCTTAACTGGCTTTTACCCGCATCGTCCGGGTCTGGCGGTGGACGGGCGGGAGACCCGGCCGGGCGCCGGCCCGCGTCCACGGACCACCCGGTTTAACGGAAGCTTGCCGGAGTTTGGTAGTTGAAGTGTCGTTAAGGCGGTGGAGGTTTTGGCTCCTCACTTTTTTTTTTGTGACAAGAACGCCCCCGACTTTAAAAAAGATATTACATCGCCGTCCCTTGGGGGTGTTCGTGGTTAATTTGATTTCTGAGTATTTTTTTCTCAGATCAAACTAAATCAAATTATCTCTCAAATCAAATTAAATCCAATCAAATTAATTCGATTTAGTTTGATTTAATTTAGTTCAAATCATGTTTTATTAAGGTAGAATAAATATAGTAATATATAATTTTATTTTATTTGTTTTAAATCACATTCTATTAAATTTTAATGTATTTATTTATACATTTCATTAATTTATTTTAAAATTTTTTGAAACAAGTTTATTTATATAAGAAAAGACACATAAATATTGTATTATATATAATTTAAAATAAAATTTTTAATCTAATTCGAGTTATTCGATTTAATAATTTGATTTAATTTGAAAGACTCGAGAAATTAAATCAAATCGATCGATAATTTAAATCAAATTAAATTGAACTAAATTTTTAGTTTGATTTAATTTTTAGAGTTGAATCAAATAGTGAACCATTCTAAGTTCTAACCGTTTCGGTGGAAATCCGCAAATGGCATGAGAAGGTAATATGTCTCTTCCTCGTGGGCACTGCCAAAGAGCCTGCCCTTAGCGTCCATGCTTTAAATAGGAAGTGTCTACGTGGCGCCTTCTTTGTCCTTTCCCCGCCTCCTTTCTCTCGTCTTTGCCAGACTGTCTACCAGCGCAGCAATGCCGTGCGAGCTGGCATCTTCGCGCTGGCTGCGGACCCGGTCAAGAGCCAGAGGAGACTAGCAGATAATCCGGCTGGGCCTTCCATTCGGTTGCCACGTTTAGGTATCATCTACCGTTAACTGAGGTACGCTCCATAACTGCCGATCCAACGGTGCAGGTATATCTGAAAAGGATAAGAGCGGTAAAGCCTGGATGCGGATAAGGAGGAGGGGGAACAACTCGGGCCGCTTAAAAGGACAGGATAGGAGACGCGCTCTCATGTCCCCCCCCCACCCCTCCTCCCGCCGGAAGCAAGTGAAGAGGAAGAGGCCTCAGCCCTGTGCTGTCGCTCTGGGTTTGCGGGGTTTGTTCTCCGACGGTCTCTGAGACGGTGAGACCTCGTTCTTTCTGCTCCTGCTTGGGTTTCAACTGATTTTGGGTTGCGGTGTGTCGTGTTCGATCGGGAGATAGAGGGTTTTTGATCTTTGGGATTCCTTGGAGGAAGAAGGGGATGGCGGATGTGCTGAGCAAGAGCGGCGTGTTCTTGCCGTGCGGGCGTCAGTTCTCAATCCGCAGGTCTTCCGGTAGATCTTGCTTTGATAGGTCTTGTCCTGTGCGGTCGTCGTTGCCGGTGAAGCCCCCGAGGTTCTCGTTGGGCAGTGATTTCCACGGAAGGAAGATCGTCGGTTGGGAAAAGAGGAGGGCGCCCAGCAAAGCCCTGAAGGCTGTTCCTCTACAGGTACACGGTCGCCCATATCGATCTTTTCCCGTTCTTTGCTTCTTCTTCCTTCTTTTTTTTTCTACAGAAGACTTCGTTGTTTCAAGTTGGAGAATTGCGTTCTTTTTCTCCGTTTCGGAATCCCCAAATGCTCAAAATTGTTCTTTGTTGGGGTCCTTTATGTATGTTTCAGATGGCTCTTCGCTTGCGAAACGCCGTGCAATGGTGGGAGAAGGGCCTCCGGCCTAACATGAAGGAGGTCCAATCTGCTGAGGATCTTGTTGATTCCCTGGTGAACGCGGGGGACAAGCTGGTCATCGTGGACTTCTTCTCCCCGGGCTGCGGTGGCTGCAGAGCTCTTCATCCGAAGGTATCTTCTTCGTTTCTTGTTATCATCCAGAATTTACCCCCTTTTTTTTTTCGGCATACGCGTACGGTTCGATCTTGACCTGCATGCGGTTCTCTTTTCCTTCGTGGTGTAGATCTGCCAGTTCGCGGAGACGAATCCGGATGTGTTGTTTCTCCAAATCAACTACGAGGAGCACAAATCCATGTGCTATAGCCTCAACGTCCACGTCCTTCCTTTCTTCAGGTTCTACAGGGGAGCACACGGGCGCCTCTGCAGCTTCAGCTGCACCAATGCCACCGTAAGCCCTTCGACTCTCCTCTGCCGCGTTGTCTGTGTCATCGCTCCTTGTGCGCTGGTCCTCTTACTGGGATATTACCCCGATGAACTATGGTAGAATTCTGACGAGCCAAGTCTTTCTAGTATGCCAGAACAAACTCGATTTTTAGGATTTGCGAAATTTTGGTACTTTCATTGAGTATTTGGGGTCTAATAGTGTGATAAACCCAAGGAATGCCATGGCCCCGATTTCTCGGTACTTGATTGTGCTCCTCTCTGTAGTCTGTGCGCGGTTCCATCAAATCGGGGGTCTTCTCCTCTGCTTGAATTTTGACGGTAGGCGATCTCGCGCGTTTCAGATCAAGAAATTCAAGGACGCATTGGCCAAGCACGGCACGGAGCGGTGCAGCCTGGGACCTACCAGGGGGCTGGAAGAGTCGGAGCTCATGGCTCTGGCGGCGAACAAGGATCTGGGCTTCACCTACACAGAGGTGAAGCCGGGGCCGGAGCGCGTTCCGGCGCCAATCACGGCCCCCGAAGCCGTCCCGAGAGTGCCCCTGCCCAAGGCCTCCCAAGGCGCCGAGGAGAAGGCCGTGGCCGGCGCCGGAAGGTGAGACGAGTCCTGCAAACCCGGGAGAGGAAGGCACCGCACGGTGTGCCCCCCCTCCCCCCTCCCACGGCGGCGCCGCCTCTGTACAGCGAGCGGCTCCCGTGGAGCTAAGCCGTGTGAAGCAAATCTAGGGATAGCGGCGATGGTGTGCTTTCGAGAAGAAAAAAGCCCCCTTTCCTTTGCGCATGCATCAGCGTGCGTGCATGTCCGTCTCGTGTCGCAACTGCGGGCCGCCTGCTTTTTAGGGGCTTTGTCTGGCCTGCAAAAGTTGTATCTTTGTTACTGTAAACCAAAATCTGGTGTCGGTAAGACTTCTCCCTGGTGCTTTATACATATTTACCACATTGACTCGCTCGGTTATTATCCCATCTCGGTCCGTGTCTTGCGTTGCTTTTGATCTGATGGTGGGGCGCGCTCTTGCTCCGGTGGCCGTAGAAACGTTTACGCAAAGTCATGGGGGGTGTTTTTCTCAGAGAAAAGCAGGGGCTTCCTTCGCGCTTCACCGGCGAGGAAGCTGCACGCGTACGACAAGGTCAGCTTTGAAGGTCTGTCAGCTGTCCCCGCTTGCTTTCAGATCGGGCAACTCCATAAGATTGGTCGATCCGGAAAGCGGGCAAGTAAATTACTAGAATTTTGGAAGAAAAAAAGAGTAGCTGTTTCGCCCCCAGTCGAAAAAGGGCAAAACGGATGACGTACGTGTAATCTCCTGGTAGAGAGAGGATCCGAAATACTCTCAATTCTCTCGCATGATGAATATAAGAATACATATTTATTATTATTCTCACAACATTTATGTGAGTGAACCGAGACCTTTAGAGGAAATCTTTTGAGGAAATTTTTTCGATAAATCTCTCGAAAGAATTTGCTCCCCTTCTTATATATATAGTTGCACGACAGTTTTACATTGACACCTCGTAGAACGTATTATCCTTGTATATAGTACACGAACAAATATGAAAATATTATGAACATACTCGCAAGGGGGGTTAAAAATTAATGTTTCAAGGAAAGAAAGAAGAATAGAGGAAATCACCACGGTCAGACTAAATTGGGCATAGAGGGGTATGAAAAGAAAATTGTATTTTAAAATGGGCTATTACATTTTCAGGTTAAATTTTATGTGCCGTCATGGAAGTTTTTTTTTTTTCCTAAAACAAATATCGGCATCTGCTTTATCGTCAACATGTCCATTAATCTTGCATCTTGGAAAGGAGATTCCTTGATGGTCTGCGTCCTCACTGGAACAGCGGAGAGGAGAGCAATCCGTCGGGTTTATCTTAATATCCTATTAATAATTCATTTGTTAATTGACTTGACAAATATATTATTATGTCTAACAATTGAATCATGATTTATTGGGTTTAATCTATTATTTGGTTCAAGATTCGACTAAGATCTTCACCTATCAAAATTGCATGGTTTCTTTCTCTCAATATAAACACCGACGGAGTTGTCACTTTCAATATAATTGTATTAAGGCTCAATAAAGAGAAAAAAACTAGAAAGTCATATGCAGAAGTCGGACAATTCTTATCTAGTGAATTTATTTTGTTATTCGTCGATGAAATTGGAATCAACATCAAATATTTTTCATCTACGATATCATCGACTTTCACAACTCTTCGGATCCGGTGGAACAACGTCCACCGCAATGGCCGGCTTCTTCCTCCCACTTTATTTACAAATTGCGGAAAAACTCAAGATCTAGACATTAAGATAATTAGAATTAGATTCAATAAATATGAGAATATTCTTTTCGATATCTGAGATTAAATCCCCCACTCTCCGTTCGTTCACCGTCAATGTCACAATTGAAATATACAAAATAGTGTCAAACCAATATAAGAGTAAGTCTACCATAGTGAAAATTATATTAAAATAAAAAGTGAACCAGCTCATGACATAAAATTATCAAGTTTGGAGGGATGTGATAACAAAAAAAAGAAACAACTATCCATGACCAAACAAAATGGGGGACCACAAGAAAAAAAAAGAGGTGAGACCCTCTTTTTTTGTTTAAGAAGAAAATTACTTTCAAAACATAAATTTGTCATAGTTGTCAAACACTTCTTTTAACCAGTGTTCTTATAATTTTTAAAAATTAAAATAAAAACCTCCATTATCCTGCAATCAAACATCCTATAAAGATTTACCTACCCCGATATCACGCGAAAAACTTCAAAACGTAATAATTGAGGTAATCGGGATCAAACTTGATCGCCATGAAAATACTCTCTACGATGTACGATGTGAAACTAAACTACTTGAACAAGACCAAAAGGGCCTGAACTGAACTCCTCTTCTCATCCGGCACCGCCTTGCTCAGCGGCCACCTCCACGTCCCGCCAAGCTGCCGAAAGCGAGTATTACTGACGTCCACCGGCGCCGTGTCGACTGCCCCCGCCCTCCCCGTGGCCGGTGTTCTTCGCGAAGCACGTCGTCTCGTCGGAGTCATCGTCGGACGCCGCTCCGGGCTTATCACTCGGACAGCACGCGCACGCGTCATCTTACAGGGATGACGGGCGGAAATAAATTAAAAAAAAACCAACCGCGGGAGGTTGTTGGCCATGGCCCGACCGGTGCTCCTGCCGACACCGGTTTCCGTGGAGAATCATACATCCGGTTGCTGCGCCGAGCGTGGTGGTCCGCCCGCCAGCTCTCCCGCTGCGGTCCTCCGATCTACTTACGTGCGGGAAAAGGCAGAAGATCAATCTGCAGTGAACAGTCTCGGCGGCCATATAGCCGAAACCTCTCCCTGCCTTCTCTGTCCGGTGTCCCATTCCTTTTTTTTCTCAACCGCCAGGTGGGTCTACAATGTTTGAGTCATCCAAGGTGGGCTTTCAGTGTAATACAAGTCCTGCATGGTGTATGTCTTTAATCTCACCTAACAACGAAGTGTTTGCTGAGAAAGAAAGTCAAAGTACGGAGGGCCTTGATGTCTCAAGGAAGGGGTTGGATTATTGCTAATGTTCAGCCTAAGTCAGTTACCAAGTATTGTAACAATGCAGTATTTCAGAACACAGTGCTTCATACGTCTGAGAAATTGGGGTTTCCACTACCAATGGGGCATGCTGATCTCATGATTACTAAAATTCCCTCAACGTCCCAAAGATCTTTTAGAAGTCTAGATCCGCTGGCAGTCAGGCGTTCGGGTGGCATTGATAAGGTGAGAAAAAGTTCTAAGAGAAAAGGGTTTATTAAAGACTTGGGGATTGAGCAGGGATTGGGGACCCCATCCACTCGGGTGGGACTGACTATTTCAGAAAATGAGAACAGGGCTCTGGCAGCTGGCCCAAAACAGCTGCAGGATCCCCAATGAGGATTATTGCTTGGAACTGTCGAGGGGGGAATGGGCGCTCGACAGTTCAATATATTGATAGATTGTCCCATTCTGTTAACCCGGATATCTTTTTTGTAGCAGAAACCAAGTGTAGCCCAACATCGTCTTTAGCTTTCTTCAAGAATAGAAGAATTAACAATTTTGTTTTCTACCCGGCTTATGGTAGGGCAGGAGGACTGTGGCTGTGGTGGACGGATAGAGTGATGCTTAACATAAAGATAAACTCAAGGTGCTGGATAGCTAGTGAGGTCAAAGATCAGGATACTGGATGTTCCTTTATTCTCATTACTGTATATGCACCTGTAATTCAAAAAGACAAAATTATCATGTGGCAGCATATGTCAGATTTTTTACAGAACCAAACACTTCCGGTTTGTTTATTGGGCGATTGGAATTGTATCAGGTATCAACATGAAAAGTGGGGGGGAGTTGCTCCAATCCATTCACACATGGTCCAGTTTGAACAGTTTATTCAGGTAAACAGTTTGGTTGATATCCGATTGGAGGGTCTAGCCTTCACATGGTCAAACAAAAGGAGTTTTGTTTATCATGTTCGGGAGAAGTTGGATCGTTGCTTGGCATCTATGGAGTGGGTAAATATGTTTCAGAATGCTAAACTTTGTTCTTTACCTACTTATTGCAGTGATCATATTCCCTTATTGCTTATTACTAACCCAATTGTCCATAAGATAAAAGGTTGGTTTCGGGTGGAAAAGGCTTGGTTCCAGCATTGGTCTTTCAAAGACTTTGTTAAGACTGTTTGGCACAAGGGACCAAGTCTTAGGGTCTGTTTGATTAAACTTAATGAACCTCTAAACACTGATTCGGTAAGAGATCAGACTTTTTAGGGTGTTTGATAAAACGTCATAATAAGTGTCTAAATAAAGCTCTTAACTCTTAAAAACCTCTTAATGGATCAGATCCTGACTTCAGCTTTTTTATTTTCAGCCCTTCACTCTCCATCCTCTCCCGGCAGCTACCGTCAGCACTGGGGTGCATGTGCTTTGGAAGGAAGCGGGTTGCTTTCTTGGAGACTTCTTGGTGGGGTCTCTGTTGGAGAAGCCAAGGGGGAGGAAAGGTGATATTAAAAGATCTTTTTATCAAACAAAGGTAACTTCTTATATCTAAATTCAATTCAGCATTTTTTTACCACTTATTAAGAACTTAGACATGAAATTAAGAGTTAAGACTTTCAGATTAAGCTTAATCAAACGCCACCTTACTAGGCATTATGATTGGAAAATGAGACATTTTAGAAAAAGCTTATTATTTTGGAAGAGAAATGTCTTTGGGAATATTAGTAAGCAGATTTTTGAAGTTAAGGAAGAACTGAAATCCCTTCAAAATATTCCGTTTGGGCAGGAACATCTTGATTACGAATTTGCTCTACAGAATAAGCTTAATAGGTTGGAAATGTTAGAGGACATTTATTGGAAACAAAGAGCAAAGACATTCTGGCATACTTCGGGTGATAGATGTACTAAATATTTTCATATGAAAGTAATTAATAGGAGACGGTTTAACAAAATTCTTGGAGTATATAATCATGATGGGGTCTGGTCTGCCTCTTGGGAGGATATAAATCGGGTGTTTTTGTTCTTATTATACTAGGTTATTTGCTCCATATCAAAATTCGCCTCCTCAACAAGATGTTGTTTTTTCGACTGCTCAGCTGTCTGCAGCTCAGAAGCAAGTTCTGCTCTTACATCCTACTATGGTAGAGGTTAAGGAAGCTTTGTTTACTATGAAACCGGATAAGGCTCCAGGTCCGGATGGTATCCCCCCTAGTTTTCTTCAATTCTTGTGGGAGGACATTCAGGGAGATATAATGGATCTTGTTAATTCTATTTTTGATTCACATATTATCCCTCATGGTCTAAATCACACTATCCTCTCTCTTATTCCTAAGCAAGAGAACCCTACGGTCCCAGAACAATACCGTCCCATAAGCCTATGTAATGTTTTACTTAAAATTTTTACTAAAGTGATGGCAAACAGGATTAAACCTCTTTTGCCTGACCTGATTTCTGAGACCCAAGTAGCTTTTGTGCCAGGAAGAATAGGTTTGGACAATATTATTATAGTACATGAAATTATAAATGCATTCAGATTTAAGTCAGGCAAAGTGGGTTATTTTATGGTTCAATTGGATATTACTAAAGCGTATGATACCATTCGATGGGAGTTCATTCAGTTAATGCTAACTAGGTTTGGTTTTCCTTCAAAGTTTATTGACATTATTATGACTTGTGTCACATCAGTTACTTATTCTATCTCTATCAATGGTCGAAAATCTGATGTTATTAAACCAAACAGAGGACTTAGGCAGGGTTGTCCGCTTTCACCATATATTTATATTCTTTGTGCGGAAGCTTTGACCAGAATTATAGAGGATTCAGTGGTTCAGGATCTTTTTAAGGGTTTATCTTTGAATAGAGGTGGGCCTAATATTACTCACTTGATGTTTGCTGATGATATAGTTATTTGTGGTTTGGCTAATATAGAGGAAGTGAAAAGTATGATGAACATATTGTCTCTTTATCAAGATGTTTCGGGTCAATCTATTAATTTTAATAAATCAAGTATTACTTTTAGCCGTAATGTGTCGGATGACCTGTCTAATCAGATTTGTGCACTTACTGGCCTTCGAAAGGCTTCTCCCTTTCAAAATTATTTGGGAATACCCATTGGCATTTCTGATCACAGGATCAATCATTACAATTGGTCATGGACGATTCCAAAAGCGATTAGCTAGCCGGAAATTAAATTTCCTTTCTACTAAGGAGAACTACACTTATTAAATCTACTTTAAATCAATTACCCATTCACATTATGGCTCTTAAGAGAATTCCAAAAGCTGTAGTTAAGAAACTTGAGGCTCTTCAGCATAAATTTTGGTGGGCCCATTCGGTTGATGGTAAGAAGAAAATTCATTTTAGAAGTTGGGAATATATTAAAAGGCCAAAGGTTAAAGGTGGTCTGGGAATAAGAGATCTCCTACTTGTAAATAAAGCTTTGTTGCTTAAATTGGCACAGGTCTTTTCTCCAGGACAAAGAAAAGTTATGGGTTAAGGTCTTAAGTTGCAGGTATGTGAAAAATGCTAGTTTTTGGGATTTGAAGGTCAAGTATTGTAGCTCTGAAGCCTGGAAAAACATATTAAATGCTCGGCAGGATTTACTTAAAGGAAGTATTTGGAAGATCAAGGATGGTACTAGAATACATATTTGGAAGGATCAATGGATTTTAGATAGATTGGGTCCACCCTCTGTTTTTCCTGGTGTTGTTAATAAGCCGACTATGGTTCATGAATTGATTTCTAATGGTCATTGGAATACTGATGTCTTGCATAGAATGTTTGATTCCAGGTCTGTTACAAGAATATTACAAACACCGATTATTGAGGAAGAAGATCAGGACAAATTGATATGGTGTTATACACAAAATGGTACTCTTTCTGTAAAATCTGCATATACTTACTATTTTAATCTTGATATACCTCCAGAGTCGTCTCAACAATCAGTTTGGAGGAAGTTATGGCATCCAACAGTTACACAGTTATTTCCAGCGAAGATTAGTTTTCTTTTATGGAAGATTTTAGCTAAAGCCCTTCCGACAAATGTTGAAGTTGCTAAGAGATGTCCGTATATTGACATTTGGATGTTCTATTTGTCAAGAAGGTCAAGAAGATACCGAACATATTTTTTTTCGATGCCCACGTAGTAGGCGTTTGGTTTGGCTCCCCATTAGGTTTTAACGAAGCATGGTTGGTTCAAGATTTTAATGATATTATTATAGTCTTTCTTATTTGGATACTGTCGAAGAATTCTCATCTTCTATTTTTAGGAGTTCTTGCTGTTTCTATCATTTGGCATCTATGGAAGAACAGATGTGACATAAATATGCAGGGAGTGAAAAGAAATCCAGGGTGGATACTAACCTTGGCAAGGACGGATGCTCATTTCTTTTTGTCCCAAGCGAAGTTTTCTGAT
Organism: Cryptocoryne crispatula var. balansae; assembly: GCA_036172225.1. Taxonomy (NCBI): domain Eukaryota; kingdom Viridiplantae; phylum Streptophyta; class Magnoliopsida; order Alismatales; family Araceae; genus Cryptocoryne; species Cryptocoryne crispatula. The sequence continues at coordinate 9,205,096 of CM069919.1, read as the reverse complement.
ATTTCTTCTGCAGTGCGATGGGTTCCTCCGGCAGTTTCCAACATTAAGTTGAATGTAGATGCAGCAACGGATGGTGAGAAAGGGGCGATTGCTGTTTTAATCAGGGATGAGAAGGGGAATGTAATTACCTGGACGACTCGTATCTCCACATTTACAGATTCTCAGATTTTGGAAGCGGAGGCCATTCTTCAAGCAGCATCCTGGGAACTTTTGGATAAATGTTCGTCGATGATTGAGAGTGATGCGCTGTGGGTTGTAAACGCTATCAACAATAGAGGGCCGCCTATATGGAAAGCCTCAAATTTTATTTCCGCTTGTCGTCGCCGACTGAATGGTGTGAGGTGCACTGTCGCTTTTTGCCCTAGAAGTGCTAATATAGCAGCAGATGGTCTGGCGAAGTGGGCGTTGCGAAATGGAGCTTCGGTTCCGTGGTCTTCTTCGTTGGTTACTTTACCTGATGTAATATTTGATCAGGTTTTTGCTGACGCATCTTTTGGTCATTAGACTTTTCATTGTATATATTTTGAACGTTGTGTCCTATCTTTATTTAATATATAACATATATTCGTGACCAAAAAAAAAAAAAAAAAGAAAAGAAAAAAAGAATGGTCACTTACCCTTCCGGAGCTAGCGCAATGCAGTCTACCGCAATACGCAAGGAGAGCGAGCGGGAAGACAAAGATCGCTCCTTTTCAATTTCCGGTGCGCGCAGCAACCAGTGGTGGGATGGGAAGCAAGAAAAAACGGCCAGCTATTTTAAACGCACACACCGGACGTGTTTCTGCGTGTGGGGTCATCCTTGTCTGTAGCACATCATCCACGCTAATCAACACACACACGGTTGTTTCTGCGAGATCGGATCCCCTCGGGAGATCTCCCGAGGGAGTCCGGTCTCTTGTTCTGCTCATCACACGTCCCTGTCTAATTGCAACTGCTGGGATTATTTGTCCAGACAGTGATAATATCCTGTTGTAATGTGACATAGAGTTGTGGACTTCTAGTGTCACTTGAATCGACTGGACGATTAGAGATAAAGATCAACTGATATCTAGATACTTATCGGAGACTACAGAGTCAGTTCAAGATGAGTGTCTGACACTGGAAGGAGACCCAATGAGAAAGGATTTACTAAATTATTCTTTATACCAAACAAAAAAGAACGATTCTAATGTGCAACTAGCTTCACCGAGCCCTAATGTGCAGGATAAGTCAAGTCCGAAACCACAACTACGATGACGACAGATGGATGGCGATTGTGCCACCTAAATGAAAATGTAAGCAACAATTCTGATGTGTGTCGATTGCTGATGCGGGTTCACAATACAAATCGTTGATGCCGACTGAACCATCCAATAATTTCTCTAAGAAGTTTCATTTCTCGATGAACAACCGGATACCGTGAATGGTCCTCCACTCCGGAGCTCGCAGGGTTCTTCTCTCGAATACCATGATCGCGTACCCTCAAGCTCGTCTTTCAAATGATGATTGGCATGTTGCAGGACACCATAGATCTTCTCCAACTGGGGATGACATACATCTCTGGCTGTGAATTCATGAACGGTGCCGTTCAGCTCAATCGAGCTCCCCCCGGGCAGCTTCTTCAGCCCCCGATCCTTCATCAGCTTTCTCATCCTCCCAACGCCATCCCACTCACCCTGCGAAGCGTATATGTCCGAAAGGAGGGAGTAGTTCCCGCTGTTATGGGGCTCCAACACCACCAGATGCCGCAGCGCCACCTCTCCCAGCTCGGCGTCGCCGTGGCTCCGGGATGCAGCTAGAAGGGCGCCCCACACGGCCCCGTTTGCATCGAACGGCATGTCTTCAACGAGCTTCCTCGCCTCCGCGAGCAAACCCGCGCGGCCGAGGAGGTCAACCATGCACCCATAGTGCTCGATCCTTGGCCTGATGCGGTACCTCGAGCACATGGCGTCGAAGTAGTAGCGACCCACATCAACAAGCCCCACATGGCTGCACGCCGACAGGATGGCCACGAAGGTGACGTCGTTCGGCTTCTGGTTCGCCCTCTCCATCCTTCGGAACATCTCCAGGGCTTCGCGGCCGAGCCCGTGCATGGCGAGTCCGGCGATGACCGTCGTCCAGCTGACGACATTTGCGTTCTTCATGGTCCCGAAAACATCCACTGCTTTGGCTATGTTACCGCACTTCGCATACATGTCGATCAGGGCATTCATCAAGGGAACTATCCTCCACAAGCCTCGTCTGTCCATGTAGCCGTGGATCCACTCCCCCAGGTCAAGGGCGCCCAGGTGGGCGCAGGCCGAGAGCGCAGCCAAGAGCGCGATCTCGTCGGGCTCGACATTCTCCTGGAGCTGCATTCTTCGGAAGAATTCTATGGCTACCGCCGGACTGTTGCCCTGGACATAGCCGGCAATTACCGCCGTCCACGAGATGACGTTCCTCTCCGGCATCCTTTCGAAGAGTTCCCGTGCACTCTCCATGTCGCCGTGCCTGGCATACCCTGCGACCATGGCGTTCCATGCGATGACATCCCTGTGGCGCAATTCGTCGAACAGGTGGCGTGCGACGGTTGCGTCCCCACAAACGCAGTACATGTGGATGAGGGCCGTCGCAACGTGGACGTCGTCTGAGAAGCCAACGCGGGCAACCTGGCCATGCACCTCTCTTCCCACCGCCAGCGCGTTTATATGGGCGACAGCCTTCAGCACGAACGGGAATGAGTAGGTATCCGGCCGGAAGCCCAGAAACTGAATGCTTCTGTACACGGCTACGGCTTCCGCCGCCATATCCGTCTGAGACAGAGCCTTGATCACAGCGTTACAGAGGAAGATGTCGGGTTCTTCCTCGTGGACGAAGACGGAGTGCGCGTAATGGTTGAAACCCAAGGCGGAGCAGCCACGGACGAAGTTGGAGAGGAGGCGATTGTCCCGGTCCAGACCGCGGCAGACCATGAAGCCATGGGCTTGGCGCAGGTGGCTGAAACTGCTGCAGCTGGCTAGCAGGGAGACGAGCCCGTGCTGCACGGACGTGAGCTGTTGCTCGGGGTCTGCAAAATGCGACGGAGCCGAAGGAGAGAAGGCGCCGACAGAGAAGCCTCTCGGAAAGAGAAACCACCGCCTGAACATGGGCAGATAGAATAGGAGGAAGCAGGGGTTTGAGCATCAAAATCAAATAAAGATGTAATTGAAATATAAATTTATGTTTACAAACATACCCCCATCAAGGATTTAACTTGCATTTGAACCGTAGGGTTTCATGGAAGATATATATCATATATTGCACCTCTCTACTCGGGGAAGACATGGTGTCGTCGATAAACATTTGAAAGATGAGCGTAGATATGTACCTAAAGATAATTTTCCCTTATTTTTATGGAGGTTTAGATTCACTTGGATTAATTGCAAAATTAAAGTTGTAAAACTCAATGTTGCCTTAGCCCTAAAATATATCAAAAATAACACTATATTAGATTCAATACAACACAACCAACATCGAATTGAGCGTGCCTTGTTCTATATAAACTGCAGGTGCACGTCACGCTATCATCAAAAATTGACTAATTTTGCATTAAACCAAATCATCGCATATATATAAATCATGTGCTACAGATGACTGCCAATCGAAAAAGCAATGAGATAATAGTAAAAAGTTTTCTAATGTTCAGCGTTTTCCTCCGCCGCCACCCAGCTTGGGGCCCTTGGGACCCTTCGGCAGGCTACTACCCTTCGTCTGGGCTTTCTGCGTCTTCGCCGTCTGCTCCGCCTTCTTTGCTTTCTTCTCGTCCTTGGTCTTCTTGATTCTCTCCTTGATCTCACTACAGCAAGATGAGTCATGACTATCATCATTCATAACAAGAATAAAAAAATTGCAACGTTCCATACCAACTGACAAGGTAACGAGTAACTAATTTTCCCCTTAAGAATTTTTTTAAAAAAACCCCGAAATTAGACAACAGCATTGACACAAAAAATACAAAAAGAAAGGATGACTCCATAGAATCGAAGATAACAATCAAATTAAAATATTATTGTACCGAAGAGAAAAAAAATCGCATACCGCAGTGCTGCTTCTCTGGCAGCATCTCGAACCTCAGCCTTCTCAGTTCTCTCTTTTCTGGATCACATCCAGTGTAGCACCGACAATGGACCTAGAGTATGGCTTCTTTGTGGTACGGCGCCTTTTCTTAACAGCTTCCGCATGAATGTCCTACAAACACAGAAGGATCTCAATTCAATAACAGCTTCGGCAGAATTCCTCATTTTCTTGCATCCTAAGATGGATTGACTTCACAACGGGTAACATTCAATACACCACAAACTTTCTCGCAAGGAACTGCATCAACTAAGATTCAGCATTTTATGAAAAATATAGATTCCAAACAAACAAAAAGTAATTATATGTATGGGGGGAATAAACATTGCAGAACAGCATTTCACAATATTGTAAAAAAGATAGAAAATAAACCCAGAAGCCAGAACGATAAACCGGTCATGCCACAATATATAAATCTGCTATTCAAATAGTATTAACAGGCCCTGATGAACAACAGAGATAAACCTATTATATTTACTTTCCAAAGAGTGCTATGAAGCATGACAAGCAGTCAGTAAAAACTATTTCAGAATCATTTTACTCTGCAGTCTCAAATGTAGAAAACAAAGGCAGGAAGGGGATAGCGAGCATAAGGCTCAATAGTCAAAATAATAAACACTTAACCTAAGAAATGAGAAAAAAATGAGAAACAAAGAGTTGGGAGAGATTTCTGCATCTACGCCTAGGCATTGAAGAGCAGTGCATAAGACTCGATTGCAGAGAAAAAAACAACGGTAACAAAGAGAAGGCCATTTTAAATTTCTTGTAAAGATATTTCTGAAGGTAAAAATTCAAAATTTTTGTACATGATACCGTCGGGGAAGATAGAAACTTAAGCTGTAGACACGATATACAAAAGCATAAAAAGACATATAACCTTCTTGTGCTGCTTTCTATACATTGCTGTCCAGGTTAGCTTGGCAGGCCTGAGACGGTTGTGGAAGTATCGCTTGCATTTTGAGTTAGCAAAAAGAAAGACCTGACTACAAATAAGTAATGTAAGCACGAATGTTGTGACGATTGCTCTTAACATTTTTTCTTTTTAACTACCTGAGAATCAGCTCGTACAAATCTTATACCCTTTCCAGGGTATATCTTAGCACCACTAAATCGACACAGCTCTGTCCTGCAAGGTGAAAAATAGAGGTCGATAACATAAGCTTCTTGATCTAGTAGCTTGAAAACCTCGACGGTCTATAGCCATGCATTTTTTTTTTTACTTTTCAGACACAACAAGATTTTTGTCCCCTCAAGAGTCAAGAAACACTAAGTAAAACTAAAAAGGTAAAAGTAAAAAAGAAATAACTTGCAGCTTCAGGACCAAGAAATAAGTAAATACAAACTGAGAGAATGACGATGAATATAAAGCATTATCTTCAACAGTAAACAGAATATACATGGCCCATCATATTGCAGCGAGAGACTAAATCTACCAAATATGCAATCCATTAGTAAGAAAAAACAGCCCACAAACAGCTTGGCCTATTGCGTTGCATGGCTTTAACTCACAACGAACGAATGTTTAAACTAGAGAACATAAGGTTACATGCGGGTTGTGTGACCGAAGTTCACAACAAAAATGATTAAGTTGTGAGAAAGTAATTTTCACAAAAAAGACAAACAAAAGGCAAAACTTCCAAAAAATTACTCACTTGAGAACCATGGTCGAATATTAACCAGTGAACTTCAATGTCTGAAATTATAAGAAGAAAGTAACTCAGGTGACGGTTAATGGAACAAGAATAGGTTAAGACTTAAAAGTTCTTTGAATGAATGTTACAAACAAAATTAATATTGGGAAATTACAGGCAGCAAAGAAACTGACATGATCAAGCTGCAAAGCGCATCCCCAGTTTTTTTGGCACATAAAAATTAAGCATCCAAACAAAGGAAATCTTTGGAGCCTCAGTACATGTGCATGATAAATCGAAAACATGAAAGTTGCAAAAGAAGCTTTAACAAAATACAGTGTTTATGTAAACATTATGAAAGCTCTAAATTGCCTTCTAATATTTGCTTCTCTGCTTACTGGAACGTGGCATTATTGTCCATGACAAATCTGATAGAGCAAAGTTATACCTTCAAATATATATTTCAAAAAACAACAGAGGAACCATACTCCCCTCACCCCAGACACCCTAGGCAACTGAGTAGTAGAGACAAATGGAGGGAGAGAACCCAAAATAGGGTTTGCTTGACTCCTATGAAAGATGGAGGGGATCAACAGAGGCTAGAAAAAAGGGAAGTCCTCTAGAGGCTGCTGGAAGGCAGCACCTGCTGCAGCCCCATAGAAAGTGTTAGAACCGTGGGCATTGTCCTTCATAGATGAATATTAGCAAGGTTCGATAGCTTATAGATTATGAGCCCTTCAACCTCAATGCCATGGTTTTGAGAATTGTAAGATGGTATCAAAGTGGGACATTGACCGTACTATAATTTTTTATTATCTTAACTCATATTCACACAGCCTATCTTGGAAATGACAGTGAGGGAGAGTGTTGGAACCATGGTCATTGTCCCACATCGATTAATATAAACAAGGTTCATTAGCTTATAGATTCTGGGCCCTTCAACCTCAACGCTGTGGTTTTGAGGTTTGTACAAGAGCATGGGGCAGACAAGACCATTAAAATGGGTGACATGATCTGCTAATCACCTGCTAGAGATTCTGTTGAACAGGATGGGCTTAACTTCCCACCAAACAAGTATCAAACTAATTATGTCCGCAGATCCTGGAACCGGGGGCATGTCTTCCCCGCCCGACAAGGATTTGCAGCGGAGCATGCACATTAGTGTTCCACACATCTATGTCAGTCATTACGGCCATTGGAGGCCGTATTATACCTCCGACATGTTCAAAAGCCCTCTTATGAGTCATTTAACGTGCTAGACATGCCTGAAATATTTGCCTCAGAAGCCGCAGTGGTGCGGCAACTGCCTATACGATCAAGGAAAAATTAAGGTGGGGATGAGCCACCTTACATAGCCCCATTGCCTAGGTTGTCGCCACAATGGTCTTTGATAACATAGATAAAAAAATTTTTGAAGGGAGGAGATTCATCCTACAAAGAATGAAACAAGTCAGATCGAACCCCGAGTGCTAGACCAATGCATCAACCTCCAATTGGGAGGAGACACATTGTAACACGGAGAAAGACTGTACTTCGTACATATTAATTGCTGCATGAACAAGCAAAAGCGAGTCTTCGTCAATCCTTCCTGATCCCCAAGAAACGACATTAAAGGAAATTGCACAAGTCAAAAGGTTGGCAGAGGTTATCTTTAGAGAAAGGTGAACTAGATGGAGGAGGTACTGATATCTTCGAGGAAACCAGGCAACGCGTTGAAAGGATTTAAGAAGATAAAAGAGTTTTCCCGCCATTTCGAAAAAGAGTAAATTGAAAATTCTAATGAGAAGTAGCTGCCTTAGAAACTAAAACAGCAATGTGCAGTCATACGAGAGTAGCTCACAAGAACAGCTATGACGAACCGAAAGTCTCAGCCCCATGCGGAAGCATAAACTAGTCCAAAATATAAACTATTCGTTCTTCTGGCATGAACTTGCACGAAGAAAAAAAACCTAACAGAGGACGCACATTTAGGATCTGTGACAGAATGAGGTCACGAAACAACTGCAAACAGAAGCAGGATGACTCACAAATACCACTTTTACGCGATTCGTAAAATGCAAATAACAGCCACGATAGGTGGGGCGCCATGAAGAAGACCAGCTCTTACCTCCCCAAGGAACAACGGCGCCGCCGCCAATCGGGAAGAGGAGAGCGGAACCCTAACCACCAAAGGATATATTGCTGTAGTCGCTACTGGGCCGGTAAAGTAGTAGAAACGGCCCAAAAGATCTCCGGCCAATTTACAAAACAGTGAGAGAAAGCGTCGTCCAGCCCCTTTCACGAAAATGCAAATAAATCATTCCTTACCCCGAAAATAATATTTTACAGACTCAGGAGACCGATAATATTTTTACAATGTTGTATCCCGCACCTCTTTTACTCTCAGGGTGCAAAAGAGTCCAAGCACTGAAAAGTAGCTGTAAGCTAGGCTTTGATTTGTTTATTATATTAAATGAGACATTTTAAATAAAAATTTCTCATAAACAAGTCTCTAGCAAGAGTCAAACTAACTCGTACGTAAGTACTGGAGTTCATACTCAAACCGTAGTAGTAGGATAAATGCGCCGAGCTTTACTCGATTCATCGTCTGAGCCCGTCGATGACGAGATAAGAGAGTCAGGTAGACCCAGGTGGGCAATCGGACCGTGGATCAACCCATACGAACATGAGGCCTAGATCCAGATAGACACGGCCCAGTAAGTGTTTCTTCATGGAAAATTTCGTTTTTTTTTTGGTACGCTAAGACCCTGTTTGGTAACACTATTTGACACCTCTATCACTATCAATTTTAAAATTAATATTCCTAGTAATCACTAAGAAGTGTTTGGTTAGTAATATCAATTTTGAAATTGGTAGTGAAAACAAAGCACATTATGTAATACAAGTGTCAACTTGTATCAATTTTGATATTGATACTCCAACTTCTAAAATTATCAATATCAATATTGATATAGTATCAAATTTAAAACTCTAACCGAACGGGCCATAAGTCTGAGAAACGTGGTCCGGAGTCCGGACGGCGAGCTAAATCATACGTGAGCGAAGAAGAAGCTTCCCAGTGCGATAATATATAAAAGTGTCGACAGGATGCGAAGAAAAAGAATGACGAGAAGGCCTCCTTTTCATTTTTTTCTAATGTTTTAATCCCGCAAGAAAAGAAAATAATTTACAAACCGGACGGTCAATATTCTACTAAGCCTAGATTTGTAATGCAGCTAAAAAAGAGTCCATGGTAAGAACTTCTGCTTGCGGCAAAAGAGAAAAAAAGAAAAAAAAAGACTTCTACTTGCTGCACGCTGTCGGACGAAGTAGACGTAAATCTGTCTGAGTTGTTTGTTTTAGCTCGCTTTGAATTGAATTTTTCCCCTTTTCGAAGAAAAAGAAGAAGGAGAAAGTCTTTTGTTTTAGCTCTGATCCTTTACTTCTTGGTTTAACTTTTGGGATATTTTGAGATGAGACCGGAAATTCTCATGAGGTCTCCTGAGAAGAGGATATCATCAGTATTTCTTACACAAATGAGAGGACAAAGATATTAAATAAATATATGTGAGGGTATTAAGTCATCCTTGTTTCTTCATTTATGTGAGGAGGATTGAGAGAATCTTCTCAAGAGACCTCTTGAAGGAATTTGGTCTCTTCTAAAATAAAGAGGGTCAAAGATATTAAATGAATATATGTGAGGGTATTAAATCATCATCGTCTCTTCATTTATGTAAAGAAGATTGAGAGAATCTTCTTAAGAGATCTCCCGAAGAGATCCGATCTCTTCTAAAATAAAGGGGTATAGCAGTTGTTTGTATCTTATGTTTGGTGTTCCTTTGTTTGGTGAGGGGATTATCTCCGAAAATTCACGGCCACGAGATTTGATCGATTATTTTGCTATAGATTATCTGTAACCATCCCTCTTCAATTATCAAAGCCACCTATTTATTTTTGAGCACGGAAACCAATGCAAAATATTTGGTTGAAATTTTGTTCTGATAAGAATATCTCCTCCGAAATCCCAACCAAACACTGACTTTCGAGTGAGATATCTGTTTACAGGTAACACTCTCAGTCAGGTGTTTGACTACATTAAATTTTGAATTTTTATTACATCTTTTATAACAAAACCTATTAAAAAGACTGTTTGACAATCATTAGAAAAGTATATTTTTCAAGAACATTCTTTTTCTTGGATAAAAAATTGGGACTCTCCTTTTAGTCGTTTAGGTCCCTCAAATTCTATCTGGCATCTACTCTTCTTTTATCATATCTCATTAAATATGATAATGTCTTTATCTTTAGTTATGCTAAATTTTATTTTAATATACATTTTATTATAAAATATATAAAAAGTTTGGATGAAACCAAACACCCCATTACAACACTCATTAATATCGTTTGATGTGTGAATGAATTCTTACTCCACTAGGCGACCGTGTTTGGTTAGACTTTTAAGTGGGGGTTTCGTGTTGACAAGCGTTCAATCAAAAACATCAAATACATTTTTGACTTTCTTATGAATAAAATAGAAAACATTTTTTTTTAAATAGAGGGATATATAGACTAAAAAATATCTCAAAGTTTGACTTAACGAAACGTCTAAATCTTTAAGTGCATATATATCTAAACTCTCAAAGGCAAAATATAATAAAAATAATTAATCAAACTTAATTTATATTTTATTTGTGAGAACAAACTATAATTGTATATTATGTGGCAAAGATTTATCACAAAATATATTTAAAATTGATACGATATATAAATAATTGAGTGAGATGGGTCCATCAATCCATGTGCGGTCCAGTTTAGAGAGACAGAGAATCCAAGGAAGCCCATTAACATATACCGATTTAGTTTGATTCAAATAATTGAGTACTAAAGTGTTTCGATTAAGGTTGTTCACTATTGGGTTCAATCATAAAAATTAAATCAAACCAACAGTTTAATTTGATTTGGTTCGATTTGAAGTACCGATCGATTCGATTTGATTTGTAAGATTATTCAAATCAAATCGAATCGATAAATTGAATAACTTAAATTAAATTAAATATTTTATTTTGAGTTATGTATAATATGATACTCGTGTTTTTTCTTATAAAAATAAATTTGTTTCAAGAGATTTTATAGCAAAATTAATGTAATGCATACATTTTTACACAAGAGTTTAATAGAACATGATTTTAAGCGAATAAAATAAAATTATGTATTAATATATTCACTATACCTTAACAAAATATGGTTTGAATCGAATCAAATTAAACCAAATCGGATTAATTTGGTTTGATTTGAGAGATAACTTGACGAGGTTTGATTTGAAAAAAAAAATACTCGAAAATTAAATTAAACAAAACCTTTGTTAGTTAGTAAGTTCGCGCCTATAATACATTCACACGTAGGTATTAAACAAACAAAAACGATCCGTCTCCGTCTCAAATATAGGTGTTCGATTCCGAACGCAAGTTACGAAGCTCTACCGAATTATTCAAGTATAAAACTTACCTACATTTTCAACGTTGATTTAATATGGTAGTTAATGATTACATAGTTAACAAAAATAACTTAAAAGTCACACATACAGTCATCGTACCCTCGCAGCGAATAATTATACCTTGTACAAGTTCAATATTACTCTCTTTCGTCAAGCTCTTCAAGTTACTCGAATAGAGGTCGGCAATGGAATAACATCAACATCATATGTTCCTTATTTTTAGTACCTATTGTTTAAATATAGCCGTGTAATATATCGACTCTTCAGAATTAATGTTTGAATGTCGGATTGAACATTTGACCGTCTTCTCAAATTTTATAAAATTATTTTTACCGCATTTTATCTTTCTCGTGTTCAACGAACTATGAATCAAATCAGGAGCATATGGGACTCATCAGATTTGAGAGTGGATATTCTCGACCGGTAAAGAATTTTATCGATCTTTTTATATAAATAAAGATGTAAAAATGATTTAATATCACTTTTATTTAACGATAATTTGATATCCTTACCTCTCTATCTGTAGGAGAAAATTGAGAGGGTTTCTCCTTCCATGAGACCGATACTTTGTTGGTTTTTTTTTTTGAACAACCATGGCCCAACGGCCGAGAGGGAATGCTGCACAGCAGGCAGGCAGCGGAGGTTCGAAGCCCCGCTCGAATCTCACCCGACACCCCCCCCTACGGGGGTGCCTGGCACTGAAGCCGCCAGAAAGCGAACCTCCGCCCTGCGCCGGCGGGTGCCAGTCGACCAGCAATACTTTGTTGGTTCACCGGGATGAACTTCCTGACCTGCCGGAACTCGGACGTGGCCCACGTCCCGCGTGGTGCGAGCAACGGTAGGCCCCACCCCCGCCGCCGTGTGTGGTGGGTCTTCCCTCTGTCTGCGGCCGGCGGCGAGCGGGCAGACCAGCACCCGCTCGATAGGGAGGTTGAGAGAACGACGCGCCGCTCCTTCCCGTGGGCCGCACTCGTGGTTTCACGTGCGGAACGCACGCAGTTATTAACAGGGGTGTTCTGGTTTAGTTTAGTTTCGAGTACTTCTCGTCAAACTAAATCAAATCAAACTATGTTTCGAATTAAATTAAACTAAACTAAATTAATTCGATTTGATTCGATTGGATTCAGTTCAAACCATATTTTATCGAGGCACGGTGAATATATCAATATATAATTACATTTTGTTTGTTTTAAATTATATTCGATTTATCGGTTTGGTTCAGTTTGAAAGGTACTAGAAATCAAATATTCAAATCGATCGATGGTTCAAACCAAATTAAATCGAACCAAATTACTAATTTGATTTGATTTTTCGAGTTAAACCGAACAGGGAACAGTCGTAACTATTAGTGTGAGACCAGCAGCAGCACATGTATGTATGTATGTATATATACAGAGAGAGAGCAGGTGTCCGATTGATGCGCTGCTAGAGCTAGCTCCTCCCAGCCATCACCGTCCGTCCGTTTGCCCCACTTGGCCGTGTCTGCAGGCTTGCATCGGTTCACTGATCTGGCGTCGCTGCCACGACCTATATATATATATATATATATATATATATATATATATAAGCGCGTGCAAGGTAATTCTGCAACGACCCAGTATATATATAACTCTACTAACCAGCAAGTGTATATATATATATACACGAATCAGCGCACGTCAAACTGAAAAAATATGGATGCTTCCAGTACTCTTCCATATATATATATATACTAGTCAAATCACGTGCTTTACACGTGTTCGAATGATATATTATGTGTTCGAATGATATATTATATGTCGATCGTACATAAATTTATAGGATATTTGAGATAAATTCTTATGATAGATAGGTACATTATAAAAAATTAGTTAAATTATAAATACTATAGTTTACTCTTCAAATATACACATAGACCGGTAATCAAACTGACATTGATTTGAGTGACATTTATATGAATTTAACAACTCTAATTGATTATAATATTATAAACAACACTCCTTTTATATTATTATTTTTATTATTAATATCATATTTATTTATTTGCAACCAATGTAAACATTTATTGATTCTAGTTAGTTATGATATATTTTTATATTTCTAGACTTATACATTCCAAATGAAAATGAACATAATTTTGAAAACAAAATAAGATGCGGAGAATGAAGACATCCACCACAACCTAGCAAGAAGTAAATATTACAACATAAATTATCATAAATCAATCTAAAATAGGTAGGACAAAAATATTATGTCAATTAGACACGAAGTAACAAAAAAGCCACTCATGCTTTTGATACAAAAATTTTACTTAATCATCAAAAATCTGAGTCACGATAAGCTATCATCCATGCATGAATACATCTCAAATAAGTTATATAAAGAGGTGAGTGAGGAATATGTTTTCAAATTTTACTTTGTTCATAGCAAGTCAAATTCCGAATTGACAACATTAATGTGTCCCACCTGACCAACAAACTTTCCACTCAATAAAAAAAATCCTAAAAGAAAGAAAGTGGGATCCTCTTGCGTCAACAATAACAATGCACAAATGTTTTTGGCACACGAAAGAACTTGAATGGGAACGAACATTCATATCTAGTCTATTTTTCACTTAAACTAAACTCATCTTATGACGACATCACCCGATCCCAATTGGATTAGGTATAACAATTAATCCAAATCTTCATTGGGTTTACAAAGCCTAATTCTCCGAATTGGTAAACTCTTGAGACCTACGAGAAATTGCTCAAAATCCTAATTAGTCAAAAGCCTAATTCAAATTTTCGGTTAAACTTCGGAGATAGAAATTTTAAATTTGAGAATTTCTTTTTTAGTTAAGAGTTTACATCTTACTTTATTTCATTTTACTTTTGACATTTTAGGTTTATAATGTGAGCTGACATTTTTCAATTTCGAGATATGATTACCTTAGTGAAATAATCAAAGTGGCAAGTTAGATTAGATGAATTTGATTTAATCATATTTTGAACCAATTTCAAATCAACTCAAGTCCTTTCTTAAATTTTATAAATTATATTAATACAGTTGCTTTATCTTACATTCACCAAAAAAATTAAAAATATTCATTTATTTAAAAAATACTAATTATAAGAAATGACTACCTTCTTTTGAGTGAAACTTTCAATAAAATATCTAGGTCATTTATGGTACAAAACTAAGTTTAAATCATAGTATATAATCAGGGCATTTGGATTGGCATTTATAAAAAATAAAGTCACATTTGTTAGACATTTATTTCCAATTTTAGAACCTACAATTCTATTACACTTCTTGCTAGGTAAGAGAATAATAAATTGGGATTCCCCACCCATCACTCTTTGACTTCTTTTCTCATATATAATGAGAAATGCGGGATATGAATATGAAAAGAGAGTAACCTATGGTGGAAAAGGCACGAAGAAGTAAAGTTAAAGAATTTAACAATGTATGTAATGGGAAAACTACGGGAGATGTAGTATGTGACTAAAGTCATGTCAATTGTCAAATGTTCACATAAAGTGAAAAGGTATTGAAAAACAAATAGAACATAAAAAAGATAACTGCATATAGAAAAAAATAAAATATACAGAATGAGAAAACATTTTTAACATTACCGTGAAGTCTCCTTATATACTTAAAAAGTGTAGCATTTGGGTGTGTCAAGACTCTTTTTCATGTAGAGTACAAAAGTTGACGACCAACCTATTATGAATAATAAGAAAAGAGAGTAAAGTTACTCCATGAAAAAATGGACGATGAAGTGTAGATAAAAAATATAATCACATATATAAAATAAAAAGCATAGGAGCCTAGGGGAAGGGGTAAAGCTACTCCATGGACTGCACTCCAAGGCCAGCCATTGTCACCATTGAGGGGTCTAACGACAACTCCTCTTATCGAGTCAAGTTAAGACGTTCTTTGGCGGGGAAGAGGAGAATCGTGAAGCCAATCGAGTCCGAGAGAAGGTGAAAAACTGACATGAACCGGCGAGAGGTAGGGGAGGGGTCTCATAGGCTGCAGATATCCTCTTTACTTCACTGTAGTAAATCTCCTCTAGAATGGCAACACTGTAGCCTTGCATAGAGAGGAGAGCGATGTTTTCTACATGGACGAGGTGACATTCTCCGATGCATACACCAAGCCCATAATGCAGGGCCTATGGTGTTATGTGGGATGCGACGTGTTCTGTAAGAACGGATGGCTGACGGAAGAAAGTTGGCGGAAGAATTGGAGGACGAATCGAGCGGCTCGATGTTGATCGGACGATCGGGGAGGCAGGGATGAACAAACGGCATTCGCCCGAAGCAAACCAACCAAGAAGGGAGAGAGAGAGAGAGAGAGAGAGAGAGAGAGAGAGAGAGAGAGAAACGACAAGGAGGGAGAGGTAGTAACGGCGATGAGATGGGGGCGAAGATGGCATTGAGAGGTGGAGATGAAAACGGCTAGAGATGCCAGTGCAAGGAGGGAGAGGTAGTAACAGCGAGGAGATGGGGACGGAGATGGCCTTTGAGAGGTGGAGATGAAAACGGCTAGAGATGCCAGTAGGCACTTGTAACACATATGAAAATCGGACGATTGTACGAGGGGACAACACCTCTGTTCACGTAGTTTAAATAACATGATGTATTTTATTTTGAAGGCAATATTTTAGATAGTTTGTGGATTTCATGATTATTTATTTAAATGTATTAGCTAGGTTTGAATTAGAAAGCACTTAAAGGTTATGAGAGACTTTGAAAATTTAGTGAAAGGTCCAAAAGTAACTACTTTGATGACTTAGTTCACAATATGTATCATTAAAATATTATGAGATTTAAAGTAACTACTTTGATGACTTGGTTTGCAATATAAAGTTTTCTTATTTTTTTGACTCTTTCAACTGCCAACATCTTCAACAAAATATGAGAGAGAGAGAGAATTGCTCAAATGATAACATTTTGTATTGCAAACCAAACATGTATATTTACATGAAGTGAAATGGTATAAGTCAAATATGCTTTGGTCATTATAATGGATATCAAAGATAATGTTGTGTAGCCCAACAGAAAGTAGCTAACTCCTACTTTAGTGAATAAAAAACGATTAATTAATAGATAGAAAATAGAGAAATTTGCAAAGTAGAAAATTTTAATTAATGTAAAAAAATATAAAAAAAATATATTATAGAAATATCAAAAGTTATGAAATCTAAAAAATTAGAAAGGGTAGGGATTCAAAATATGGAAACTCTGAAAACTTGGAAATATGAAAAGATTGGAAAAATGAAATTTGAAAAGATTAGAAATATGACAACTAATTAAACACTTGAAAAGTTCAAAAATCCCAGAGGTTTGAAATTCTTAAACCGTAAAAAGTAAGATTCTAAAGATACATTCAATCTTGACGATCTAAAAATTGTGAAAGAAAGAATTTTAATCTAACTTGACCAACGATGATTTCTATTATTGAATTCATTAATCATAATGGGATGTTTGTATGCATGACAAATTGGAATTTTATTACAATTTTATATTTTTATAACAAAACTTCTTACAAGAGGTGTTCGACAATCATTATAATTTTATGGTTTTAAAGAGTTTTACTTTATGAACAAATAAAAAGCAAGTGATACTTTTTTTATCTTGTCATCTCCCACCTTGTTCGGTCATATATGGTATCCACTATTTTTTATCATCATATCTTGCCAAACCTGATAAATATATTTTATTGATTAGCTTAGACTTTATTTTGATGCAATCTTTTATCATGAAAATGTACACAAAATTATTGTTCAACCAAACACCCTACGTGATGTAAGAGCAAAGCTAGGACGTGAATGAATACATGTCAAACAAAATTTTAAATTTTTTAATAGCGTAATGTAGATTATAAATTTTAAAAATAAAACTACAAAAATAAAAAATCAAGTCCAAACACTTTATGAATACATATAATTAAGATGCTGTCAAAATTTCATGGTACCCGAGAATCTATTAGTAAAATATTTTGTAATTTATCATCACTATGTTCTAGAACTATTCAACCATTGTTGATTTCACATTTATAAAAAATATCTTGATGTCATATTATATTGTTGAATCTTATTTGACAACAATAAGTACCAAGCAATAAATAGATTTATCAATAAGCTTATCATTTTTAGATGCTTTCATTTTTTACCTTTATTTAATTTTCTAGTAAATACATATTTAGATATTTTAAATTTATGTCATACTTTAATAATGATATAGCATTTATATTTACACAAAATACATTTATAATACCAACCGATAAAATAATAGAATGCAATGTTAGTTTTATTTTAAAAAATAGATAATATCAACTATTAAAGATGTGATGTTGACAATTATTATAAAACAAAGTTTGTAAAAATGGTGATTAAAATTACAATTTTTACACACGCACAAAATGAGACCGTATAAAGAAAAATAATGATGTCAGATGTTAAGTTTAGAGTTCAAGTACACTCTATTAGTTATCAATATGATAAAATATCATTTTAAAATGTGACAAGGGTAGTGGATTTTGGTAATAGATATTTCTATTATCATGAAAAGGGTTAAGTTATTTTGAATAAATTGAAACTTTGTTATAATTTTGGTTTTTTATAAAAATAAAAATAATTTTATTTAAGAAAATATAATTTACATTAATCTATACAAAAATAAATTAATAAATGTCATATTACTATTGTATCTAATCTAGCATCTTTAGTATTTATTTTTATTTTGTACTCTTTATATAACAAAATTGTAACTATTTATATATTTATTTATCACAAACCTAAGATACTATTAATTGACCATGAATTCACCGTGAATGTATTACTATTACATCTAATTTACTATCATTGATATTTACTTTTATTTTGTATCATTTGTATGACAAAATTGTAACTATTTATATAGTTATTTATCACAAACCTAAGATGCTATTTAAGTTCAAGGAAAAAGATCACGACGAGTCTATGGTAAATATGGACGATAAAAGATTATTTTCCTAAGGCATAATAAAATGGTATACACCACCAATCAATTGAATATCGATAAATCGAAACTATGAGGAGAGAGGATGTATCTAGACAACGAGGGAGGCTATATGCTTGTTGATGAAACAAGGACTCCCACTTCTAATAGATAATAGATATAAATGAAATCCCCAACTATTGCAATTTATCAGGGGTGAGTATGGTCTGATTTAATTTAGTTTATTGAGTTTTTTTTCAGAAATCAAATTAAACCGAGCGGATTCTTGAAATCAAACCGAACTATACTGTAAAATCTCTAAATCGAATCAGATCAAATCAATTGATTTGATTCGATTTGATCTACGATTTGACTCCTTAAGGAGTATTTTCTAATTTTAGATAGAATTATTTATAAATAATTTGTAAGCACGACGTTTTAAAAACAAAGTTCAATTTACAACCAAATAAAGTCTATTTAAATCTCTCTCAAATATAGATATCAAACTAAACAAGTGTAAAACACATTTAAATTTATCACAAACACACAAATTTCACTAAATTCAATCCCTCCTAATTATTTTAACGGGTTAGTTCTGTTTAACGGGTTAATTTGATCTACTTGTGACGACAAATCAAATCGAACTAATCGTTTAACTTAAATGATTCAGTTCGATTTGACAAACCATTTATCTCAGGCCTCTAACCGGAACGGAACCGAATTAAAATCTTTGATTCGGTTTGATGTTTGATTTGAACCAAATAATGTTCACCCCTAAATTCAATTTGATTTTTCGGTTTAAACCGAATAATATTCACCCCAGCGAGCTATAGCGCTAATACGGCAGCCATGCGATCAGCCACGAAATCCATTCTCCCATGGCGCCGGCCGGCATTGTCAGGTCGGGCGGGAAGGGGGGGTGGGTGTTTAAGAACCAGCTTTTGATCAGATGGGGGTAGATTGAGATTTGAATGGAGACGGCGGCGGGGGACGGTGGGTGGTCAAAATAATTAACGCCGGCCGCCAGCGCATGGGACGGCGGCGGCCGCAGGCAGAAGAAGATAGGCTTCTTTTCTGAACCTGCAGCATGCACGCGGTCTCTTTCAAAGCTTGCCTTTTTATTTTATTTTTTTCTCTCACCTTTCATCCAAGTGGCGCCCTTGTGCCCGTCGCCGCTCTTCTGATCTTCTTCCGCTCACCCGTCCGCCGCCCGGCTGCGCCACCGCCTCCCTCGCTATCGTACGTTCACGTCGAGCAGACAGCGGCGGTCGACGGACCCGGCAGCTTCCTCTTTGCCCGTGGGCTCGCCGGTACGCCGTGTAACTTCCAGTCTCCCCCCCCCCCTCTCTCTCTCTCCTGTCAGTGGGGGGGGCGAGAGGGATATCGGTGGCGCTATGGCCATGGGGTTTTGCTCGGAGGAGGAGGGGGGAAGAGGGGAATGCCTGGCCGACTGGCTACGTACACAGAGATCGAGGCGTACGGTGAGAGTCTTCTTCCAAGCAGTTAGACACCGAGCAAGATCCACCTAGTCAGTTCGGATTCGTGTTTTAGACTATACTTGCTTACAGTGTGGGAACCGAAACAAAAATTCATTGTAATTGCCAAATCATCTTACATCAGCATATAAATATATACATTCGATCATATATATTCTGTTATATATCCTTCAACCAATCAACCAAGAGTTACGAAACGTACGTACCTCCCCTGTACGTACGCCGCGAGCAGCGCCATTAATGCCTGCGCTCTCGTCCGGCCCCTCCCTCCGTCAAACCGCCGCCGCCGCCCCCCTCTCAGCGGGTCCTGCGCGCGCGGGAGAGGCACCTCGACACCTGCGCGTTCAAATACTATCGCGAAGATCGTCAACGCTTCGCGCGAGAGAGGCTGCCCGAGACAATTTATTAAGGACGAGACCGCCGCGCCCTTTGCTTGACGGGTGATCAGTTCGCCGTAGTAATATTCGAATCGGAGACCGTGAACCCCCCTCTCGCAGCGTACTGGTTGGTTCAATAATATAGCTGTTGCAGACTTCATAGAAAAAAAGCCAGGACGAGCATGGGTGATTACTGAACACGATATCAGAAAGAGAGAGAGAGAGAGGGGGGGTTAGGGTTTGAAATGAGCGGAAGATGCGACTGCTCCGATATGCTTTAAAGGGCGCAGGCCGGTGTCTCTCTTGTTTAATGGCGCCACCACATGGGAAGAGAAGAAGAAGGGCGTAGCTAGACGAAGGGCTAATGAGCCGGTAGTTGCAACGACGACGAGCGGGTTGAAACGAGACGGTTAGGTAGGTGGCTAAGGAGGGGGGGGGAGTTTAGCCGAATAAAAAAGAATTACTTTGTAGAGGATACTTTAAAATAGATGAAGTTGAAGACCCACATATAAAATACATTTATGATATTTATATCAAACATGTTGACCGAAAGATATAGTCCCATCAAATTAGTGCGTGAGAAAGCTCGACTTCTAGCGTGACGAGGGGGAGCGGATCCGAACCGAACGGCCCGCCACATGCGGTGCGCTCCCCCACGAAGACCCCTACGACTACGCATACCTTGGAGATCCCGTGCGTCGGTCCTCGCGCCGGAGAAATTAAGCTTTACATAGAAAATAACACAATCCCCTTAGTTGTGAAGTCATGGCAGGGGCACCCCCCCCTTCCCAATGCCAGGTCCAGCCAGCCGCAAGACAAAACAATTTCGAAAAAAAATTTCACACACTTGTGTCCTGTATAAAAATGGCGTTGCTTACTTTGCAGTTTGTACGCAAGGCTGCGGATGGGTCGGATTCCAAAGATGTATTACCTGTTTTTATGTGCGATAATCTATAAGGCATATAAAAAGATATCTGATCAAATTTATTAGATTTTGTTCGAAGGCAATACAACTTCTCCTCGTATCGGGCGAGAAGAAAAGTTGCGTTTGCGGTGTTGTGGAATTAAGGATTTGAGAAACGATTAACATATATATTTTTTTAAAGGTGTAGACATTAGAAACCTTACTGGGTGTACAATGTGTACATATAATATATACATATATATGTTACACTTCCCTCTTTAAGTCAAACCGGGGGAGGGATCGAGCACTCCACCATCGTCACCCGCCCATGTGGGGGTTCCTTATAATATTGGGGGTCCGATTGGAAAGGAATCCACGGATTCCCTTTTGAGAAGGAAAACCACCTATCTGATGATCAGGCCGATCGAGACGATCAATTGGCCCCAATGCCATATAAACTACGTGCCCCCCTCTCTCAATCAGGCCTGCCGGGATAAGATTCCGATCCTCTTTAACTACCTACTTTAATAACAACAAAACCATCAAGAATATATATAGATATATAATCAAGCTGTGCCATGCATGGCTCTAACCTCCGCCTTTCCGACCCTTTCATTTCTCTTCCGAGCCATTCAAGTCCGGAGGAAGTGATGGAGTCGGGTATGGAGTCGTATTATTTTAGGCACCGCCGCCCGGGGGCCGGAAGCGAGGAAGCGGCTGCGTGCATTCGATAGATAACCGGCCGTGCCAGTGATCAGTTCCCTACGAGGGGTTAAAGAAGAGCCGAGCAGTTTCCTTTCGGTTATCAGCTGTTGGGGATAGCTGATTTTAATTAAATGAAACGGAGCGATGGCTCTCCTTCCCTTCCCTTCCACCCGCATCTATAAAATGAGGCCCTCCTTCCGAGCACCTTCCCTCGGGCTCGCACGCTCTCCCACCTCCCTCCCTCCCTCCCTCCTCCGCACGAAGACGGGAGCTGCCTCCTCCCGCCCGCCCCTTGTTGTTTTTTTTTTCCTTCTGCAGGGAAGATGGAGCTCCTTGCCTTCTCCCTGCGGGTGGTGGCCTTCCTCGCCCTGCTGCTGGGGCCGGCGCGTGGGTGGACGGACGCCCACTCCACCTTCTACGGAGGCAGCGACGCCTCGGGGACCATGGGTGAGCGAAGCACGTCGACCTTCCGTTTCCCTGATCCTTCCGGCGCCGGCCGTCATAAGGCTTACGTAGCATCTTCTCTTCAGGCGGGGCTTGCGGGTACGGGAATCTGTACAGCCAGGGCTACGGCACCAACACGGCGGCGCTCAGCACCGCCCTGTTCAACAACGGCCTGAGCTGCGGGGCCTGCTACGAGATCAGATGCGTCAACGACCCGCGCTGGTGCCTCCCCGGCTCCGTCGTGGTCACCGCCACCAACTTCTGCCCGCCCAACAACGCCCTCCCCAGCGACGACGGCGGCTGGTGCAACCCGCCGCGGGAGCACTTCGACCTTTCTCAGCCGGTCTTCCAGCAGATTGCCCAGTTCAAGGCGGGCATCGTCCCCGTGCAGTACAGAAGGTGAGAAAGCACCCCGCCTGCCTCGTCGGCGCCCGGACGAAATCTCTTTATCCATGGCATCAAATGATGATCTCCGGTGATCTAATCGAAGGGCTGGACAATGTATTTCTGCATTCAAATAACACAGGGTACCCTGCGCGAAGAAGGGGGGCATTAGGTTCACCATCAACGGCCACTCCTACTTCAACCTGGTGCTCATCACCAACGTCGGCGGCGCCGGCGACGTCGCGGCGGTGTCCGTCAAGGGGTCCAACACCGACTGGCAGCCCATGAGCAGAAACTGGGGCCAGAACTGGCAGAGCAACGGCAAGCTGGACGGCCAGTCCCTCTCCTTCAGGGTCACCACCAGCGACGGCCGCTCCGTCACCTCCATGAACTCCGCGCCCGCCGGCTGGAGCTTCGGACAGACGTACTCCGGCGGCCAGTTCTGACGCTGGCCCCCCTCGTCGGCGCCGTCTCGTACTAACATAACACGATCGCACGTCTAGTGTTTTACTCCAAGCTCTGTTTCTTGTGTCGTCCGTTACTGTCTCGGGTTCTCTCTTGCTGGGGAAGGGCCGAGCACCTTCAATGGGGTTGGTGCTGAGAGCCCTGCCTTCTAGTTAATCGTCCATGAAAAGGAGGGGGGGGGGAGGAAGGAAAGGGGTCCCCTGGTTTGTTTTTTTGTTTTTTTTTTTTTGAAGGATTGGCAGAGGTGAACAGGGATTGCCACCCGCCGGTGACGGTCCCCGGGAAGGGGAAGCTCTGCTCTCTTTTCTTTTGTTCTGAGAGCCGTGAAGTATCTGTCGGGGTGCATTCAGGTCGGTGGTATAGCTGAAGAACACTGGCCTAGAATACGAAAGAGCATACGTTAAACCATTGTCCGGTCTTAAATGTACTTGTGAGGTCTGTTTCTGTGCCTGTTCTCAATTGTAATGTCATCGTTTTTTTATAAAAGAAGACAAGTCGGAATCAAGCAAAAACCACCCTGATCTTGTGGTTGCTTACATCATACTGTGAATCTGAATTCTACCGCAGAGCTACACGGCGTTTTTCTACCAACAGCTTGCGTTGTACTCTGGAGAAATCCGTCGACAATGGACAGTGGTGGTTGGTTGCACGATAAATTTATATAATACAAAATTATGATACAATAAAATGTAAGATGATATTTGATTTGACTCGACTAATTTTATTTCTAATATTATGGGTGAACCATAAAATCTTAGTTAATCACCTCTAAGCATAAAAAGATTACGATGAGTCATTTAAAATTAAGAGATGCGAAGAAATTATTGTTATATTCAGATATCCTAATAATCTTTGACCACTGATTAGACATCAATTAAGTTAAAACAAACAAATGAGGTCTAAGTTAACCAATGGCATAAAATTGTCTTGTCTTGGGAGATGTGAGTGAAAGCCACCAAAAAGGTTGAGGACTATTGGATAACAGAGGGTCTCATCTATATATTTTGTTCAGTAACATTCTTTTGTCCAAGAATGAAGAGGGTCTCATCTTTAGAAACATGAAATTGTAATTGTGGCCAAATAACTCTTTTAACAAATTCAACATATTATAATAAAAACTCCATTTATCAAGCAGCCAAACATCCCCCCGTACGCATCGGATGCCACTACTATCACAATCAGATTTCAGAAGTTTTTTTTTTTAAATACCTCTATAAATTTCAGGAATGGGCATCGAGATCGGCAGGCAAACACCTCCACCCGTTTCAGAAGATGACCCAGAACGCTTTGTACCACATTTAATCCTTCCCTCTATTAAGTTCCAGAGTTGCAATAAAAACAATGTTCCCTTCCGTTGGAAATCTTCGTAGTTTGCCCAACTTGTGTGGCTTCTTCTTCTGGTTGTTGAATGGAGTGGGGGTAATGATCAAACATGACGCAATAACAACAACGTTTGGCGCAGTCGATCATTTTCCTAGGATTTTGATGTTCCAACTACAGCATTCATTTCCACAACGAGAGAAAGCTCTAAACTTGAGCTTCTCATCCCTCTCATTTGATTTTCGTTTTGGTAAGCAAAAACGGAGGTCATCTCTTAGACAAAACATCCTACAACGGGTGCTAAACACAAGTATGGAAAAAAAAGTTGAAGGCAAGATTCAAGTTTCAGTAAACACTGAAGAGATATTCGAGCTTTCTAATTTATTTGTGCTTTGGAAGGCATCCTAACCGCACATATCTCTCGAGTGTCTGCGGTAGACCGAGCAAGTATCAATCATCCAAGCATGTAACAGTACAACGCACTTGAGTAATCGTAGGCCAAAATTGAAAACGAAAGGGCAGAAGAGGCCCTGCAGACACCACCAACCTACTCTTTGGAAGGTTCTTTTTCTGGTTCATAACTCACAGTTGGCAAGTTCCTTCTGTACTGTGGCGATGTCAACCTCCTTTCCAATGGCGTCTTCCGTTTACTAATTACAAACCTGTTGACCCCCTTCCTCATAGGCATTATCTGAGGGAAATCCTCGTCGGGGATATTGCTAAGCTCAGATATGTCCTTGATCTGGGCAACCCTACGAAACCACCTCTGGGCCTTGGCTTCCTCGGACATATCAAGAGGATCTGGCTCAGTAACAGCCGAACCCTCCAGGCTCTTCCCGGGAAAGCCATGGTTCCAACTTTGTGTCACCTTGTTATCATTTACAATCTGTTCTCGTTCTGAATTGCCTGAGTCATTCACGTTGGTGGCAGGAAGCTTACGAGGAAAAACACCACCACCATGACTTGCAGCATTGTCACTCCAGCTCTGTTGGGACAACTTCCTCTCCTCTGAGCTGCTCCTCGAGAACTCATCGTTCCAGGTATCTCCACTTCTTCCCGTTTGTCTGAAATTACTAACAATGGGATTGTAAGAATACCCAGTCCCATTTTCTCCAGACATCTTGGGTAAGCTTTTGTTGTTTCCTGCACCCGCTGAGGCAGGTGTAGGTGATACGGTTGAAGACTTCTCCGAGAAAGATTCAGGCTGTTTGTCCTTCTTGGCGAAGTAATCAGGGGGGAAGGGAACAAAAGGGACAAAGCTAGAGTTACTGGCTTGTGCCATGGCAATGCGCCTTTTGTAGTTTGGTGGAGTCACAAAATGGTTATGGTTTCCTCCATTCATGGCGGTCTGACTATGCTCTGCATTTGTAGGCATGACTCTCTGGAATCCATTTTCTGTTGTTTCATCCTGCTGATCAGAATTAACTGAAAGATCTGGAGATTTTGTAGACCACCTATCGGCTGCAGAGGATGGGTCCTTGATGGTCTTGGTCACCACATGGCCGTCAACATTCATACTCACATTGTCAAAATCTGCTGCTGCTGCTGCAGCTCCAAAATCCCCACATGAAGAATCACCAGCATTCACATATGCAGGTTCCATCCTATCTGAAGTTAGCACTTCTTTATGTAGTCTATTTTGGAACATACCTGATGGAGAATATGAAATGTGAGCTGTGCTCTCCGGAGATACAATCCTATTCCCAGTTACATATGGCTCTCTGCTGACTGAACGGTCCATGTCCTTACTAATTCCGGCCCCATCAGGCAAACCAGTTCCTGATGTGGCAGATGAGCGACCAAGTATTCTGTCCAAAGTTTGACTGATCTCTGACTCTGACATATTATCGGATCCAGTCCTTCCTGATGAGCCATTCCCCATGTGGGAACCCTCATTTCCAAAGCTATTTTTGTACTGTGCATTGGCCAGCCTTCTTTCCAAGGGTGTTTTGCGTGTGCTGACAACAAATCTGTTAGTTCCTTTCCGCAAAGGCATTATCTCAGGAAAGTCTTCATCAGCTATTGCACTGCTCAAATCAGAAGAACCATCTAGCTGAGCCACCTTACCGAACCATCTTTCTGCCTTCTCATCACTCTCAGCTAGCCGACGTTCAATTTCAGCTTTGTCAAGACTGCCTGAGTTAATAAGTTTTTCTAAGCTGGGTTTTCTGTCCAATGGGATTTCTTCAGGCCGCTTGCAATCACACCTTAAACATGTCATGTTCCTCGCATAGTTGAAGAAATTACATCTGAAGGAATCAGAAAATTTTCATGAGTATGATGCCAATACTTAGAAATGACGTGTAACCAAATGTGAACCTAAAACCAGCTTACTGAGGACAATCCCACTCTCCACCAGCGAGCTGCCTCTTTGGGCGTGTCTCATCACACTCAAGGCACTTCATGTTCCTAGCGAAGTTCATGAAATTGCACCTGCAAAAGATCATAGCTAGCTTTATGCAACATATGCTAGAGTTTCTCTAGTAGGGTAAAATAAAACCTTTCTATTGAATCAAGCCCCATAAAATGAGAAATTGTAGTGCCAACTGCCAAGGTCAAGATTCTGTCTCTTTGCAGGCGAGTTGAAACTTGAACTGCAAAAAGAATAACCAAGTTGCTTTCCGAATATGATACTGGAGTGCAGCAACACTAATTCACCCTTCAGCAAGTTATCTATTTCCTATATACGTTAAAATCCTATAAACTAATGCTTGCTTCATGAATATCAAAAAGCGTGTGCAGTTTCCTGAAATCTCAGTCTCTTGAAGTCAGGAAGGCAATGATACAGCACATGAAGCAGCAAAGTGTTGATGCCTAAAAGGTGCTGGAAAATTCACAAAATAAAAAAAAAGTGGACAAGACGATACAATTCAAGCCTACGAAGAATAACGTTTACATACGTCTTCCGAATTTGTCACAAACAGCACCTCGTCGACAAGTTCAAAGTGACGACGAGGTTCGTACGAAGAGTGTTGAAACTCTCGTACGATTTTCTGACGCGTCGATACAACATGATCGCGGACGTCGTAACGTTTTTCGATGGGATTAAACACCCGCTGAAAGTTGATACGAATCACGTACGATGCCCAACGCGTCGACGAAGGGGAACCGAGATGATAGCAACGATGTCCCGACAATATGGATGTCCACCGGAGCTCCCTTCAAGGAGGGAATATTCTAAATGGCATGGACAGGCTCATCAAGAGCCGAACGTCATCATCGCCACGCTTGGACGACGTCACCGTCATCAGCCCATTCAAATTTTTGTAACGCCCAGAGGATTAAAGGAGTCGCTCTGCGCACGTTACCAGCGTTATCTAAGTTGCAGCCCTCGCGCAAGCATCTCTGGAAGGTGAAGGAGCCGTAACGGCGGACCATCCGAGTAATGGCGGGGGTAAATACCTTGGCGGGGGTAAATACCTTCCCCAGACGTTCAGCGGCGAGGGGGGGGTTCAAAAGATTTTTTTTTCCCACAGTGTCGAGGAGGGGAGAGGGATTGAAGGGGGGTTCTACGGCAGGCAAAAAGAGGAAGAAGATCAAAGAGAAGAAGGTACGGTTCACCTTGGTGGAGGGTGATCGCCTCCCGCTCGTCGCCTATCTCCTCCGCCGCCGCCGGACGCTTTTCTTGGCTGCTCGCGTGAAGCCCGCAGCCGCCTGGCAAAGCCTCCAAGCCACCAGGCCCCCTCCTATTGCCGTCGTCGTCCGAAGCCAGCCGCGTGTGCTTGAAGCCGTCGCAGCCACGCTCCCGCGCGCTCCTCCCTTCCTCTCTGTTCGCCGCAGCCCCAAGCCACTGTCAGCGCACAGCCCCCCGAAGCCGCACGCGCCTCTCTCTCTCTATCTCTCTGTTTGCCCGCTGCACACCCCTCCCCCCCGTTCACCGGCGCCTCTCTCCCTCTCTCGCACCTCCGCCCACAGCCGAAGCCGCGAGGCCTTCTCCGTCTGCGCGCCCCCGCAGCAACCTCGCGTCTTCCTGCTCCTGGTCCGCGTGCGCGCAAATCAGCCAACCTGAAATCCTGTTTCCTTCCTGATCCTTGCCTCCGTCGCACGTCGGTTAAACCCCTCCAATCGACAGTACACGATCCCTTCCTAAACAAAGAATGGTGATCGGTGGAAGATCTTCAGAGTCGACTATATTCATGGGAGTGATGGTTCAAATCAAAATTTGATGTAAATAAAACTCACAATCAAATCGATTTGAGACTAATTGGGGGCCGGTCCAATCGGGCACGCTCTACGTCTCAAATTTAAACTTAAATAATAAATCGATCCAAGACTAATTGGGGGCCGGTCCAATCGGGCACGCTCTACGTCTTTGGAAAATAATCAAACAATCGAGGCTAATTGGGGGCCGGTCCAATCGGGCACGCTCTACGCTTCGGCATAATTTAAAAGAATCAAAAATAAAATTAATTTTGATTAGCATATAAAGGTCAAAATGAAATGACCCCAATGCTATATCAATTTTCCCATTAAGGGATTATTATATCAATTTTATATGATGGCTAAATGTATATGCATATATACATGAATGCCAAAATATAAAACCGATATAATATTGATTATATCGATGGGTTGCACCCACAAACCTTAAACAAAGGTCGGTGCACTAAACCCAATGTCGATGTGATCCATTCCATAATGCCTAACAAAGGCTCAATGGATTCAAAACCGATTTGATTATTTGTAATCATGACATCATTTTATGTTCATCTTATTTGTAAGTTGTACATTTTTTTCCAATTAATGGAAATTACATGGTGTATGTATTTTTGATGTCAATGGGAGTCAAAATAGCTCCATAAGTTATATGGAATGCAAACAAGAGGAGAATAATTTAAAGAAAGATTATATTAAATTCATAACAATAACAAAAAGAGAAAGATAGTTAATTAATTAAATAATCCGAAAATACCAAGTTAATCAAAGTTAACTTTCATAAATTAAAATTAACTTTAAGATAATTTTAAAAGTTAAATAAACAAACCAACACATAAAATAAAACAAAACATAATAAATTTTATGAACATAACATACCTATTAATATTTAATACCAATTTAATCTAAGAAGATACATAAAATATACCTAATTAAGTTAAAACTAATTTTTACACCTTTAAATCAATCAAAATATTAAACAATCAAATCTCTTAAACTAATTAATTAATGGATTCAATTAAATAACAAAAACACATGTAATCATAATTGATAAACAATAATAATAAGCAAAATAAACAAATATTACTTAAGATTTTTAATCTTAACATTTCCAAATAATTATATAACATTTGAATTAAACAAACTTAACAAATTTAAAAATCAGTCAAATCAACTTTAACTTAATAGTGAATCAAATCTTAAATCAACCACAAAAGATATCAATAACAAACCAATTAAATCAAAATTTTAAATCAAATCAAATCAAATTCAGTTTTAAAAAAAAAATAAAATAAAGGTTTGCATTCCATCGAAGTTATGGAGCCGTTGCTTTTATTATGTTCATTTCATTTGCAGATGTATGCTATCGTTTCGAAATTGCTATGGCGGCTAATCAAGGGTATTCGAATGTTTTCGATATAATTAACATCGGGTCTTCGCACCACCCGATGGGGAGAGGTCAAAACGATTTTTTTTAAAAGAACCCAACCTCGAACTTAAATTTCTATGTATACCGTCGGATTAGTTATACTTCTATGGAATATCGATATTTTCATAGTTGTAAAACCAAAATTTGACGAATAAATTTTGGATGAGATTTTTGGAAAACTTTTATTAAAAAAATCAAAATCCTTTTCATATTTAAAGCTCAAATCAAAAAGATGTATTTTCAAAACTTTTTTGAAATACTCAAATTTTCAATTTTCATGTTTCGAAACACATATATACATGAACGAATTTCCAAATTTGATTTCAATCTCAAGTTTTGAGGTTATATATATACATATCTTCAACAAAATTTTCAAACTTTCCAAATCACAATCATACCAATTCCAATCACACCAAATTCAAATTTCAAGCAACCATATTTATTTTTATTTTTTTTTTAAAAAGAAAAGTTTTAAAATTTTTCGAGGTTTCACACAAAGGTAAATAACTTATTATATATCTTGGACACAATTATTTCACAGACTGGTTGATGGTTGACCAGTTCCTTTAAAGTGCTCTTACCACCATATTTTTTAGGGTTGGATGAACGCTAGGGACCTAAGCTGAGTATAGCTTAAGGTTTATACTCCAAGATTGGGCAGATTATGATCCGATCTGGATCAGGATCCAATGAAATGAGGTTGAAGCTTTTGTTTGGGAAGAACTTTGCTAAATGGATTTCAAGTAAAAGCTGGAGAGAAATGCAGATTTTACAAAAGCATTTAGTTGCAAAGAAAAACATTTGATTTACTTTACCCTAGAACCCTATTTAATTTTTCTAGTCATATAAGTTTTCATTGGAAACTCATATTTTTCCAAAAGCTGCACTTTACCAAGATTTTGGGGATGGCTTTTGCTTTTTCTTGTGAGGCCCTCACTGAACTCTCTCTAAATGTCAGTTATTTTATTTCTGATAGTTGAAAAACTGATGCAAATCCTTTCATTTTTGTTAATACAAGTCTTTTTGACAATTCCAAATATTGGAATATTGTTACTCCAATGTTGTTGATGACACTTGAGTGATTTTTGACCAAAACCAACTTTTCTGGCATTGTTAAATTATATTACATGACCTAAATTGAAATCCCAAATTCAATAATTTTCAAGCTTTCATCCAAATTCCAGAATCTATTCGCTGCCCAGATAAATGTTATTACACTTCCTGCTTGGTGTTATGATCCCTATATCACAGGAATCAGCATCAAACAGAAAGAAATATGTTCGCCTAAGAAAATGCATATATCAGGTCAAATGATTATTTAGAACTGCCTAAGATAGCACCAAAGTTGGCATTTCAGATAACAAATCTTGACTGAAACATTAAGATTATTATTCAAAATTCAGGGATCCGATGGCACTAAAGGATCAAGGAAACCATGTAAGGAATTAGGAAGTTTCCACCTGATGTCCAAGTGGACTAATCACCTTCACGGTTTCCTCATCACACAACATGCCAGAAGACTGAAACATATAATGGAAACTAGTTGCTCACCTTGGGCAAATCCAGTCTCCTTTTTTCATTTCAATATTTTTCCTCATGGTGCTTGGAGTCCCTACATATGCTTTTGAATGTTCTATTGATGTCGTGTCAGTAAGATTGTATTCTTGAGTGCCCGTGCTAATTTTCAATATCTCATCGAGTAGGTTCCTGATGGATGATTCAACAAGTTCTCTGCAACTGGTTTTGTCATCTCCTATGGCAGCAAGAAAGTTGAATGGAAAGCTTAACAAATATCTCATGAGATCGACAGTACATGCCTTCTCAGATACAAGTACCTACAAGACAACCAACAAGATGTGTAAACACAACATCACAATTACGGGAAGACCAATTTATGCTTGAGATCCATCGTCAAAGGTTGCACATTCTAAACTTGAACTTCCACCTTACCCACCGAGCACATCTGTGAGGTACCCAATTAACCACAGTCTGGACTAAAGACTATAACAAAATCAATTCACAAAGATGCTTAAATGCAGAGATTCGGGAGAAACTCTTCTTTTAGCGATAGCCGAAGCATAATTGAATCCACCAACTCCCGTGAGATGTGGAATCGGAGCTTAGCAGGAAGAGTATATTTCTAGTCGCACGTAGGCTAGATAAACAAACCTGACTTCCATCACCTCCCACGAATGACTTCATCCGCCTAACCGTGCTCAACCCGTTCCTGAACAAAGACGGCGAACCATTTTCTACAACAACCTCAATATCCCTCTTTGATAGAGATCTGCAAAATTAACTGGTAACTAGAACCATGTGCAACTAATTCGGACAAAATCAAAACAAGAACTTGAATCAGCTCGAAGGTGGCGCTCATCCCGCGAGAATCACCTCAACAGATCAGGCCTTTGTCGAGCGTATAGAAGGCACGCCCCAGCCAGCGTTCTGAACTCCTCCGGAAGCTCCTCCGACGCTGAGAATGCGTCTTCGTCTTCTTCAACAGCAAGGGGCACAGAGACCCGCCTGTCCAGGAAGCCACCGGCAGTCAAATGCTCCACCAGCCTCAACCACTCCGGCCACTGATTGAAGGAAGCCAAGGCATAAATGGGCGCGGCAGATGTCTCGCCGATGTTCATACCGACGGTGTCAGGGGTGTGCATATGCCTTGCGGCAAGCTGCGGAAGCTCGCGGCGGGAACCGTAGAAGGCGGATGGCAAAGATTGGCGCGAGCCAAAGGCGGTGGGAAGCCATGTCAGAGGAGAACAGCAGGGGCGAGAGAAGTGGGAGGAGGAGAGCCGCGGGTACAGGCGAGGGAATCGCGACGAGAGCAACACGAATAGTCTGGAGGAGCCGCCCATGGCGTCTCGCCCTCCTCCGTCGGCCGCGAAGGTCGCCGCCGCGTAGGATTCTGCGAGGGTTTTTGAGATTTCCCGACTGTCCGACGGATGCACGCCCCCAGCTACAAACGGGGATTCTGCGTTTGGTTAAGATACCGGTAAAACAAATTATGAGATTCCCGGTTTTTAATTAATCTATCGTTTGGAAATTTTAAAAGCCAAAAGAAAAACTTTTTTTCCCTCAAACTTAAAACTTACTGTGTGTTTGGTTGCACGATAATAAGGGTTTTTGTTTTAATTTTTAAAAATTGTAAGAAAACTTGTTAAAAGAGGTGTTTGGTAACCATGACAATTTTATGTTTTGAAAGTGATTTTCTTCTTAAACAAACAAAGAGGGTCTCATCTCTTTCTCTTTTTTTGTGGCCTCCCACTTTGTTTGGTCATGTGTGGTAGGTACTCTTTTTTGTAATCACATCCTTCCAAATATGACAATTTTATGTCATGAGTTGGTTCACTTTTTATTTTAATACAATTTTTTATCATGAAAGTGTACAAAAAATTATCATGCAACCAAACACCCCATTAACCATTAAATTTAAAAGTGACAAATAGGACATATTAATCGCACTCGAGATCAACGTGCAAGTAAAGATTGCCCGTCGTATCCGAAAAATAATTATTTTGCTATTCGATTTAGCGGTTTGATTCGAAGGACTCTAAAAATCAAATCAAATCGATTGATAGTTCATACTAAATCAAATCGAATCAATCTCTTTGTTTGATTTAATTTTTCGGGTTAAATCAAATAATGAACAGCCCCAGCTGTACGCACGCCGTGAACCCATTGACCAGTGTATAATTTCCTTGCAGCGTGATCGCCGCGAAGCCTTACGCCCTGTTTGATAATACTATTAGGTACCTCTATCCCTATCAATTTTAAAATTGATATTGATAGGAACCATTAAGAGGTGTTTGGTTAATTGTATCAATTTTAAAAAATTTAGTACAAAGAAAGCATATTATGTAATACAAGTATCAACTTGTATTACTTTTGATATTGATACTCCAACATTTGAAAATATTAATATCAATATTGATATAGTACCAAAAATGAAACTCAAACCAAACAGGGCATTAAATTTTGTGCTGACTGCTATTTAATTTCTATGTTGCTGTTGTGTTAGAATTGTGTATTAAATAATGTTGATTCTGTTGTTGGGTGTTTGGTTGCGTAATAATTTTTTCCATATTCCTGTAATAGATTTTTTTTTTTTGTAAATGAAATGTCTAGATAGCAGCTAGTGGCATAAAACTACCGTGTTTGGTGTGATATGACATAAAAGAGGGACTATGTTTGGTGAGATGTAAAATGAAATTGTCGAATTTATTACGAAAACATAATTTGTCGTAAATATTTAATTTATGGTGCAACCAAACACACGAACCTTGGGCTGAACTGGGGTTTCCAGCCTAACGTTGAACCTGACTCAGCTTATGTTCCTCTAAGATAGACTTTACTCTTGAAATAAACCTTCTCTAGCAGATTAATGCTTACGTGATAGAAAGTTTTAAGCGCGCGGCAGTTAATCATGAATAATTTTTTGCTAGATTTCTATCATGAAGAAGAACTGCCCGCCGCTCAACATCATATATATCGCATGAAACTGTAGAATGCGTCCACTCAATTCCCTTCCATTCTTCTGTTAGAACTAGTGGTTCATACTTTCTAGTTTCATGTTAACATATCGTATGCGCTTTTATTCAGCCATATTTTTTTCAGTTCACCTTATTTGTTAGAATTGTGGGAATAATTATATATATATATATATCCTGGACTCTTCTATCCACCATAGTTTTGAAGTTTGTGAGATGATATCAGAACGAACACTTATCGATATTTAATACTTGATTAATACTTGATTATCTTGCCTTCTTTGTTAGAATTGTGGAAATAATTCTATATTTCCACTATTTGAGACTTGATATAGTGCTTCTATCTTAACATCATAGTTTTGAGATTTGTAAGATGATATCAGAGTGGACACTTATCGATCTTTAATACTTTATTATCTTGCCTCTTATTTTCACTGCCCACTTTAGCAGTGAGGGGGGAGTGTTAGAATTGTGGGGATAATCCTATATTGACTATTTAAAACTTGATATAGTGCTTTTATTTTCTGGGCTCTTGTATCTTAACACTATAATTTTGAGGTTTGTAAGATTTTTACCTGAATCAGTATACCACATACTGTTTATGCTTTCATACTTGTTTGAAGTAAATCAACGATGTATAAAAGGTATATTCTATTAATATTCTCAAGAATAATTTACAAAAATGTCGTGTTTTTGAGAGGACACTAATATTAGATTAGAAGTCGCGGATTGACGACCGACACCCAACAGGTCCTCAAATGGCTTGTTTGGCTGAGCATGGATTACAATTATTATGATATTGGCTGTGAGACAAGTTTAATTTGATAGCATTGTTTATTATTAAGTGGTGTTCTTTTATAAAAAAATTTACACCAGATATAGAGAAATTTTTTTTTCTAAAACAGCTTAATGGAGTGTTTGGTTGCATGATAATTGAGGTTTTTATTTTAATTTTTAAAAATTATAAGAAAACTTGTTAAAAGAGGTGTTTGACAACCATGATAATTCTATGTTTTGAAAGTGATTTTCTTCTTAAACAAAAAAAGAGGGCCTCACCTCTTTCTTTTTTCTTGTGGTCCCCCACTTTGTTAGGTCATGTATGGTAGTTACTCTTTTTTGTAATCACATCCCTCCAAACATGATAATTTTATGTCATTAGTTGGTTCACTTTTTATTTTAACACAATTTTTATCATGAAAATGTACAAAAAATTATCATGCAACCAAACACCCCATAAAGACTCGCTAGATTTTCGGGTATACAAAGATTATATATTCCATCCTCGGCAGCCCTCATGAAAGTGAGTTTTTAAAAAAGACTTTTCTGGCACTACTTTGATCTCTCTGTGTGTGTGTGTTCACTTTTTTATATTTGATAGGATTTGAAATTTGTGAGAGTTTTCCCATTCAGACAGAGGTTAAAGTTGTCTAATAATGTTGGAATCACTACGTTATTTTAATTAGATTTCTAATTTGTTACTGGAATAATTTGATAATTTCTAAAACATATATCATACATAAATTTTTATTAAAAATAAGTTAACGATTCACGTATCTTTATAGAAATAATTTGACAAATCAACTTTAAAATTTTATTTTTACCCTTTTATATATTATATTTTATAGTTTTTAGTTTTATTTTAATTAATTCTATTTATAATTTATTTAAATAATCGAATCAACATATCTGGTTTTAATTTTTAAGACATAATAACGGGCTTTGAATTAGTTAATTTTTATAGGATGTGAATCAGAATTGACTTTTGTCGAGGGGTTTCTCGAAAAAGTGCAACACGCGAATTTCCACCGGTCGTGTGTGGAAAGTATCTTCCGGGACAACATCTTCTTCTGAGTATCCGAGTAGAGCTTCACATGGCACGATCACTTAGGTGAACTTTCTTCCATGCCAACGTCTTATTCGTAGTCATCGTATAGTTTGCTTTGTCGATGTTTCCTAGGAGTTTCTAGAATTTAATCATGAATTGTTCTTATTGTAGCTTCCGGTGGAAAGTCCTCAAAGATTAGAACATCCTTGCCATCATTATTTTGCAACCTTGCTTGAAGTTTTGCATACGCCCTCCTCGTCGTAGGATGGTTATCATATGATCAACGCTTTTATATGTATTTGCAACTCGACACCTTGAATTGAGCTAGGATTGTCAATTTGTATCATCAATTAATTTGTTGTGCTAAAGCCAAGCAACAGGCTGAAGATCAAGCGTACAAGTATAAAGAATCATGTTCTATTTTTGAACTCATGTGTGAGAATCAGATTGAAATGGCCCGAGAATCAATCAGTGGGCGAATCGGCTTGGATCTGCTTGACAAGTAGTGAGACACTAATATGGATCAGCCAACCTTGCAAAATAATATATACAAGTAGAAAAAAATTATAGGCTATGATGATTCACAACTTGGTATCCCAGATAGATTTTGATTATCGAACAAACCCCCCCCCCCCACCCCCCAACACAAACAAGGATATCCTAGCATTAGCATCAAGGTAGGTGGGGTTGGGGGTTGGGCCAAACTATCCCGAGTCTGCCAGGGTCGAGACTCGGGTCGGGTCAAGGTTGGTAGGGGCCGTAATAAAAAATAATAAATTTAAAATATCCACCAGGTCGGAGTTGCAGAGTCAAGATCGGGTCGATCGGCCCAAAATCAACCATGTCAGGTCTGGGTCACGACCTGAGTCCCAACCTAGCATTTCTTGCCTAGCATAATAGAAGTGATCCACACTTTTACATGGACATTGACCCCATCTTGTTGTCTTCTTTCTGTATATATGTTATCACTATATGTTGGAAAATGAGGCATAAACAAGATTCACTTGCTATATTTTTTAAGTTCTTTTCAATTTTAACATCGTGGTTTTAAATTTTGTAATATGGTATTAAGACAGATAGTAACTTTATTATAAATATTTGATTATTTCAACTTTTATTTTCACTCCCATTTGTATATGAAAAAATGTCCTCGTTTCTTTTTGATGTTGTTAGTTTCTTTTTCTCGTCAATCCAACAAGTCCAGAAGAAACTTGTAGATTCCCTGTTGTTCCTACTCAACTTGACCAGTCCAATTACTACCATGAACCTCAGGAATCAATGTCAGTTCCTCAATGACTGTGGAGGCCCCCAGTTGGAGTAAAGAAGTTCCTTTCAACTCGAGAGCAACCAGAGCAGTTCTTCTACAGAAAGATGGTCAAGGATCCATGGACTAAACCAATGCCGATTGTTGGTTGCATACTTGAACCTCAAGCTAAGCAGATGACAATCCCAGACCATCTTAAACCATGGCTTCCGGAATCAATTAGGACAAAGAACGTCAGTCGCTCATTCTCTTGACAAGGGCCGAAGATACGAAGACCACTTTATTTGCCTATGTCCCTAGAGCAACCTTGATGAGTATATCACAGTAGCTTTTGAAGTGGCTGCTAGATATGAAACTGACTAGTAGTACGCTCTTATGTGCTACTAATCCGCAGAACATGTGCTAAGGTACTCTGACAGTCTGACCTTCAGGTAGCTCACGCAGCAATGCTCATCATGTCCCACACTAATAAGTGAAATCAGCTTTAGGATGATTGCTCACTAGATCGACTTCATATACATTTTTGTGCAACTAAGAGAACATCATTGAAGTCGATGAACTAGAGTTGTACTCCAAAAATGGCAAATGTTTGAAGGTAGCACTTTGACCAATCTGTCAAAGATAACTACCATACATATTGATCACCCTGCAACATATATCCAAAGAGCTATAAAAAAATATGTTTACTAAATAAAGTAGTGTCATATCTCGTTATGTTTATGAATGTATAAAAAGGTTTTTAGATAACTGATGTTCGCTGTTTTGAAATGCCCAAGCACCTCTAAGAAGGCATCAGCACTAGTTCCTAGGTAGAGAAGAGAGAAAAAGTTAAAAGAGAAATCACTAGACAGAATAAAATCTCAAGTACCATGATGAAGTTTCCTCGATCCTTATAGTAAATATACTCTGTGACTATGCCTAAAGATAGTCCTAGGGTCCATGCTATTGTCAGTACCATTGATGATCTCAACAACAAATCTAAAAATGCTAAAAAAGTAATGACCATAAAACCTGAAGTATAATTATTCAGTGCCACAGACTGGCGCACAAACAATTCTTTGTTGTTGGCTTCCCATTGTGGAAAGCATCCACCTTCTCCTTATTGCATGTCCCATCCTTGAAAGCATCAACCAATTGATCAACTAGGCTTGCTGGTTCATCAATCAGAACATCTATGAACATGTTGAACATCTATGAACATGTTCACCACTCTTCAATCAGAACATCTTTAAATTAAATCAAAACCGTTATCCGATAACAGTTTTTATAACTTTCTGATCATAAAGGGTACAAGCCACATCCTATGATCCCAAATGACTTTGGAGAGTTAAATAACATCAATTTATCCTTTCCATCATCAATTACCACACATATTTAAATCCTCGTTCATACAATGTCCCGGTCGGTTAGAGGTTCGACATTAACTGCCAACCCTTAAATATTCCAACTCTATGAGATCCTATACTCAGATTTGGATCAATTGAAAAACTCTTTTCCCAATTATCCTAAGTACCTTGGCCAAGATTTAGAGTACTATCACATAGAACATTCTCTCTCTCCTACCGAAAGTGAATTATCCCTTGTTGTCCACTCAATTGCCTCCACCGAGTTTCTCTTGCACCCAATATATCAACTATACTAGACCATCAAGATGGTGATCTATAAGTCAATAATCAAACTACAAAATATATATGATAAGACACTTTAGTGACTTAAGTCAAATATCCAATCGTGCTATTGAGATGTAAGAATAACCTGATAGACAGTTCGGTAAGATACCGATCATGTTTTCCTAAATTGATCAGTTCAGTGAACTCATTCCATTAATGAGCACCTATGTGTGTATCTCATTGTCCCCACATTGATGACCAATGAGATCGGTCACTCTTATCACATAAGAAGATATCACACACTAGTCTTTCCGGATTCTTGATGTCCCGTCTCAAAGATCCTATGACTAGGAACATTTAGATCACATATCTCAAAATGATCGATCTCGTTATTATGATCTCATCATGATTCAATGATCATTGCATGTGATTAAGGACTTCATTATGATATACGCTTCTAATAAAAGTTAGTAACGAAGTTTTGTCTATTTAATTTAATGAGATGTTTCTAGAAATGTTTAATCATATCATATATAATTGGCTTGTAAGACATACATTTCTATCAGCCTGCACATTCCAACCATCTAATGATTTTTACATAGTACTCGTGCTGTCGTTATATAGATTTACTTTGGTCACCACCCTTTGGCAGGTTATTGTTTGGAGTATCAAATTTGATTGCTGTCTCCAGAGGAACAGAATCGGATCCGACAAAAAGGACATCATTTGTTGGTAGAGCATGCTTCACATTGTTATCCTCGATGTCCTTTGGAAGGAGAGCACTATAAAGGCTCTGACAGTTAGTTCTAGA
The DNA here is from genome assembly GCA_036172225.1 of Cryptocoryne crispatula var. balansae. NCBI lineage: Eukaryota > Viridiplantae > Streptophyta > Magnoliopsida > Alismatales > Araceae > Cryptocoryne > Cryptocoryne crispatula. Next base: position 9,165,295 of record CM069919.1, on the reverse strand, counting down.
ATACCTTGGTACCTGCAGACTATCAATAGAGCTTGTTGAACCTCTCTGCGAATTAGTTTGAACTATTTCACGTTGTTCATTTCTTGCCTTATCTTCATCACTTCATCTGAGTTCAGTCATGGGGCCCGATTTGGATTTTAAGGAATTGTCACAATCTCCATTGCGGCCTTTGTAGCTAGTGTAGATTCCCACAATCATAATTCTACAGAGCTACTGAAAAGAGAAGCTCAAAAACAATATTCAGTTGAAGGACAAAAATCTGAGATAATAACCCTTGTATTTGGCCTTAGTAGAACACATGTAGGTTCTTTTAAATAGGAAGCCAAGCAAGATTTACGATGCCATGGCCTGTAGCCAATGACAACATCCTCAAGTATGTTATGGTCAGATGCCAATGAAATGAGATTAGAGACAGGAGAGGCATCTTCAAATTTGATTTGACAGCTTGGGGAACCTAACAAGATAGATTGTGAAGACTGGTTATTATTGCATTAAAGGAAGCATGGAACATTATAAGAGCTTTTGGAGAAATTATTATTGCATTAATGAAGCATGGAGCACTATAAGATCTTCAGGAGATTGAACTTACGTGGGAACTTAACACTAGCATTAGGGAGTAAATCATATAGCCTAAAGTACATGAAGTCTATAGTTTCAATTGCAATAGCACATAGGTTTTGGACTTCTATGCCACAATCAAGTTGGTTTACAATGCCACGTGCCATGATAGCAAATACTTTACCAAGAGGACCAACTTCCTTCCTCAGTTTGTTCACAGCGGTATGCACAAGAGTTTGTAGATTTTTATATTTCTTAATTCCCTTTACAATCTGAAAACTTAAAGAGATCCGATGGCAAAGTGCATCCACCCTCCTAGCATCCTTGGCAACCAACAATTGCTTCCTCAAACTTCTGCGAGAATTTGAAAGAAAAATGCAATGAGGAAGGCCATCAAGGTAACAAGTGGAGAATGATTAATGTATGAAAGTTGTTGATTGTTGGGTTTTCAACTTCAAATTAAATTGATGAATACCAAAGTAATCAATTAAGAGGATTGACTTTTGATGACACCCTCATACCAAGTACCACAGAAGAAAATACTTTTTAAACCGTGTCCCCAATTCATGATCTAAGTTAACTCTGTGGACCACATGCTAATTTTAAAAATATCTCATGCCTAGCCACCACCAGTGCTCACTACAGAAGTCACATAAAGTTTACGGGAGTGATGACAAACATTGACAAAGAATTGAAAAGGAAATCCATAGCAAAACAACGAGCAAAAAATGAGATTATGAACAAAATATTTCCAGACCAATTTTTTGGGATGTCAACTTAGCATATCCACACTTCATATAACCGAAGTTGTAGAACCTGAACAGAGAACAAAGTTGATGCAAAATGACAATAATCTTCGAAGACATCAACAGTGACTATGGAGTGAAAAAGCCATTGTTTACACGCAATAATTATTGTTTGCGAGCGATAAATTCTATTGTCTATGCAATAAGAAAACTTCATTCTTGTATGTGTTTGATGAAAGGGGGAAAAGAAAGGATACAAGAGCATATGAATAAAGACCAAATAGGTTTTATCCTAAGAACATGTAGTTTTTTTCCAAACACGATCAGGCAGAAATCAAGAAGAAAATGGCAATATTAGAAGCAAGAAATAAGAATTGAAGAACAAAAGGGAGGATCCACCTAGCTCCTCATGCTAAGCACACATTTAATATAATCTGTCTCACAGCTGGTAAAAGGAATAAAAAAGTATGACCCCTTAAAGGAAAGCCAAATTACTTCAAGAGAAAATCACCATACATATTCTACAAGAGTTCGGAGTGGCTAACTTCTGTGCATTATCCATAGAGCATTGGAGTGTGTTTCTTCCACTGATAAATCCCAAATTAATTCTAGATCAGGACTAGCTAGAGATTGGGGTCAGACCAATCAATCTACCGGAAGCACATGATTGGTTCACCCTGGCCCAACTTGGTCAAACTTGGGGGTAAGGAATGAGACGAGTAGTATGTTGCTTGAGCTTGGCTCAATTCCTAACGAGTAATTTAGACCTGTGTTCGAGTTTGGTTCTAGCTCATTGAGGTACTTGTTCGCTTGATCAAGCTTAAACCCGAATAAGAGCACAACCCAAACTCGAGTCCGAGACCAGTTTGGGCTTGTTTGTGAGGCTCAATGTAAGCTCTTTTATAAAGCTCAAACCTGAGTTCAGTCTAAACTCGTATATGAAACTTAAATTTAAACTTGTTTATAAAGTTCTAACACGAGTTTAAACTCAATTTAAGTTCAATATGAATTTTTGGTATATTTGATCAAAAATTATATACGTTTTAAGTATTTTTAATTTATTTAAAAATGTTTAGTCGAGTTATTAATCAAGTACCTAAATGAGCTACTCACAAGTTTTATCAAGACGAACATGGTCTGCAAATTTAAACTTAGTTTAAGTTCAATTATCATGCTAAGCAACACATTTATTGGATAATGAGTATCATAGTTGGTAAAAGGAATAAAAAGCATGACATCTTAAAGGAAAGCCAAATTTCTTCAAGAGTACATATTTTCGATATTCAGGGTGCATTTAGCTGTGATGTAGCGGGACATCATCATACATATTGTACAAAAATTCGGAGTGGCTAACTTCCTAGCATTATCCATGAGCGTTGGAGTGAGTTTCTTCCACCGATAAAATCCCAAATGAATTCTGGATCAAAATTGGCCATAGATTGGGGTTAAGACTGGTCAACCTGCTGAAGGCACATGATTGGTTCACCCTGGCCCAGCTTGGTTGAACTTGGAGGTACACATGAGCCGAGATGTATATTACTTGAGCTCGGCTCAATACTTGATAAGTAGTTTAGACCTGTGTTCGAGTTTGGCTCTGGCTCATTGAGTTACTCGTTTATTTCATCAAGTTCGAACTCGAATAAAAGCACAACCCAAACTTGATTCCAAGCTTGATTTGGGCTCATTTGTGAAGCTCAGTGTAAGCTCTTTTATGGCTCTCAAACTTGAGTTCGATCAAAACTCGTCTATGAATCTTAAATTTAAACATGTTTATGAAGTTCTAAGGCAAGTATAAACTCAGTAGAAGTTCAATTTGAAAAATTTTGGTATATTTGACTAAATATTATATACTTTTTAACCATTTATTTTAAAATGTTTAGTTGAGTTATTAATTGAGTACTTAAACTAGCTGCCCGCAAGTTTTATCAAGTCAAGTAGTCCGCTCAGCCTCGGCTCATTTGTGGGTCAAGTTTTTTTTTGGGTTCAAACTTATTCGTTAAGATAACAAATAAGCCGAGTTGAGTTTCTAGCGAGTCATGTCACAAAAACTTGCCGAGTGTATGGGCTCATTTGCACCCCTATGAACTGCATCATATGATAATATGAGCAATAAACTAATTTAAACATGGAAAAATTAATTAAATACCCAATTATTAAAATGAGTTTAATAGAAAACCCATTGACCAAATTGTTTTTATAAAAAACCCGGTCAACTTAAATTTTATAATGAAAAACCCACTCTGTTAAAGTCACCGTTAACTTATCGTTTCCATCTTCTTATTCCCCTTTCTAGCCTCCTCCTTCGTTACACCCTCCTGATGCAGCACCCAATCGCCTAATGCGATTGCTCCATTGCGAACCCCATTTTGACACAGCGGCTTCTGTTTAACCCACTTGGCAGCAACGGCGGCAAAGATTGTGCCTCGCGACAACGGTGGACCATCTTTCCGACGGCAACAGAGGTTCTACCTAGTGGATACGGTGGACCATCTTCCCGACAGCGGCAGAGTTGCTTTTTGATGGCAACTTCTCAAAACCGATCTTGGCCAACTGAGCTTCTTGACATTGGAGGCGATGGATTTTCTTCCTGGTAGTGGCGGAGTTTCTTCCGGACGGTGGTCGACCGTGCACCATGGTGTCTTCTCAAAACGTGGTTGTTCTCACGATAGAACATCTGGTAATGTCTCTTGGTACCCTCTCCTGACTAATCGGCAGACCTTCTAGCGGCTGACCTTACAGCTAGCCATGGCGATGCCAGCCACAACATGGACTCTCTGAGGGCGTTTGTGGTGGCCAAGTCTTGACGGGGAAGGCATGGCAGGCGGGTAGGGGGCGTCTTGGTCTTTGTGGAGCCGTCGGCGGAAGGGCCCATCGCCGTCCCTATCCTAAGAAATAGGGAGCATTTTCATCTTATGTACATCATAGAAGTAACGGACGATCCTAACTTTTCATAAAGGGTATAAAAGTCTTTTTCTTACTCTATCTAACAGTTATGATCCATATTGGGGTGGACGTTATAATAATTGTTCAAACTGGGTTTTTTATTACAACAATTTAGTTGTTGGTCCTCTGGTTTAATTGATATTTGTAAACTGGGTCTTCCGTTAAATACTCCTTTAAACATTGATGTCCGAACGGGGACTGCAATATTGAAATGAGACCGGATCCCCTCAGGAGGCCTCCTGAGGGGGTCCGGTCAGGTCACACACATATTTTTGATGTGACAGATAATGTGATGGACATTAAATATGATGTGATACCTGTCACATAAAAAATATGTGTGTGACCTAACCGGACCCCCTCAAGAGACCTCCTGAGGGGATTCGGTCTCTATTAAAATACATACCGAAGGTCAATCTACCTACTTGATTAAATTCGCGCTCGGCGTCGTTGCCGACGGACGTCATGGTCTCCATCTTGTGATGCATATACACACACATGTATATATATATGTTATTTGGCCCGGCACTGAATTGTGCTTTCCATGCAAACCCGGCTAATTAAAAGAAACTGTTCTTGTTTCTTGTACTTGGATGTATCGAGCTCGGAGACGGGCATCTAGTCAAGAACGGCTGCTGCACATTGTCTGCACGTGTGTTGTGAGATTTGTATATATGTGATGGGAGAAGAGAAGAGAAGAAGAGGAGAAGAGGGAAAGGGGACGGAGGCGAAGAAGCTGCGTGCTTATAAATGTGCACCGCCAACCACCGGAGACTCTGTGCTCTTCTTCACTCACAATAAGTTAATCTGTCCTTTGTTGGTTGGTTCGTCGGAGACCTCATCTTGTGTAGATACATTCCGGGCTGTCTCAGGAAATAAGCAAAGGAAAAAACACTCTTTGTCCAGATACATACATTCGTGATATTGATTGGCTCAATTTACAGTCATATGCAAATGAAAGTTAGAAAGTAACTTATGAGGTGTTTGGTTGCATGATAATTTTTTATACACTTTCATGATAAAAAATTATATTAAAATAAAAAGTGAACCAACTCATAACAAAAAATTATTATGTTTAGAGGGATGTGATAACAAAAAAGAGTTACTATCATTCATGACCAAACAAAGAGGGGGACCACAAGAAAAAAGAAAAAGGTGAGATCCTCTTTTTTTTGTTTAAGAAGAAAATCACATTCAAAACATAAAATTGTCAAGATTGTCTAACACCTCTTTTAACAAGTTTTCTTACAATTTTTAAAAATTAAAATAAAAATCTCCATTGTCATACAACCAAACACCATTAGCACTACTCTGACGTGCTGTCAGACGTAATTTAAGTACTCAATAATCTTATTTTTTATCCGCATCCATTTAGAGTGAATCTGAATTTTATCCGCATCCATTTACAGTCCTACTACCCCTTTCAACTTCTCTTAACATTTAAGGAAAAAAACATTATGAGCTTACTTTTGACAAATTAATATTACAACGTAAAATCTAAAATATGCAGACCATAAATTAATAGTTTTAGTGTAAAGATTATCCAACTCTACTTAAAGAAATGCATGAGTCAAAATATCCTATATCCTAAAATATCTAAAAATTGTCAAATAATTTAAACAAAGATCAGGACATTAAAATATGACAAATCGATAAATTTTTTCACAAATTCATATATATCTTGTTTTACACACAGAAGCTAATAAATTTCACAGATTTTAAAAAAAATTGAAAAATATAAATATCACTTGAAACTGATCATAACTAATTTATGTACAATTGACTAGATAGTCTAGCTAATATTTCAAAAATTAGTTATTTTGTTTATGGTTATTAGTTATATATTTACCGTTCTAAATTAATTTATAATAATATGTAACTATTAAGGTAGTTTAACTGTTTATAATTATTATATTAGTTAAAAATATGATTAGAAAAAATTATTGAAATAAATATAACATATGTATAAATTTATTTATTGTATTCATCAAAAGGTCTATTTAGACCAACATAAAAGAAAAAAAATAAGAAGAGTATTTGTCTTTGATGTGATTTTCAATAGACTTAAATATAAAATTTTTATTTAGTTTTTTAAAAATGAATTTAAATATTTTTTTTGTTTGAGTTTGTTAAAATACTGTATTGTATTATTTTTACATAATTTTATTTGAAATATGTGTAATCAAATAATATTTTATTCAACACATGTTACCATTATCTACGGTAATGACAACCTTGTGAGCTGTGCGTGAGGTCGATTTGGGGCCAACAACTGTCACCCAATCTTGTCATGTCTTGATACGAGACGTTGTCATGTGGAGGACTTTTGGCGGGCTCAACAGGCCGAAGCCCGTCAGATCCGTCAAGATAGCTAAGGTAGATATATGTTGATTTAATTAGCCCCGTGACCTTTTTTAGCGGACCTAAGCCCAGCCCGTGGTGGGTTTTCTAACGGGCTGACGGACTTGGCCCGCCCGGTTGACGGACTTGGCCCGCCCGGTTGACACCCCTATTAGTAACGGTTCGATCCACACTCTACGATCTTGATATGCATGGCTGGGGACTGCTCGCTCTGTGCCATGCAGCACGAAGGCGGGGACGAGGCTCAACTGCCCTGCTACGCCGGACCCGATCGAAGAGAGGAGGCGTGTATATATATATACACACACACACACACATATATGTACACAAGCATGACACCAGACTGTTTCAAGTGGCCCCTCTAGCGCGATGGAGGTGTGTGGGCACTGCAGTGGCGGAAGAGTCTCTGCGCGCGCTGTTGCCATCACTCCCCGGCATCCAGTCCAAGGGAGAGTGAGGGGGTAAGGGGCTTGCTAGCTGACGCCAAATGCCCCTCATCAAAGCCCAAGTGGACGCCTGGTGCAATCTGGGAGGCAGCATTGAGTACTGCTCCATTTCCGCAGCTTCTCGATTGCATATACATCGGTCCGGTCTGATCTTCTCCTCTTGGGTGCAGCTGCCGCTCGGAGCTTATGTGAGCCGTAACAATTTTTCATCTCTCTGCCGTTTTAAGTCTCGTCCGTCCCTCTCCTTCCCCCGCCCACCACCCCGGCACGGGAGGGTCATGTCAGTACATTACCGCTCGGGCCTGCGCCAGGAGGCTGTCATATCATTAACGTCCAGTCGAAGGCGTCTTTACTATATTGGCCGGCCGGTCTGGCGATTTCTGACCCGCCTGATCCCCATTTCAGGAACGCAGTTGGTCGTAAGCTCTTACTCTTTTTCTTTTTATTTGAATATTTATATACATATATATCTTCCGATCAATCGCTTGAATTAGTTACATTTCACCAGAGTTCATCTACCCCAGGGCACATCTTGATTTCGCGCTTGCTCAAGTTGCAGGAGGGACCAAGCTCTAATATCCAAATGGTAGAGAGGACCAACGGTCTATCCTTGCGGCTGCACATGTTTACGACAGGCTGGCCGGCTCAGCTGGTTAAAAAAAAGAGTTTGGATCATCTTAATTTTTCAGTGAGAATTATCACAGTCTCTAACTAGATGATATCACATGATGTAACGGAAGATAAAACATAGGAAAAAATCATCATTTTGTACTCTATTGATGAAATAAGATGACGGATAAAATGGTTGGATCGATAAATCTTTCTACATATCTACTTCCGAATCTCTAATGATTTATTATAGAGTCTTTGATGACTTATTACTAAGGACTCACTATCACGATTTCAATAATTCACTATCGAAACTCTAAAAATTTGCTACTGCACCTTGATACTACTGAGACTTTAAAAATTCACTATTGAGTTTCTAATGATTTACTATCGAGACTCCAATGATCACGTCTTTGATGACTCACTAATCCACTACCAAGGTTCTAAAGATCTATTATCGAGTCTCTAATAACTTGTTATCAACTAGTTATTGATTCATTATCGACTCTCTATTAATTACTTATTTCCGAGCAAAACCAAAATGATGTTAGAAGACATTAAATGCATAACGATGATTTTTTGTCCCATCTTCCGTTACACCACATGATATCAATCGATTAGAAATTGCTAAAAAAAAATTCTCTACCGAAAAACTGAGATTATACGATCAGTTGAAAGAGACCTGCACACTTTCAAAATTTTTAACTAAAACGCCGTTCGGGCCGGAATAGATCGTAACGGTCAAACAGGGTTAAAATTACAAGACGCCCTTTTATCAAAAACGCAATACAATTTAAGACGTCGATCATATCATGATGTCTTAATTGTTAAGTTTTTAAAACTTAATGAAAACTAGTATCAAAAATCAAACAAAACCCAAATCGATGAGTTAAATAGAACATTTTACGGGTCAGATCGGACCCGTGACATAACACCAGTCAGGCCGAGTCAACGCTGAACTTTATGAATAGAAATTTGACTGGGCCAACTTCTGACCCCCCCCCACCTTAGTTCTCCGGGTGCCGACGCCCCGCGGGGGATAAAAGCACCAGGAAGAGACCGGTCGTGCCCGTGGGTGTGTACCGTCGACGCCAGCGCAAGGGTCTCGTCTCGCGCCATCAAGGACACCCATTAAGACAAATAGTTGATTAGGCGCCGGCAACAGTGTGACCCAGCGACGACACGCTCTTTACAGTAAACTAACGAGCGGCGAGAGAACAGAGCCCCGTTGCCGGCGGGTGGCAGGCGTCCCTCCCAAGAGGGGCCCCGTCCAGTGTCGTACACGTAAGCCCGCTCGGATTTTTCGGAGCAACTTGACTGTTCCGTGAATATAAATGTTTCATTTGACCCAAAAAACTTTGAATGTTCCGTGGCTTCATTTCCGATCGAAGTTCTTCTTCCCCTTTCCGACGAGGGATAAGAACGTGGGCTTTTATCTACCTAGTTTTTAAAAAGTCTCTGTTTCAAATGGAGAGAGAGAGAGAGAGAGAGAGTAGAACGTGGGCGTCATGCACGAAAATAAATCAGAGACGAGAGGAGGAGAAGGATAATCGATCCTGAATGTCTGCATGCACAGCCCCTCGACCACCTCCATGGTCCCATAACACCCCTCCTGTAAGCTGCTGCTCACGACAGGAATAATATACCGATTTCCATATGCCCGCCGCGTGCTCTCTTCGCCCTTGTCTCCCGTACATACACATATAGATGATATACATGCTCGAGCCAGTTTTAGCAAAACGATTCATTTCCGACCCATCTCCCCGTCGTCGCTCCCGTCGTCGCTCTGCTCACCGCTCCGCCGCGGAGAGGGGAAGCCTAGCTAAGTAGCCCCGACCCCGAGGAAGTCGAAGAAGGGCTGTTCGACCGTGTCGGATCCCTTGCTATCGCATGCCTCTCCGTATGCATAGGCGCCTTTCCCGTTGCCGTTATCCACAGGGTGTTCGCGGCCGGTTGGGGGGAGGATAGAACTCGGGTAGGCCAGGCCGCCGGAGCAGGGGTCGGCCGCACCACGGCAGACGACATTGCCGGGGACGACGTGGTAGGACCTCCCATAGCAGCACCCCTTTCTTCTCAGTTCCGCCAAAGCATCATCGGGCACTGCGAGAGGGGTGAGAGATAAGCCGATCAGTAGTGTGCCAGGAGATGAACAGCATCGATCCAGAGCCCAAAATGGAAAAAGGCAAGCCGCTGGCAGAGAAGAATCCTGGCTGGGGCATCAGTACGCGGAAAACCTTTACTTTAGAAAAAGGAGAAACGGGGCTAGCTAGCAAAAAAGCCTCTTTGACGAAAGATCAGCCCCCCCGACCGCTCCGGCAGAAAAATATGAGAGAAGGCCGGAACAACTATGAGAAGATCTCTCGTCTTGCAGATCCGGCAGGCTAGCTAGAGTGTGTATGGGCGTGAGAGAGAAAGCGCATCGGTAACCAAAAGATACGACGCATTAATCAGGAAGAGGGTAGAAAAGAAAGGCGCGATCTAACGGGGAAGAACGACGTCGAACATGTATATATCCATATATACGCACCCACGAAGCTCTCAACAAACGGGTAGTGGGCCTGTAGAGTAGTAGCAGTAGGGGCGCCGCTGTAGCCATGGAAGAACCCGAGGCCGTGGAGCAGCGTCGGCCGGCTGATGCAGGGGGAGTTGAGGGAGAGGTCCGTCCCGGTGGAGGCAGACTCCTCCCGGTTGCTGGTGACGGTGGACTCGACGCTGCAGGCATTGGCGGCGTTGCCGTTCACATCCATGCTCCTCCCATGGGCTTGCCGGTTGGGCAGCTGGTCAGAGCTGGGAGGGCAAGGCTTCCTCCTCCGGTAGGCACTCGATTGCTCGCGGTGCTTCCGGGCCATGACGACATGCCAGTGGTTCTTCACCGCGTTGTCAGTCCGGCCGGGGAACAGCCTGGATATCAGCGCCCACTTGTTCCCGTAGAGCCGGTGGGCGGCCAGTAGCCTGTCTTCCTCCTCCTCGGTGAAGGCTCTCCTGTTGATCCTGGGATCGAGCTGGTTGAACCACCGTAACCTGCAGCTCTTCCCTGATCACAGCATGAACAGTTAGCACATACAGAACACTTCATCATATATAACGTGTAGTCACGAAATAAACAAGAAAGCAAAACTTCGAACCAAATGGCAAAATCTACTACAAGAAGTGGGTTTGACATGAGCACACAATCAAGGAAGATACAAGATCGATGCGAAGGCACCGGTATCCGAATAAAAAAAGAGCAGCTTTGGCAGTACCTGATCTCCCTTCCAGCTTGTCAGCGATGAGGTTCCAGTTCTGCGGTCCGAAGTGGGCGACGAGCTCCCTCAGCTTGGCATCCTCGGCAGGTCTCCAGTGGCCCCGGACGCAGATCTTGGAGTGCCCTCCCTCGTTGTCCTTCCTTTCAGCGAAGTTCTCATCTTCTTCCTCCTCGCCGTGCGCCACAACCACGGCACCGGGCTTTTTCTCATCCTCCGTGCGCCGATCCTCCACTTTCAACGCCGGCCGGTAGCCTCTCCAGGATCGGCTTGGCGGATCCGCGGTTAAGGCGTCGCGTTTCCTCACCCCGGAGGGACGGCAGACCGCCTCCGCCAGGAACGTCGGAGCTCCTGGCAGCGGGGAAGGGAAGGAACCACCCACCTTCTCCGTCGAGCTCGGCGTCTGGAAACCACCCATCTCGACCCTCAGGCTCAGAGAGAAAACCCACGGCGACGCTGGCTCAATCTCCTCCGCAGAACCTAATGGGTGGGCCGGGAGCTCGGAAACGGCAAAAGGGGACAGCTCGCTAGCTAGCAGCCGTGGTCTCCGGAAGCTGCGAGAGAACGGCTCGACCACGGCGAGATCCGAAGCGGTGAAGAAAGGAAGAAGAAGTGCTCGGAAGAGGCCGTCAGAGATTACAGCGGCAGAGAGTCCGGGGAGAGCAGAAGGGGCACAGTGCTCGGAGGCCGAGAAGCCTAGCTAGCGAGCCACGCAAACACGGCTTCATCCCGCTCCCATCACCTCCTCCGTGTCTCTCTATATATATCTCGAGCAAAAGCACATGGATGCTACCAGTTCTTTGATTAACTGATTACTGGCCGTAGCTCTAGGGAAGAGAGAGAGAGAGAGAGAGGGGGGGGGGGGGTTATTGGTTTCTGCGGCATGCACCAGTTCAAAGAGCCCCCCTCGTGCGGGTGAGAGAGCTGGCGTCCGCTCCTTTACTTGTCTACCTGCCGCTGTCTCTCTCTCGAGACAGGAGCACCACGAGCGGGATTGTCCGCTTGCGACCCCTCGGAGATGAGGTCGTTGCATGCACGATTTTTTTATTGTATCTTAAAATTAAATGTGTGCATTGTTGAATTTATGAAAATTTGATTCTCGAACAATCGGCGTGACTATTATTCTGTTGGTCAAATATATCTAGCATCCGCTCCACCTGCTTTCATTTTCTTTTTTATAATATCTAAACCAACATTCTCAACATTATTAGACTAACGAAAGTTTTTTAAAGAATTTTACTCGTTTTTGATATTCCGTTTACTTTTTTATTTTGAGAATATTTAACAGAAAACTATACATATGATTACAAATATTCGAATATTAAATCAAAATTATTATTTTAAAATCACCGGACGTGTCATCCTTTTTGATAAAATTGATATACCATCTACTTTTTTATTTTAAGAATACTCAATAGAGAACTATATATATATGATTGCAAATATTTAAAGATAATATTATGACATATGTTGTTAGATAAAAAGGTTAGTTGTATTATTAATATGACTTCTCTTGTTCCACCTTAAAAATTTATTATATTCTATTCAATTTATTCTTAAACTTGTATTTGGTATTTTTTATTTTCAGTCATAAGAAGTATCTGATAGAATTTGTTTTATTTTTAAAATCATAAATTAACCTCAAATTTTATTTGACGGATCATTTAGTTTTAAGAGTTGGGAATGAATATTTTGATAGAAAAGTGATAGATTATAACAATTACTGATAAAAGTTATGTGTATTATTTTACAACGCTGTGTACTTCTTCATCCAAAATCGTAATATATGTTGTAAATATTTCGTCTAAAGACAATTTGAAGAACGGAGCTCGACCTATCATTCGGGATCCTCGAACGGACTGGGTATGAAATTTTTGTTACACATTTTCGATCAATCAACGCAAAAAATTAAGATCACCAGTGCAGCAGACACCGTTCTTATATATTTATAACATTTATTATGAGCTTACTCCAATTTATCCTCTCTCGTGTAATGAGCTTAATTTGTTTATGCTAAATTGCAGAATAAATTCTGATAGGAAGTTAGACTTGTTAACTTTACTTTAACCTAAAATATTACGATGATAAGTCATAAGACATCTTACTTATGATTTCATAAGCCTACTACTTTATTCAATATGAGGTTAATTTAATAGAAAGATAACATTTACGAGTCTGGATCAAACTCAATTCTTTAGTGGAGAGAACAGTGTCAGTCTCCAATTAAGAATGATCATAACTTCTAGACCACTTAACCGACAGTTAAAAAACGGTTCGATGAACTATTACAGGAAAATGTTGAACCATTATCGTCGGTGTTGAATTATATTAAGTTTATTAACGAGTGGCGAGTCAGGTAACGGTACTTATTTTTGATTGAAGGCGGTTCACTATTCCCTAGCGGAGGAAACAGCCTCGTCAACATTTTCCCTTGGATGACCCGAACTCAACATTTCTCCGTCTTGGTCTCTTGCTTTCTTGTTTACCTGCGGCATGCATGACGATGTTGATGCCCGCGCCTCGCTTCGTCTAGCTCGCACGGCCGCGCGCCCTGCCCCGATCAGCGGCCTCGCACACCAGCTTCTTCCCGGATGCTTCCGTCCAGCAACACCGAACACCCCACGGGGGCGCTGCCGCCCCGAGGAGATGCCGCACCTTTCGCGGCCCAAAGCCTGCGATCACCAGGGCGACCTTCGCATCACCACGCGGGCACAGCGCACGTCCGTCTCTCGGTCCTTCCCTTTATCCCGGGGGTTTACGAGCGCCGCGCGGCGGCAGGGCACGCTGCCGTCCGCCCCCGGCAGCCCGGCGTCGCGCCGATGGGCGGCCACCGTCTCTCGCCGGGCATCGATACTCGACCGCCGGCAGTCCACGTACCGGCAGCATGCTGACGGCGGTACCGCGCGCACCAGTGGGGGTAGTAGCAGCAGTAAGTAGAAGCAGTAGTAAACCAACAGCAGTAGCCGGTGTGCCCGGTGGGCGGGCGTGCTTAGCGCAAGGAAAGTCGAAAGGTACTTGGGAGTCTTCCCTCTGTGTTGGCTAGCTGCATCAACCGGTGGTTCTCCTCTGTTGTCCCCCCTTCATTTTTCAAACTAGTATTTTTTTATTTTTTAAAATGACATTCCATTTTTAAATGTTTGCAAAAGTAACACTTTTTGGTCAAAGTTCGACTTTGAGCTGAGAAGAATATTTTAAGTCCAACTTCGATATGTTTTTATTAAAAAATAAATATCAATTAAAATTATACGATGATAAAGTCGGTGTAATAGATAAGAATCTTTAAAATAAAAAATACGATTAAAATGTCTTACTCTAACTTCTGTATTAAAGTCGGACTTAAAACGTCTCACTTTTATATTTTTACCGTAAGAGCAGACTAGAAACTCCGACTTTAAGTCATGGTGTTAGCAGACTCTGACTCTGAAAAGATGACATACAAAAATTAGTGTCTAGATATCAAAAATACGATTTTTTTCATTAAAGTCAAACTTTAAGATTTTTACATTTTAACGCAAAGCCGGATTTTTTTAACAACGATTTTGATCCAACAGTGTTAATTTTGTAAAATTAAAAGATAAAAGTGCTATTTTTAGAAATAAAAAAGAGCTAGCTAAAAAACCTCCTCTGTTGCGTCCCGTGCGCCCTCAGATCGAACGTGCGTCTTCTCCACGTACTCGCTAGCATACGTCCCGCTTTTTTGACTGCCCGCCCGGCGCTCCCGTTTTTTGACTCCACCACCACGTTCCTCCTCTCCTCCGGCCGGCGCCGCCGTGACGTCGTCGTCCCCACTCACCTTATTGTGACGGCCTCCGTTAACCAACTCTTGTTTGCCCGCCCCCGCATGTACTATTCACCCCGACGAGGACGATAACACAACAACGTCATGGCTGTCGGGCGCGCCCGCACGGATATGTAACTGGCCTCTTATTATTTTATTTCACTTCCTCGATCAGATTCTTCGACACCCATATATCCACACGTCACGACAAGATGCGAGCTCCCGCCCACGCGCCCACGTATGTACGTATGTATCCATCCGGCCTTGTGATGCTGGGACGGCAACAAGGCGCGCTTTTCTTCCCGTGAATATCGCATCTCTCCGTGCTCACAGCAGCGAAAGGAATCCAATGCTAATGCTCCGTCCGCATGGGGCGCGCACAGATATTGCAGAAAGGAAGCCCTCCCTCAGATTTTGCCCTTTGCAGTTGCGGGGATACGATCCCATTCCTCCGACTGAGAACCCGAGAGCCTCCCGCGACCTGAAATCCTCTAGCCAACCGTGCGGAGTCGCCCCGGAGAGAGACGACCCATAACCGAAACAAAACGCTGTCCCCGGCCGGCATCCGTCGTTGGGCGGGCGGGTGCCGCCACGGCGGTCCACCTAATTTTACCTTCCTTCTCGCTTTCGGCGACGCCAAACGAGGGGGTAGAAGAGGAGATCAAGGGCCCGGAAAAGCGACGGATCTGGGACGGGTGCCGATGGACGGATCCATCGGATAACCCCAAAGTCTTCTCTCGGGACCCCACGATTGTCGGTAACCAGACCAGATGTCATGCGTGCCCCCGCCGTATGCATGGCTGGGACCGAACTACCACTTCCACACGGGTCTCTTCGGAGACTGCGCGCAGAGGGGGCGTTGCGTTAACCGAGGCCACGGCGAAAGCAACGCCTCCGCGGGGGCATCCTACCAAAAGAGAGAAAGCAACGACAGGGCCGGGACGGGCGGGGGTCGCGTTACGACGGCCCCCGCGTCGTCACCGATTGAGATGACGGGTCGTGCTCACCCCGTTACATCGGAGTTGCGTCCCGTTTGGGGGGATTCGGATCGATGGGACCCGACGAATCTACCGCTGATTCGGATGGGACGGGCGACGAGATGTTGCGCGTGTTTAACTTGATTTGGGCATGCCCCCTCCCTCCCTCTTTACACGCGTCGCCAAATCGGATCTGGCCGGGGACTGGGACGTGTCACCGGAACCGGCTCCGAGTGCGTTAGGCGTAGTGAAGTCACCAATTAATCTGGTCGGACGAGAGACCGTCGGTGTCGGGTCGGGTCCGAAAGGTTAGGCCGCTGTCGGCTCCACCCCGATAAGGCAGGCGGTGGTGGACGTCAGGTATATCTATCATTTGCACGCTGCGCCGACGTCGACGCTGCCTCTCCACTTATCGATCTCTCGACCGATCGACGGGATGCGCGGACGCCTTCAGGAGAAGGGTCCTGCGAGCGTGGGTACGAGCTCGGTGCTTCGGGGGATCTTCGCTTGCGCTCGCGCCGCCGTGGGGGCAGCACAGGAAGACCATTCGCCCGACCGTGCGTGCGCAGAGAGAGCTGACCGGGGAGCAGCGTCCTCTCGTGCCCTTCCCGGCGCTCACCTGTTTCGATCGGATTCCCCGGAATCCCGGCTGAAGCACGGCGCAGAGAAAAGACGTGGCCGCCGGTCTCTGTACGCATGATCAGCAGATTGCAAGCGCCGAGCGGGTGAAAAGGAATGGGAGAAGACCCCGCTTCGAGAAAAATTAGGAGAGGGAAAAAGGGAGAAAAAAAATGGCGTAGAAAGCAGCATGCAGGTGGGTGTTGTCGTCGCTAGCTTCTTCCGGTTGCCGCGGGCGGCGAATCACCGAGGCAAACTAAACTAGCTGGAACAACCCCGTGCCTCGGCGAAGATGGATGTTTGTCGGCAAAAATAAAGTTTCGCCGGCTCGACGCCCACGGCCGGGCGCCGCTGGCAGCCCCCTCCCCGCGCGCCACACCCCGCAACACCAGGCAGACAGCCGAAACAGAACAAAGTTCGGTTCGGCGAGGCTCCGTTTCCGCCCATATTGGTCGCGCCGGGCCTCGCGCTCTCGCACCCGTTCGCGGCCTATGCGCCCGCGAGAGGCGAGGGCAGAGTACGATAAAACTGAGGCGAGAGACGGAGAAAGGGACGGGCCATACACGCCACCTCAACAGAGCGGCGGCGCCCGTGCACCCGACGGTGGAGACGGAGGTGGGGGATGGGATCGAACGGCTCTGGCTGAATCGCCCGGTATTTTTCCCTCGCGCCTTTCTACCGGTAAACCGGCTCGTTAGCTCGTGCCGGCCGGTTGTAGAGAGCAGGACTTCGGATTCGGCGGCGGAGGAGGAGTCGGGACCGGTAACGGAACCGAGAGCGACCCCTTCCTCAGCTTCGGGCTGGGCCGGCCCTATTTGTGGTTACCGCTATGTGGGTCCACAATAGCGCAGGTCCACCTGTCAGTGCTTCCAGTCGATACCTGTTCTCTTTTACCGATGTACCGTGTCCGTAACGTTCTGCATGATTTGACGCTTACCGGATTGCCACAGTCGGATCCTGCTCAACTTTCACGGACGCGAATCCATCCCCCCCCCCTCCGAGACGAGATAAAAAATCCCGGCAACAGAGAGCTACGAGCCAACGAGACCACACTGTACGCAGATGCCAATGACGACATACTTACCATTCTTGAAGCCCCGTCGCCTCGCGCCCTCGCCCCGGTGAAACCCTCGCCAGGCATAGCCCCATCGTCCGGTGGAATCCTTCGCCCCGGCGGAACTTTCGCCCGGCAGAACTCATCGTCTGACGGAGCCCTTCGCCCAAATGGTCATTCTCAACCCGGCGGAGTCCCATCATCCTTACGGAGTCAACGGAGCCCTTTGCCAATTTAGCGAAGTCCCTCGCCTGGCCGTCCCCCTCGCCCTAGCGTGAACCCCCTCACCTCGAGGCACCCCCTGTCAGAGCCAATCGCCCTCTAGTGAAACCCCTCTCCCGCTCAGGACTCTCACTCCTACAGTTCCTTAGCCATTTTCCTCAATCGCCGTTTGGTGGTTTGTTTTGCTATTTTGAGGTCATTTTTGGTTTGGGAGGGTTCCTCCCTTCCATACTCTCATGCTCCCTTTCCGATGTTTTGCCTGAATGTACTTTTAGGCTTTTTTATCTCTTTTTGTGACACTGAAATTGTGGAGTTAGCTTTATCTATGTTTGTTCTGTGTCGTTTATCTTTGTTTTCATATGTTGTAGTTTGGTCTAGTTCTGTATTGTTATCATTCCTTGTTAATTCTATAGCCGTTAATGTTAATTCGAGACTGTCAGTCTGGGCGATATCTACACCCTTTTAGTGTATTAATCCAATCTCGTGGCAAAATGTAAAACTCCTGTTATGGAGTTCTTCACTTTGCTCTTCGACCGTCTACGCACTCGTATGTGCGGGTCGATTTATGACTATGTTTTTATTTCTTAGAAATGGTAATTTTTAATGTAACTCTTGTGTCTAGTTTAATTATGTCTTCTATCTTTTAAAGTAGTCTTTGACGTATTCTCTCGCGTGTATTTTTTATGTTATGAATAAATATGATCTGTTTGTTCAAAAGAAAGACGTACTTACCATTCTTGTTATTATTATACTAATATTTAAAATTTCTTGACCCAGCGAAAAGAAATGCTTACGGCCGTAGACTTGCTCCGCCCACGTCTCGCTCGGTTATGCAAGCGTGCATTTTCAAATGTGCGGGGATTGTTTGGTCGGGAGTAGAATACATACCACTTGGCTGGTGCGAAGAATATCTTTTACCAATTAGTGCGGTAAAAGTTGATTTTATGCTGTTACTTCGGTATTCTAGAGCTGGATGTTGTTCTTCTAATACATAAAAGTCACTTTAGCTCCTTTTAAGTCACAGAGATTTTAAATACAATTGCTTGCAAAATTTCATATTTTATAATATATTTTTATAAAAGTTAAAATTTTAAATATCAATTAAATTGCGTATTTTTAAATAAAAAATATTTCAACAAAAAGGCACAGAAATTTCGATTTCAATAGATAACAGACAAAGCAACACGAGAACACTCTGTTCCGAACAACTTTAAATCAGTTAACTAATGTTATTTTTAGGATCATGCGTGTGGTGGCAATATTGTTTTCATGACAGTAGATTTCAAAGTTTTTGAAGAACATACTTTAAAAATAAATAATTATAGACCCTAAATAATAAATCATAATTCATGCTCACTTGATCCGGACTCGTTCACAAGGGTGTTGTCCCTTGGAAAATTGAAAGTGGAGTGAAGTGAAGCCGTGCGAAATTGTTTATCTTAGCCAGAAATATACACATACCAGTTTCTCCTGTCCATAGATAAACGAATATAGCGGCGTACCGTCCGGCAAAACAGTCTAAACAGATTTTTCAACTCTCAAACCATTAGTTGAATTCCATTTCAAAATTGTAATATCTCCCTGAACTCACGCACAATATACATTTATATATATATATATATATGTAATGACAGTTTAGTGATTGCGCTGAAGTGAAAGAATGTCGTTCCGTGTAAAAAGAGATTTACTATAATATTAATTGTTAGAGATAGGAATAAGTCACTCTTTGTCACTATTTTTATCCCTAGTGTGTTTGATTTGAGTTATGATATGCTTCGAAGATAATTTTATTCTATGTTTGATATGATATATGATTATTAATTTTGAAATTAATATTGATATATAAGTTATTTGATTGTTAATATAAAATTTAAAATTTATATCGTAACTAATACATATATGATCATGCTCATTCCATGCACTTGATGAGATTACTATTCCCCGAAAAAAATAGAGATACAACATCCCATGTATTAGATGAGATGACTTATTCTCATTATTTGGGATAATCAGATCGAGCTAATCTAGATTAAGTCGCATTTTATTTGTAACACAAACAGAGGAACAAAGATAAACCAGATTTATCCATCCGTACCAAACAAAGCCCAAGATATCCCGATACTAAATATGCCCTAAAAGAATAAATATTTAAATATCATTATATTTGCTTTAAAAGAGATGTTTCCCTGTTGCTATTATCCTCTGAGTGGTGTTGGGGACAAGTTTTGTGTGGGTTGCTTTTCTTGACCGGACTAAGGTGGTAAATGGAGCGGACACGGGGTAAATATGACGTTTTCGTGTCCGCTTCATTTAATCATGGGATAATACGTATTCGGTCCAACATGGAATCGAATATTATAAGTCAAATAATTTTTTAATTCGGAATGAATACCGATGATAGTTTTCGAATTTGATTTATATTATATTTATGATCATATTTGTTAAGATGGCGGTTAATCGATAAATAAATATAAATAATTTATTTAAAAATTTAAAATTATTTTTTAAACATGTTTATCGACTAACGAACGGATATGATAATCGAGTAACCATAACCGTTGATATTTCTAGTCAGAGCCAAGTCTGTGAGTCAGGAAAAGCGGAAATATAAGTTGCCGGGACAAAGCCAATAATGTTATATTCAACGTGCTTTCGTACCGCCTTTTCCTTCGTTTCACGTGTTTCCCCGCGGGACTGAAAGGGTGCTGACGAGTTTGAATTGAGTCAGATTCAGGCGTGAAGTTCGAAGTTTGACTTGTTTACTTTGACTTGAGTTTGGGTGCAGTACTCCGGCTTAGCTGGTTAGCTAGCTCGCTCTTGCGAACAGTCTCGCCCATTATTAAGTTCAGCTGGAGTTCGAACAACGGTTAATCTCTGGTTTAGTCTAGAATAGGGTCCAACTCAATCAAAAAATTCAGATTCGACATCGTTCATAAAACTATAAAACATGATTTAAGTTCGAACTGAAACTCAAACTCATCTTAACTTATTTTCTTCGTAACAGCATACAACAATTAAATTCATATAGATTTCTTAGAAATATTCAGTCAGGTAATTACGCGTGCACTTATCAAATCATATAGGAATCCTAACCAACGGTAATTAATCTACGGCGTCTAATTTTGATCTACTTGGGGTTTGCATCTGAGAGCAAGCAAGATGCCACTTTGGTTAATGTCGCGATTTAGTTAGCTGACTAACTCAATCATCTCATTCATTAATAACTGTTGTGTGCGGCTCATCCTCACGCCGCGACACATATCCGCGCGAAGGCATGCATGGGCGTGGAGGGCGTCATCCGCGCGAGATGCACGCGAGGATCAACAACGTGCATGGATGAGCACGTTTGGCGAAGTCGTGCGCGCGCGGAACATCATCCGTGCGGGAAGCACGCGCGGATCAGCACTCTCCCGAATATGCTTCGCTGGAGACGTGCATGGGGAGGAGTTGTGGGATGCACATCCGCGGACGTGATACGTACTTGGGAAACCTCCTACGGAACTCCTATAAATAGAGCAGATCCCTTCTACGTTCTAGACAGTCGTGAGCTTCAAGAGATCCAGAGGTGGAGGGCGTGTGAGGAGAGGTTGTCCTTGTTATTTGAGAGCTTTGGGTTAGAGGATCTGTTCCTCTTGGGGAGTGCGTCTCCTTGTAATATTCTCCTTGGTTTAGTGAAGTTTCTGGTCGTCGTTGCTCGTGGACGTAGGAAGGCATATCGCCTTGCCGAACCACGTTAAATCGGTGTCTTCTTGGTGTGTTCTTGTTCCTTCTTCTATCTCCATTCGCAGGTCGATATTCGGGATACGACTCGGTTCGTCGGAGTCGTACGGCTTATTCCGCTGTGTTACAACAATAACCATCTTAAGATATCGATTTTTTTTGATATACTATTCACAGAATATATATATGTTTAACTTTAAAATTTTTAATCTCATAAGTTTTTTAAAAAATAATTAACTAGAATTATCGACAATCCACCGATCTCTTAACCTATTTTCAATTTAAGAAGATCAGGGACTTAATCAGGCGTGTTTCACGAGGGTGAGAATGTGAGGTTGGCCATATATATATACATGTCGGAAAAACGAGAGCTCGGCAGCACGGTGTGGTGTGTGGGGGACACACACCGAGGGCATTGTTTTGTTTTGTTTTGTTTTTTCAAGATAACAGTACTCTATGTCCTCCGTACCATCCTGTTACGAGATATTAATGGACCCTGACACCGCTAAAATTAATTAATATAGGTAAGCAGCTGGTTCTGATCAGGGGTTGTGAGCTTAATATAGAAGACATTCTATATATTTGTATTTACACCTCAATTTAGATATGTTATCTATCATTGCATGTTTATATGTTAGTATCCGATTGGCGGGATACGGGTGTAAATCCTACGGAATCCCCGGATTCACCCCGTTGTGGGATAAATTTTTCAACAGGTTCTGAAGATTTAGGAGCTTGAAGATGAAGTTCAGGTGGAACCAAAGGAATCAAAGTCATTTGCACTTGGAGATTTTTGGTATTCTCTCACTACAGGAAACTGAGTCATTGGCGACGAGTTATTGGTGACGGCTTTTTTAAGCCGTCGCCAATAATGATAAAAGCGACGGCTAAACTAACGCCGTCGCTAATAATTGGTAAATAGCGACGGCTAAATAAAGTCGTCGCAAATAATGTTTTTGGCGACGGTCGAAGCCGTCGCAATACCCAGAAAACGACCGTGCGGGTTTCTTTCCTCGGAAAACTGGCGACGGCTTGATACGCCGTCGCTACTAATATTAGTGGCGACGGCTTAAGCCGTCGCAATACCCAGAAAACGCCCCGTGCGGGTTTTTTCCTCGGAAAAGTGGCGACGGCTTCATACGCCGTCGCTAATAATATTATTGGCGACGGCCTAAGCCGTCGCCACTAATCCATAGTGACCGTTGAACGGTCGACTTTTGTTGGCGACGGCGAAAGCCGTCGCCAATGTAACAACTTATCCTGTTATTGGCGAAAAAGCCGTCGCCAATAAGTTTGGCTTAAAAAACCCTTGACGCCTTCCTTTCTTCCCCCCGCCGCACTCTCTCTCTCTCGTGCTCACCGTCTGGTCCTGCCGCCGCCGCCGCCGGTCGCCGCCGCTCGCCCGGCCGCCGCCGTCCTCGCCGCCGCCGCCGGCTTGCCCCCTCCCTGCGTAGGTCACCTTGTGGGGAGAGCTACCTCCGTCACCGCCGTGGGTGTCGCCGGCTCCGCCGCCGCCGCCTCCTTTGTGCCAGATTTAAACCCTACTTAGGGTTAATCGAACCTCCTTTGAGGTATACATCTTCAACAAACGAATTTTTGTTTAATTTTTTTATATACATCACAAAGCATATATGTGCCAAATAGCCCTAACAAATTAATAGGTTAGGACCTCCTCAAACCAATTATGTAGCACCTTGATCACTTTAATTATTTAGGAGATAGAACAAAGGTAGATAGGTGCATAATTTATTTAATCATGGAATTAGCCTTAGAATAATATTTCATAATGCATTTGAGAGAAATACACAAGGGTAATGCCCATTTACATATAAATTCCCTTTAATTTTACTGACATTTTTAGAGCTTGGTAGCATTAAATCATATTTAACCCATAAAATTCCGTAATAATAATTATTTTACATAACTAATATGTTTAGAATATTATTAATGTATTATTTGAATTTATTGGCATGATTGAACATGGATAACTCATCATAAATAGTAGTTTGGAGTTGGACAGCATAGGGTGCGGCCTTGAAGGCTAGACCCTTCTAACTATCGTTTTTGTATAATTTTTTGTTTCTGTTTTAACTTAATATAACAAATCTGAATTCTTAGTTTTCATGTCTAACTCTTCGTTTGTGATAAAAATATTTAATTGGTATGTATAAACATTTATTGTTCAACAACAAGTCTAATTTTGATCATTTTATCTCTTTTTCGAAACTTCAATCGAGATATACACTTGAGAGTTTCTTCTTTCGGTGGAGGTTCGGTTATATATTGATTTATTTATTAAATTAACATTTCTTCATTGTATTTCAATCTTTTAACAAATTAAGATGAGTAACTTAGACAAATCATGGATGCATATTCCTAATAGATTAGATTCTAGATATATTGAAGGGATCGAAGAATTTTTAAACTATTCTTTTCATGATTCTAGAATACAATTTAGACATGGACAACATAACGATCTAATACAGTGTCCTTGTAAAAAATGTTGTAATACATTTATTTTTAAAAGAAATGTTGTCAAAGAACACCTAATATGCAATGGTATGTGGTTAAATTATTAAAAATGGATATGCCATGGTGAAATTGAAGTTAATATGATAAATGAGGACATTTCAATTTTAAATGAACCACAAGATAATTATGTAGATGATGAGGTAATGGAAATGTTACAAGATATTCAAAATAACGAATCTTCTATTCGACATAATGAGGAAGAACACAATGAAGATAATTTTTAATATTCCAAATTATTAAAAGATTCTGAAACACCTCTATATGAAGGTGTTAAAAATGTATCTAAATTAAAATTTATATTAAAGTTGATTCAACTTAAGTCCATTAATGGTCTCACTAGAAAATGTATGGATATGATATTATCTTTATTTAAGGAAGTCTTACCTAATGGGGCATGTGTTCCCGATAATTGGTATGAGCTTAAGAAATTAGTTAAGGAATTGGGACTTACTTATGAGAAAATTCATGCATGTAAAAATGATTGTATTCTATTTTGGAAAGAGAATAAAGATAAAAATGTTTGTCCATATTGTAACACCTCCAGATATAAAAATGATCCTAAAAATTAAAATAAAAAATAGCACAAAAAATTTTACATTATTTTCCATTAGGAGTTAGATTGCAGCGTTTATTCATATCGTCCAAAATCTAAGTCCCTCAATCCGAACCCGGATTGCCCGATCGGAACCCGGAACGGGACTCGGATTGGGCAATCCGGCCTCGGATTGGCCAAAAAATCTAAGTCCCTCAATCCGAAGCCGAATTGCCCGATCGGAACCCGGAACGGGCCTTGGATTGGGCAATCCGGCCTCGGATTGGCCAAAAAATCTAAGTTTCTCAATCCGAAGCCGAATTGCCCGATCGGAACCCGGAACGGGCCTCGGATTGGGCAATCCGGCCTCGGATTGGCCAAAAAATCTAAGTTTCTCAATCCGAAGCCGAATTGCCCGATCGGAATACGGAACGGGCCTCGGATTGGGCAATCCGGCCTCGGATTGGCCAAAAAATCTAAGTTTCTCAATCCGAAGCCGAATTGCCCGATCGGAACCCGGAACGGGCCTCGGATTGGGCAATCCGGCCTCGGATTGGCCAAAAAATTTAAGTCCCTCAATCCGAAGCCGGATTGCCCGATCGGAACCCGGAACGGGCCTCGGATTGGGCAATCCGGCCTCGGATTGGGCAATCCGGCCTCGGATTCGCTAAAATTTTTTTATTGCACAATTAGAAGCCGGGATTGCTGCCTAATATTTTTATGTGACAGATGAAGAGAATTTTCAAGAAAGTCGTAGGACATCTCGGACTTCTACACCATCCGAGGGCGGTGGAACTCGGGGTCAATCTCGGGCATCTAGGGATCGACCTTCCACCTCCAGGGGTGTTGCTTCCGAGCCAGTTAGGGAGGCACCCCATGAGCCTAGTCCATCTCGGACTCCTTCTCACCTGGTTCCGACGACGCCTCCTACAGATGGTAGTAGTCCATCTTCCCATGCTTCAAGTAAATATTTGAATAAATGCTAGTAAAAAGTTTTCTTTAAAAATCTTCGTTGTCTAATTGTAATTTTTAATTTATACTTAACTAGCTACATCGATTAGACGTGGGAGAGGTCCGAAAGGCCATCGGTGTGCGAACACTTGGCCCCGATGAGTCCTACAACGTCGTTCTAGTAGGAGGATCCGGCGTTGGATCACATGGACAGGAGTTTACCTCCTACTTAGGACTAATGAACGAGTTCATTGCGATTTGTGGGAGCATAATTACATGGCTCTACCGCGAGAAAAAGGATGCCATATTCTCGTGATTTAGAGGTAACATTCAAGTAGCTTCATCTTATTTAAATTTTGGTGAACTTTTTAATCATTTTTATATTAATGCAAAGCAACATTTTACCTTTGAGCGGAATCCTCAATCGGATGCACGAGATATTAAGGCATATGGGAGATATGCAAAGAAAACAAAGAAATCATTTGAAAAGAAAGGTAAAATATAATTTAGAATGTAAATTCGAGATAACCAATTTTTTGTTAACAATATTTGTGTACAGTATTTTACAGGACGATCAAATGAGGAAGCTCGTGCAACATTCCTCCACAGTGCAACGAGGAACAATGGCATCATATGTGCCATTTATGGAGTCAAGATGATGCTAGAGTAACTCAAAATTTTATTTCCTCTTATAATTAGATCCTATTCTTTCCATTTGCATTTTTTTAATGTTGTTTCATTTGTATATATATATGTAGGCATTGAGTGAAAAGAATGCCGGTAATAGGCGGCAATTAACAATGCCGTACAGAAGAGGAAGAACAAATATACACCAGTTAGAAAGAGACTTTGTAAGTAGTCAAAACTTAAAATTTGATATTAGTTGATTTTTATTCTGTAATAACTTTTATCTTTTTTTTTAATTTTTTGGTAAGGTACGAAAAGAAGGTCGACCTCCAACTCGTCCGAAGGTATTCCAGATGAGTCAAACGCATGAAGAACTCGATGGAGCAGTCATTTGGGAAAATGACCAAATTCGTCTTATGATGGTAATTATTGATTATCATAACCTATTTTTCTTTATAATCCACAATTCATCACAGTAGGATTTTAATTTTTATTCATATTATTTATTGAAAAATATGCAAGAATTGATGAATCCCCCAGCATCCACTACAGGAAATAAGGTCATTAGCGACGGCTGACCGCCGTCGCTACAAATACAAAAGCCGTCGCCATAAGGCAATAGCGACGGCTTTTCCGCCGTCGCAATCATGTCGCAAATAAGCCCGTCGCCAATTTTAATGGCGACGGCTAATGATAAGCCGTCGCTTTTAGTATTATTTACGACGATTAACGCCGTCGCAATTAAGTTATTAGAGACGGCTGAAACCGTCCCTCATAAAGTTTTTAGCGACGGAACTAAGCCGTCGCAAATAAATTTAAACCCGTAATAGACATTAGCGACGGCTATCAGCCGTCGCTAATACCCAATTTACAGTCTCGGCAACACCCGCGGGGGTGCATTTTCTGGTTTTGCGACGGCTTAGAGCCGTCGCTAATACCCCCGTGGGGGTGCATTTTCTGGTTTTGCGACGGCTTAGAGCCGTCGCTAATACCCAATTTACAGCCCGGCACCCGCCGGGGTGCATTTTCTGGTTTTGGGACGGCTTTGAGCCGTCCCTATTACATTAATAGCCGTCGCTTAAACGAACTTTAGGGACGGCTGAGAGGAGCCGTCGCAAATAACTTACAGTTTTTAAAAATTTTTTTTTTTTTCGCACAATTGTATTCTCGTAGCAAGACCTACATACACAAATAATTTGTCAGTTTGCCCGATCGAAGCCATTAACATTTATTCATACATAATAAGCACTGACATTCTTTAATAAGAAAAGTACATATTTATAAAACGTATCATTACACAACAACTATCTCAAATACAAAGAAATAATAAAATAGAGAGTAAAGTCTCTCACTCATCCTCCCCAAAAGAACGCTCATCGTCTTCTGCGTCCTCGTCATCGTCCTCCTCCTCCTCGTCCCCCCGTGCGCCTCTATAGCCTTGAGTTGGCCTCGAACTAGACGGATCTGCAGGTGGGAGCCTACTGTTTAATTGGGCTAACATTTCTTGTGTTAGCCGTGTCATCGACTCTTGAAACTGTTGACGTTAAGCGTCCAGTTGTTGTTGAAGCGAGTCGATCATCGAGTTTTGTTTCTCGATTTGTATAGCTTGAGCATCGACTTTGTCCACCAACTCCTGGTAGCCCGGACCCGCAGAGGTACTCGCACCTCCACTGCATACACCATACCAGGTGTTCCGGGTCCGTCCTCTCCCCCACATCGGATCCGTCCCGGCCCGTCTCTGCCGAACACGGTGATAAATGCATCCTCGCGAGAGAATGGTGCTCGGAGTTCCGAGCATCTGATTCCTCTGACTGGGGGACATTCATCAACTGGCGCATCTCATCCTATATAATGTAAATATAAAGTCAGTTGTTATATGAAATAAAAATTGTCTAATGTTGATACAAATAAACATATTGCGTACCATAACTTGACGACTTTCCTCGTTGCACCATACGAGGGATCCATCATCTGCCTCTTTCGTTTGGGTCATCTCGAAAACCTCTGGACGGGTAGGACGACGCCCTTCTTTGTTTGTCTGTTAAGAGAAAACATTATGAACACATTAGTACTATTATCGAGATATACAATAGTGAATAATAAAAAAAATTATAAACTTACAAAATCAATCTGCCGCTGATGAATGTTGGTTCTACCTCGCCTATAAGGCATGCTCAAATTAACCCTGTTTGTTTTATTCCTTTGGCTAAGTGCCTACAAACAAGTTCATAACACATTAGTTTTGTTAAGATAAGCTAATAAAATGAGTTATCAAATGTGGATTACTTTTAAATTAAATAAATTATTTACCTTATTGTTGTCCCTCTGCCATATCTCACACATATGACGCCACTGGTCCGGATCGCATTGTGAAGGCACAACGATAAGTGCCTCCTCCAGTGAGCGTCCTGTAAAATACTGTACGCCAAAATTGTATTAGTTACAGTACATAATCGTTTACTAAAAAAATAAATATGAAATTTTTACCTTCTTCTTAAGATGACCCCTTTGTTTTTTTTGCATCTCTCCCATATGTCTTAAAATTTCCGCATCTATGGATGGAGACCGCTCAAATGTAAAATGTTGCTACAGGAAAAATACATAGATTAGTAATTTAAAAGTGAAAAAAAACAAATAAGCTCAAGTACTTTTATTTACCTCGAGGTCTCTAAATATCGCCTCCTTCTTGTCATCTGGAAGGGTCATGTAATCATGTTGCCATAAGTTACAATGTACCCTGTTGCAAATTCCAAGATATGAGGTGAACTCCTGGCCATTCGGGCCTACACCCGATCCTCCAATGACCCGGACGTTCAATGTCTCCCCAGGCGCTAATGTCCGCACATTATACGCCTTTGCAGGACCTCTTCCACGTCTAGCAACTGTAGCTGCATGCCAAAAATTTTAACACATTTAAAAATTGATATTTATAAATCTACAAAATATAAAAAATTGATATTTACGGAGGCGGAAGAAGATGGACAGTCTGTAGGGGGCGTCGCCGTAGTAGGGCGAGTGTCAACCGCCCGGGATGGTACACCTGATGGCATCGCATCCTGGGTAGGCTGAGATGGGCCCTGAGAACCACCGGCCTGATCGGTGTATCCACCGGCTGTCCCACTCCTCGATGTACGTCGACTATTGCTAAATTTCTTCATCTGCAATATAATCTTTAAAATTGCAATCCGGCCTCGGGGTGGGGTGTTATGCATTTTTCCAAGCTAACCGGCCGGTTTGCCCGATCCAAGCCGGAATCCGGCTTCGATCGGGCAAACCGGCCTCGGGTCGGGCAAACCGACCTCCTACTCAAATTTGATGAATACCCATCCGGCACTCGAATGCTCTTTACAAATTCGAGTATGCGAGTCTTTTGTGCGTTACTCAGCTTATAGATAGCATCTGAAAACCTAGATGAACTCTCATGTGGATGTAACTCTGGACGAATTCCTAACTCTACCAATAGGGGTGTTCACTCATCGGGCTGACCCGATGACCCGAACCGAACCAACCCATAATTGTCGGGTTGGTTCGGGTCATGCTACAGAATCGGGTTATTCGGTTTTAAAAAAATAAACCGAATAAACCCGAATATCAGGCAGCGTCGAACCAACAAAGCCTCACCAGCACAGCCCGCTCAGACATTTGTGATGGGATCAATCTTGAGAATAATATAAGCAGTGAAGAGCCTGCGATGCGGGCGATATGGGACTAAACGAGTGCTTTCGGCATGTGCTCTCCGGTTGTCCACGTTCACATGTCGGGCGCCGGTATCGGGCCCGATCCGGCCCTTATGTTAACAAGCTTTAGTCCCACATCGCCACTCTCAAGAAAAAGAGGGCTGAGAAATGCTATAAGTAAAGGCTAAAGCTTGTTAGCACCCTTTCATTGTTAGATTAGATAGATTGGATGAGATCCTACGTAGGATCAGGATCCTACTTTAATCTATATCTAAAGGTCATCTAAGATTATTTATTTTTGGGGATAAGTTAATTCTTATTCTTAAATTAATAAAATCAATTTTTCGGTTCAACCCGAACCAAACCGATTTATTTTGGTTCGGTTTGAGTGTTCTCATCGGGTTGGTTTGGTTTGGTGAAAAATCTCTATAAACCGAACCGACCCGACCCGTGAACACCCCTATCTACCAAGTCTTTTCTAGAGTTCAGGTTGTCTTTATCCGATCCGGATAGGTTGAACATATCTAAAATATTGTCACACACATTCTTCTCGATATGCATCACGTCTAAATGATGTCGGACAATCAGCGATGCCCAATATGGCAGTCTTTCAAAGAAGATACTTCTTTTCTTCCAGTTCTTATTTTTTGTCAAATTCTTTCTTAAGCTCTCCAAATCTTTCTTAAATGTTTTTCCGAATCTTACAGGGTCAGTCTCCTGTTGTTGTCTCCACATCTCATGTCCGGTTAGTATCTTTGGTGTACCCCTCTCACACCGGCGACCATCAAATAGATGTCTGTAATGATTCTTTCTCCACCGATGTGATATGGGTAAGAATCGCCGATGTCCTAAATAACATTGTTTTCAACTATGAACTAGTCGAACCGAATTTGTTTCTTCATTACATATCGGACATGCTAATTTTCCCTTAATACTCCAGCCGGAAAGGTTGGCATAACCCGGAAAATCGTTTATGGTACCCAACAATATAGCTCTTAATAGAAAAGTCTCTTTCGCTAAAACATCATGTCTCCAATCCGATCTCCCACAAATTTCTTAACTCTTCCACCAACGGCTGTAAGTATACATCGATATCATTTCCGGGGGCTCTTGGACCCGGTATTAGACATGAAATCATCGTGTTAGCCGCTTTCATACACATCCATGGTGGTAAGTTATAAACCAATGTAACTATAGGCCACACACTATACTTTGAAGACATGTTGCCAAATGGGTTAAAACTATCGGCGGCCAATCCAAGCCGAATGTTGCGTTTTTCTGATGCAAAATCCGGATAAAGTTCATTCACTCTTTTCCAAGCGGGGGAATCTGCTGGATGACGCATTTCACCTCTCGATATATACGAACGTTGCTCACTATGCCATGACATCCACCTAGCAGTGTTTGTTGATCATCTTCCAAGTAGTGTAATATCTTCCATACCACCTTTTTACTCTTATGTTGTTGATCATCTTTGTATCTGGGAGACTCACAATGTGGACAACTAATTCTATGTGCATTCTCTTTCCAAAAGAGAACACAATCGTTCTTACATGCATCTATCTTTTCATAACTAAGTCCTAAGTCCTTAACAATCTTCTTAAGTTCATACCAAGTGTTAGGAACACTTGCATCCTTCGGTAATACATCCTTAAATAAAGACAATATACTACTCATGCATTTTCCAGTCAAACCATTTACTGACTTCAACTGAATCAACTTTAAAATAAATTTTAACTTAGATTTGTCTGTGCATCCTTCATGTAGTGGTGCTTCTGCATCTCTTAATAGCAAGAAATGCTTGTGTGTTTCTATACTTGGTTCGCTTTCATGATGTATAGATGCTCGTTGAATATTTTGAATGTCTTCAAGCATTTCTATTACATCGTCATTTAAATTCTCATGTTGTGCTTCATCTAATCGAACTTCATTAACGATACTTAAACTAGGTTTAATTTCTCCGTGACTTATCCACGTTCGATAATTGGACCATATGCCATCACATATTAAATGTTCTTTAACTACATCTCTTTTTAAAGTAAATGTGTTACAACACCGTCTACATGGACATTGAATCAAAGTTTTGTCTAATCCATGTCTAAATCGAGTCCTACATTCATCGTAAGCATAATCTAAAAATTCTTCTACTCCTTGAAGATACCTAGGACTTAATCGTTAGGAATATCTATCCAAGACTTATCTAAGCTCATCGTCATGTGTTAATATAAATAAAGATATATATGCACAAAAATAAACAATGAGATAAGAAAGTCTCGAAACAAAATAAACACAAACCAAACCACCTCCAAGAGAAGAAAGTCTCGAACGAGAATGTCGTTTGAAACTACCTGAAATAAGAATTAAAGCCGTCATAAGATAAACATATTAATGACATTGAGTTTCATTAAAAAATTCTTATAAATTTTTTATCTTCTACTCTTGTTAAAGAAAAATTCAACTACGTAATAATATGTAACATAATATGTATTTATAATAATATATATTTATAATTGATGTAATATATATATATATTTAAATGTAACATAATATGTAAATAAAGTGGGTCAAATTTTGACAAATTTGGTCAACTAGTTTACCGGTTCGGTTCGGTTTGGGGAGGTGCCGAACCGAACTAAATCGATAAAAAGTTATCGGTTCGATTTGGTTCAAAAAACCAAATAGATAACTTATCAAACCGAATCAAACTATATACATATTATTTTTCTTAATAATAATGTAATGTTTTAAACAATTCGATCCAAGCAGTTCGGTCCGGTTTCATTCGATTTGTGAGCCTTCCGAATCGATGAAATCGAAATAGGGGTTCACACCGAGCCAAAGAAGCCAGATCGTTTAGCTATACGAGTGATCTTTTTGATTCATGCTGACGTATAATTTAAAGAAATCAGCATAATCTAATTATAAAAGTCTTAATACACTACAATACGGCTATTTTTCTAAACAATTTATTACACTAAAATGCTTTCTACTTAATTTGGCATATATCATGATTTCCTAAAAAAATTACATGGTCTCAAAACACACGAGTGCTAGATGATTGACCACACAACTAACCCTAGCCGATATGAAATGAAAGATTTATCAATAAACATCCACTTTTCATAAGACTTTAAAAAAAATTCAAATAGAAACTAATGAATAAAATAATTTCACTTAAAATATATCTTGGAGGATAATGCCGGACGGATGTAGCGAGGGGGAGGGCGCCGGGCGGCGGCGGCGGCGCAGCAGGAGGCGAAGCCGCGGCGGCGCAAGGAGGCGGCGCGGCGGCGGCGGCGGCGCGTCGAGAGCAAGCGGGGGGGAAGAGGGAAGGTGCGCGGGGTTTTGTAAACCCTTAATGTATTGGCGACGGCTGGGCCGTCGCCCGACATTTGGTACGTTTAAGTACAACGGCGACGGCTCGGGCCGTCGCGAAGTGAGTCGACCGTTGAACGGGCGAAAAATTTTATTGCGACGGCTTCGAGCCGTCGCTATTAACTAAGTTGGCGACGGCTATCGGTAGCCGTCGCCATTAACCCGGACCGATGGGTGTTCCGGGTGCATTTTCTGGTTTGGCGACGGCTTAGGCCGTCTCTAATAAGCGATATTGCGACGGTCTCATAGAGCCGTCGCTTATATCTTTGTATTTGTCGACGGCTTTAATAGGGACGGCTTTAGCCGTCGCAATTAACTCTTATAGAGACGGCTTAATAAAGCCGTCGCCATTAAACCGTCCCTAATAACTTTATTTCTTGTAGTGATCTGAATCCTCGGATGCTGGGGTATCACAGCCTCCACTCACCGTGGAGGAAGCTTTCGTATCCGTGTTTGGTAGAGATCGACCAGGACGGATCCGATGTGGTGGGCGAGGTGAAACTCGCCACACTTGGTATGGTGAGTCAAGCGGAGGTGCTTCTAGCTCGACTCAAGAAGTTCGAGAGTTTAGAGATCAGGTGGCGAGACAAGGAGAAATTAATGAACGTTATGAAGAACAAATAACTTCATTGAAACAACAATTGGACAACCAACAGAAATCATTCCAAGATAATTTCGATCGCCTCAATCTGATCATTGAAGGCTTGAGTCAAAGGTTCCCGACTCCTGATGTGCCATCCACATCGGGGCATTCTTCGCCTCAACAAACAGAGGACAGAAATGGCGATGACGACGAGGACTACGAGGATGCCGAGGAGAGTGAAGATGATGATGAAGATGAAGATGAAGAAGATGAATAGATTATGATGTATTTTTTACTCTCTATCAATGTTATTCATATGTATCAAAACATTTTGTGTATGAATGTGATTTTGAATATGGTATGTGAATATGAATTTAAATTTGGTGAATTTCAATTTTGGTATGTTAATGTGTGTTGTTTCATCCTAATTCGGTGTCCGTTCCGAGGTTTGAAACGAGCAATCCGGCACCGAAATTATTAATATAAATCAATTTTTGGATTGGTAGATCCGATTTTAGATCTTTATGAAAGTTTCAAGAATGATTGATTTTCCGGATTGGATCGTATAATTGATCCAATCCGGCCAATCAAATTATTTTTTTTTCAGAAATTTATTATTGGCGACGGCTTTATATAGCCGTCGCCAATAAAGTTATTTGGGACGGCTTTAGCCGTCCCTAATATTGAAAACAGCCGTCGCAATACCAAAGAAATTTCTCTGGTATTGCGACGGCTGTTTTTAATATTCGGGACGGCTGTAGCCGTCCCCAATAACTTTATTGGCGACGGGTATACAGCCATCGCAACACCAGAAAAAAATTCCGGGAAGGCGGTGTGGGGATTTACGCTTGCCATTTGCGGCGGCTTACGTGGCCGTGTAACTACGACTATTATTGGCGACGGATGGTTAGCCGTGGCCAATAAGATTATTTGAGACGGCTTAACCCGTCCCAAATAACTTCATCCGCCGTCTAATCTCCTTATCATTTGCGACGGCTTAAGCGTCGTCCTTGATAAAGTTATTAGCGACGGTATTTTAAGCCGTCTCCAATAAATGGTCGTTTTGCTAATAACTTATGCGACGGCTTACGAGCCGTCGCCAATAAACGTACTAGGGACGGCTTAACAATAGCCGTCGCGAATATTATTGGCGACGGCGTTATTTGCGACGCGTTTGCGACGGCTTTGAAGCCGTCGCTAATATTTATTAGCGACGGCTTTTTGGTTTTTTGAGACGGTTTACAGCCGTTCCTAGTAACCTATTTTCTTGTAGTGTCTACTTAGGTAGATGGTCTTGGTTGTTCTTGAACAAGAGTGTGGTTAGACTTAGAAGTATGGTTCCATTCTCTTATTTTGATGGATCTTATGGAATTAATTGTTTAAGTTTGGGTTGTGGAATTCATGTGTTGGGTTTCATCCCACTGTCACGACGTTGTGTATTTTCGCTACATATTTGTGATTTTGTTAATTAAATTCCGGGTCGTGACA
Source organism: Cryptocoryne crispatula var. balansae (assembly GCA_036172225.1). Lineage (NCBI taxonomy): Eukaryota > Viridiplantae > Streptophyta > Magnoliopsida > Alismatales > Araceae > Cryptocoryne > Cryptocoryne crispatula. Next base: position 9,130,259 of record CM069919.1, on the reverse strand, counting down.
TTTGCGTCCTGGCGACTGCGCCATCTGACAAAAAAAAAAACTACACACAAGCGCGGCCCCCCTTTCGATCGATGTTACTCTCTGCGAGGACGGTCGATTCTCTGCAAGAATGCGTCGACGGAGGGAGAAGAGAAGCAGCCGGTTCTGATCAGGGGTGTCACACACCAGCAGCACCACGGAGGACGGCGAGCGCACAGACGCCGAAGAGGAGAGCCGTGTGCTTCTCTCTCTCTCTCTCTCTCTCTCTCCCGGCCCCGCCCTCGCCGCTCGGCGGAGCCTGCTGCCGACGAGAGACGCAGTCGTCGTCTATGTTTGTTCTATTGATGTGTATGCTGCTGACCAGAAGAAAGGGGCCATGCACACTGCTACACTTTCTCTTACCTACTAACGGATGCCGTCTAAGTAAACAGCCCCAGCTTAAATTTTGGAGGGGTCTGTTTTGACTTATTTCAAAACCTTGAACTGATCTTATTTTCTAGTCTAATTCGGCACATAGTTTGTGGTAAAGTGACGTATTTAAATTGGCTAAAATATTTGTATGTTAATCAGTCTGGTATTGATTTGATGATATATACGTGTATAATATGTTAGTTTTTTCTTCTATCAAGGATTACATAGGAAAAATCAAATGTTAAACCCTGTAAACTTGCATGATTGAATGATTTATCAAGAGATGGGAGAGGAGGGGACGTAAGTTTTGCGGGTTAATTAAGACAAAAAAATAGCTTAAATCTACACATATATCGGTGACCAAATCGGAGGTTAGAGATGTGTTGAGCTCGATCAAACAGAATCTTAATTGGTTTGGAAAGCATCACTTTCGACCACCAAATTAATCAGCTGATTAAATTCCACAAACAATGCAAATTTGTTGTGTCCTATGGAAAATGGCACCCTCCGCAGTCCCCACCCAATCAATGCGCGCTGCCGCCAAGAAGTAATCAACTTCTAATTCCTTTTCAAATCAAGTTCTGAAAACATTTATATATATATAACTCTTAGCTCCAGTTTTGAAAAATAATACGATCTTCTCATACATTAAATTAAGATTGGACGGTCCCCTTCAACGCTATATGGATCTAGTACTCTTCGACGGACAAGATTCTTCGAGTGATCCCAAAGTAGGCAGCAAAGTCATTGTTATATATATGAAAAGTTGAGCGGATCAGAACCCCCTCCCAAGTCCTCCCTGGCATAAAGAATTAAGGGGCGAGAAGTGTCTGTAACGATCGATTAAATTAGTTGACTGGCCCAACAATCGTGCTAATTAAGAGCCTTCCCAGGAGGTCACCCATCCTTAGCTTTCTCCCAACAGAGCACGCTTAACTTCAGAGTTCTTTCAACTCAACCTCCGAAAAATAATTAACCGGTGTTGTTGATAGTCCACTGATTTAATCTTTTAATATATTCACAAATCGGGATATTACAGTGTCCCCCCTCACTCTCCCTCTACTGATCCCCTTCGGCTGTGGCGGACAGAGAAACGTCGTTAAAGTTGACGAGTTGCGGCGTGCAGGGCCACGGCTGTCTGTCTGCCCCTTGCAAGGTCGGACCATGGGATATGTATATATATATATGCATGCGTCGATCCATTGCCGAACACGACGATCACCTCTGCAAATATTCTGTCCCCAGTCTTCCCCGAAAGCGAGATGGAGGGCCCTCGCGGTGATCTCGGTCATACATATCTCCGCACCCCTTAATTTCCGGTGGTGGACCGCAGGATGCCGCCCGGCCGCGGGTTCCATCTCATATCTATCTATCCTGTGGAGGCGTCTGGACGTACGTGAGACCACCGGCGGCCCTTGAAGGACGTACGCTTACTCGTCGGCATCGATCGGCGATCGATCAGGTGGGTCTTTCTCGACGATGGGCCCGATCTCGCCGACGCCGTGCCCACTCGATTCCTCGACGACGACCACCGACGTGGTTCCTGTTTATCTCCTTTATGTTTCTCTCCTCTTCTTCTTCGTCGTCTCCGCCGTCCCTCTTTGACTCCGGAACGGATCAGCGCTGAATTAATAATGTCCTATTTAGTTAGAGTATGCTAATTTTAATATTGTTGTATTATAAAATTATAAAGTGTCAATATCAAAATTGATATAACTGACAATACTTATATATTATATATCATACATCGTTTGCACGGTAAAGTTCAGAATGTATAGATATTGTCGCCAAAAAATCTCTCTAGGTCATTTTAATTTTCCGGTGAAGAGACCGATCACAATCTTCAATTAGAAGTGATCGTAACCACTTTAAGTGACGGTTGAATAATAGTTCGTTATTATTAGCGGGTAAAATGTCAATGTTCTAATCATTTACACTTTTGAAATAGAAAGAGTAAAGCGCAAAATGAACTGTAATTCCGTTTAAGGTCTACTCCAGCCAAAATGTTCACTTAAGGCTCAGTTTTACCAAATTTTGACTATCTTAACTTCATTTTACACAGATCCATCAAGGAAGATGCTAAGTGGTGATGTTAAAAGACTAGTTTACCCTTCTGCCAGCACCATCCCAAGGTGATGTAGAAACCGACGACGTTGGTGATGGCAACCGGCAGGCATTGTGATGGTGACCGAGTAGAATTGCAGAACCCAGTCGACCTGTTAGCGCAAGATACAAGCGTGCCCTGCAAGGAAGGAGAGAGCTCTGGAGAACCAATGGAACAGGAGACGTTTGAGCAATGCTCGGGGGTGTGTGTTCCAACTAGAGCACACCTTATATTTATAATTGGGTTACAATGCAATGCGCATGATACTGCGGATGGGAATAATTGTCCCTGCAATATCAGAGGCGACGAAAAAGCTGGACAGTACAAAAGAAGAAAAAAACAGAAAGTTGGTGGTGCGGATACTGCCAACATCCTCGGTACCTTCTGGAAGATGGTTAGGAGAAATGTAATTACATTTGTAATTTAATTTAACATCCCCCCTCAAGTTGGTGAGTCCAATTTTCTCACAAACTTGGATATCAAGTATTTGTATTGATCCTTGTGAAGGGCCTTAGTGAACATATCTGCTATTTGCTCCTTTGTGTGAACATGCTTGGTTTCAATCAGGCCAATTTTAATTCTTTCTCTAATGAAGTGACAATCTATTTCGATGTGCTTGGTTCGTTCATGGAAAACAGGGTTTGAAGCAATGTGAAGTGCAGCCTTGTTATCACAAAATAATCTTGCAGTCCCTACCTTGACATTTAAATCTTCAAATAGATATGAGAGCCATTGAATTTCTGCTGTAGCTGCTGCCATTGATCTATACTCTGCCTCAGCTGACGATCTGGAGACTGTGTATTGTTTTTTTGTTTTCCATGATACCGGATTCTGTCCTAAGAACACTATGTATCCAGTTGTTGATCTTCGGGTCACAGGACAAGAACCCCAATCCGCATCAGCATACACATTCAAATTCAAGGCAGATTGAGAACTGAAAAATATGCCTGAGTCTGGATTAGACTTTATGTATCTCACTACATTCATGGCTGCAGTCATGTGGATCTCCTTGGGGTCTGTCATGAACTGTGTTAATAAATTGACAGCAAAGAGTATGTCGGGTCGTGTGACAGTTAGATAAAGCAATCTCCCAACCAATCTCCTGTATTTTCCAGGTTCTGTCATGTTTGGACCGTCAATGAAGAGGCTGTGTTTTTGCTCTACCGGAATGGCAAGAGGTTTGGCATCATGTAATCCACAATCTTGAATGATATCAATTGCATATTTCTTTTGATTCAGAAATATTCCGGTACTCGATCTGGCTATCTCTATTCCCAAGAAATACTTCGGCCTTCCCAAAGTCTTGATTCTAAACACTCTTTTTAATTCGGAAATGACAAGATTAATATGATTTTCATCATTCCCAACTATGAGAATGTCATCAACATAAACTAGGATCACAACTAATTTGCATTCTTTCTTGTGAACAAACAAAGAGTAGTCAGATTTGCTTTGAATGAATCCTTGTTCACAAAGAGTACCAGCCAGTTTTGAAAACCAATTTCGCGAAGCCTGTTTTAAGCCGTATAAGGATTTTTCCGCTTGTGGCTGGTTTGTAGCCAGGAGGTAGTCTCATGTATATTTCTTCAGACAGGTCTCCATGGAGGAACGCATTTTGGACATCTAGTTGATGCATTTCCCATTTCATAACAGCAGCCATAGAAAGAACACATCTAACAGTGGTTAGCTTGGCCACGGGAGCATATGTATCATGATAATCCAACCCTTCCAATTGAGTGTAGCCCTTTGCAACTAATCTAGCTTTATATCTAGATATAGTCCCATCCGAATTGTATTTAATTTTGTAAACCCACTTACAATCTATTGCCCTTTTGTTTTGAGGTAATGGCATAAGTTTCCAGGTTCCATTTTCTTCCAAGGCTTTTAGTTCAATTTTCATGGCATTGACCCATTGGGAATTTGATTTTGCTTCATAATACGTAGCTGGTTCTGTTTCTCTCATTAAACTGCTTAAAAATACTTTGTGTGCAGCGGAATAATTTGGACATGCAAAGAACCTTTCAAGAGGGTAATTCTTACTTGGACTTTCTGTCTTGACATTTAAACTTGTAACATAATCCTCCAGATATCTTGGAGGTTTCCTGGTTCTTGATGGTCTTTGTTCACTGGTTCCTATGTCTTCATCATGTTCACCATCTTCAATTGGTTCCATGCCTTCTTGTTCCTCGACCCTTTCCAGGGTGGTGCCTTCATTTTGTGTGTTATCTGCAGGAAGAGGAGTAGGTACATCAGTGTTGGGTGCTGTGTGTGTAGTTATGGTGTCCTTTGTGGCGAGAGGAAATTGTTTTTCATGGAACACCACATCGCGGCTGACAAAGGTCATTTCAGTTTCTAAGTCCATAACTTTGTATCCTTTTTGACTTGGAGGGTATCCCAAAAACACACAGGTCTTTGCTCTTGGCTCCATTTTGTCTGAATTTAGGTGTGAGGTTGAGGCAAAGCATAGACAGCCGAAAGCCTTGAGGAGAGTATAATCTGGCCTTCTCTTTAGTAACATCTCATAGGGAGTTTTATTCCCTATCTTCTTGGAAGGTAACCGGTTAATCAAATAAGCTGCAGTAAGGACACATTCATTCCAAAAAACAATGGGTATGTTGGATTGAATTTTTAAAGCTCGGGCCACCTGCAGGAGGTGCCTATGCTTCCTCTCAGCTATCCCATTCTGCTGGGAGGTATACACACATGTTTTTTCATGAATAATCCCATTCTCAATAAGATATCCATCAAGTTCTTTGTTGCAAAATTCAGCACCATTGTCACTCCTTATCTTTTGAACATTTTTACCAAATGTCCTAAACACATGATTAATAAAGAACTTGATATAACCGGCCACATCATATTTCATTTTCAAGATTTATTTCCAGGTGAACCATGTGTGGTCATCCACAATAGTAAGAAAAAATCTAGCCCCTGTTTTAGCCATTACATGATAGGGTCCCCAAACATCGCAAAGAACCAAGGCAAAAGGTTCATTGCTTCGACTATTACTTACAGGAAATGGAAGCCTAGTTTGCTTAGAGAGAGGACAAGTGTAACAATCAAAAGAAGGCTTTCCTATGTTGAGCTCCTTGCAAATCCGCTGCAGCTTTTCCATTGAAGGGTGTCCCAACCTCTGGTGCCATAAGTAGTGATCCAAGCACTGAGCCGCCATGCAAAAAATCTCCTGGTCGATGTAGTATAGCCCATTGGATTCAATGCCCACTCCAATCCTCTTCTTCGAATCTAACTCCTGGATAATGCAGTGGTTAGGATAGAAGGTCACAGAACATTTACAACTCTTGGTCAGTTTACTAACTGAGAGTAGATTGTGACTAAAGGAAGGTGTGTGATACACATTATGCAAACAAATATCCTTGTTTAATTGTGTGGAACCAGTATCCGAAACCTTAACAGTTTCCCCATTAGGTAATTTAATACCTGCTGTGTGTCCTTGCTGAGCATTGTGCTGTTGGTTCAAGGGAGTGGAAGAGATGTGAGCAGTGGCCCCGGAGTCTAGGACCCAAGTACCTTTGTCTGAGTTCAAGATGGCATTAGCTTGCATAGGTTTCTCATTACAGCTGATTCCTAGCATCCTGGCTAGATTAGCAAATTGGTCTTCTGTAAGCCCATGATCTGCTGTTTTTTTTCCTGGTGACTTCTTGGCATTCTTGTCTGGGTATCCGTTTAATTTATAGCATTCCTCCCTTGTATGTCCAACTACATTGCAGTAACTGCAGCGTGGAGCATTGAGTTTGTAACACTGATTTCTGTGATGTCCGGCTATGTTGCAGTGTGTGCACCATGGCCTCTTGTCATTCCCTCTGTTATATACATTCTTAGTGACTTGACTGTTTCTGATCATCATGGCTGAAGCATCTCCCATCGGATTGATTTGGACTTGCCTTTGTGACTCATCCTGTAATACCAATGCATATGCTCGACTGACAATAGGTAGTGGATCCATCAGTAAGATGGTACTCCTTACAACCGCAAAACTCTCATTTAGCCCCATAAGGAATTGCATCAATTGCCTTTTTCTGTTGTGCTTATCTTCATCCGGGTCTATTTGCCCCAATTCATCCCAAAGTGACTTCATGGTATTGTAGTATTTGGTGACGGAATCACTCCCTTGCCTGGTCAAGGTGATGGCTCTCTCAAGATTATAGATCCTCGGTCCAAGGGCAGGAGAATACCTTTCCTTTAAATCATTCCAAACCTCATATGCTGTCTCCAGGTACAAGACAGTGGTAACTATGTCCTTGTGGATAGAATTCAATAGCCATGAAAGAACCATGTTGTTGATCCTTTCCCACAGTCCATACGTTGGATCTGTAGGCGTGGGCTTGACGATGCTTCCATTGACAAACATCAGTTTGTTTTTGGCTGAGAGCGCAATGGTCATGGCTCTCTGCCATGGGATATAATTATCCCCAACAAGTAAGACAGAAACCAGGGTAATACCTGGGTTATCAGATTGCTGTAGGAAGAAGGGATTCTCCATGTTCGTGTTGAGATTTCCAGCGTCAGCTTCCCCTTGTGCAGTGGATGTAGACCCTTCCATGAGGATAATGAGAACCTGCTCTGATACCAAGTAGAATTGCAGAACCCAGTCGACCTGTTAGCGCAAGATACAAGCGTGCCCTGCAAGGAAGGAGAGAGCTCTGGAGAACCAATGGAACAGGAGACGTTTGAGCAATGCTCGGGGGTGTGTGTTCCAACTAGAGCACACCTTATATTTATAATTGGGTTACAATGCAATGCGCATGATACTGCGGATGGGAATAATTGTCCCTGCAATATCAGAGGCAACGAAAAAGCTGGACAGTACAAAAGAAGAAAAAAAAATAGAAAGTTGGTGGTGCGGATACTGCCAACATCCTCGGTATCTTCTGGAAGATGGTTAGGAGAAATGTAATTACATTTGTAATTTAATTTAACAGACCGGAAGCCGACGGCGGTGGAGACAGTCGTTGCCCTAGATCGCTTCCCCACGTCGTGTCTGCCTCGCGAGATGCCATTGGGTGACCATCAGGTTGAGTCCGATTGAACATCAGAAAAATGGACTTGTCATCAAAGAATTCGATGAAAATAGATATCACGTTATATAAATTTGGTCAATAAATTATGTGTTAAATTGGATTTATTAATCGGATCCCTAATTAAAATGTTCAAGAGTAAATTATTGTTTAGTACAACTTGTTAGTGACGCTAATCATTTAATCATCTTCGATCATAATTTATTGAATCGTCATTAAGATTGTAACCGCTTCTAAGAGTAGTCAGAGACTGACATCGTTCTCCTCGTCAGAAGAACTCAAGTGATCAGAACACAGGACATCAAGTATAAACTAATGTCAACAATTTCTTCGAAGGGTGCATGCACGTGGGTCTGGCATACTTCGCGTCCCAGCATCGATCCAAGGCAGCGCCCCGTCAGGTCTCACTCGCAGGCCGAGCCCTCCGACAACGACGGCCGCCGCCCACGAGAGGACAGCTGCTCTGTCCGACCGTGTTTAAACACGCCTTCAACGCCGAAAGTCTCTGCTCGGCACGCCGGACACGACCGCGCCGTTCGGCGCCAGCGTCGTCTTCTTCCCCCGCCGTGGGGTACGTACCAGGGGTTAGGGTTAGGGTTAGGGTCTGGGAACGGACACAGTCGGTGAAGATTCTCTCCTCGTGTGCCCACCCCCCCCCCCCCGCACGCGCACGCAGACCACCGTCAAGCGGCGTGTAGCACGAGTCCACGCCACACGTGTACTCGTCCGAGGTGCCGACCCAGAATCCAGCTAATCAATACGCTGATATTATGTTATTGCCTGCGCTGCCCCCGAGCAGTCGACGTCCCCGTACGAGCGAGCAGCAAGAGTGGCGGACCGTCGGGCACCGGGGAATTTCTTCGCCGTCTCCTTGCGTCCTCGGATGGCTGGAAGATTTTGGGGGCTTCGTTAACCGCCGGGGGAGTCCTGCAATCACACGTTCCCGAGGGCGAGGGTCATCGGAGCTCCATGCCCTCGTCTCGAGGAGGCCGGCGACCGCGCCTCTCAAACGCGGCGACCACCGCACGCCGGAGCGCCACCGAACGGAAGAGCCCCGAAACCCATGCAACGAAATCCGACGTTGTTCGGTACGATGCTACACGCACGTGCGTCCCCCCCACTACGTACACGTACGCACGTGCGTGTACCCCTGGGTACTCGAGACGTCTGGCATCGAGATGAGACCAAGTGCGGATCCTTCGAGATTTTTAATCAGGTTTTATCAGTTGGGTCCGTGAGGGACGTCTTTGTTGTTGTATCTCCAGAGGCAATGCCCTCTGAAGCACGAGTTATGATCAGCTCTGGTCTCGGTCTCTAATAAAAAGTGGTGACGATCTCACACCATAATGTGACGAATAATTAAGTTAATAAAATATCAATAGTTATTCAACTCTTTTCAATAACGAATTAACAATTTTGTAAGTCGTTGTTGATTTGTTTTCGATGTCTTGCTAACTCATTACTGAAAATTGTTAAAGCATTACCGTCGGGTAACAAGATAGTAAGAAATTGATAGTGATTCAACCTTTGTCGGTAACAACTCACTGAAATTGCTACTGAACCATCACTTAAATGATTTGAAATTGTGGCTATTTTTGATCTAGAAATAAGGCTACTCCCTCCACCCATACATTTTTTGCGACGAAGTTATGTCCAAAAATATTTAAAACAGATAAACATTTTAAAGTACCATGTTTGGCGATATATAAATATATATATGGGAAGACAAAAAGAGTGGAGCTTTTGCTTAAAAAGGTGGGACACCACGAAGAAATTAAGATCTCACTTCTTTTGCTTTTGTCTAAGAAGAAATTCTATATAAGATATATTTTTATACTGATTGTCAAACATCCATATGATAAATTTTGCGAAAGAAATGCATTTTTATAACAAAAATTCAATTTTACATATATTGATCGAAATAACAGCCCATAAGCTTATAAATCTTAGCCAAGTTGCTGCACCTCATTCTTGAATATCAGCCCTTCAATTAGCCTTGCACTTTTCATCCAGGACCCAATGTTTGATTATGTAAATAGAGGCCGGGTTCCCTCCACCGGACAGTGGAGGAAACTCTCTCCACCTCTCTTACAAACGTCCCATCAAAAAAGTTAAATTAGTTGGGTTTGATGAAGAGAATTCCCTCGACCTTGCTTACAAACGTCCCGTTGGAAAGGTTAAATTAGGTGGGTCTGGCGAAGAGAATTCTCTCCGTCTTGTTCACAAACATCTCGTCGAAAAGGGTAAATTAGGTGGGTCCGGTGGAGGAAACTCTCTCCATCTCTCTCACAAACGTGTTATCGAAAAAGGTTAAATTAGGTGGGTCCAGTGAGGGAGTTCTTTCCATCTCTTTCACAATCGTTCTATCAGAAAATGATTTAACTCTTTTGATAGGACATTTGTGAGAGAAATCACCATTGATTTGATTGATGAGACTCAGCTAATTTAACTTTTCTAACGGGACGTTTATGAAAAAAGTGGAGAGAGTTCTGTTCACAGTCTGTTGGTGGGAACCCGGGCTGTGTGCTGTTGAGGGGTACAAATGGATTGTTAATCAGGCTTGGGCTGACCCATCTCGAACCCGACCCAGCTCACATAAACAAATATTATGTATGCCCTTTCTTGACTATGAAAAATGGGTTTGAAACCTTGACGCATCGTCCATTATTCAATTCGAAATGGGTTGGGTAACTTTCTTCTTCTTCTTTTTTTGCAGTATGCTGTATCTTCTGTTCAACTGTCAGCTTGGGCAAGCATTTTTACTTTATATAGAGAGATATATAATTGGTAGAAGAAACAAAACTTTTACATTCACTTATTATAATCCCACTCACGCTTTTGGTAAATGTGTCTCAAAATATATGTATTTACATATATCATGTTATTTTTAATTCTTAATTCTTAGATCAAGATATTACCAATCAGTTATCATCTAACCAACCAGGGCATTAATTAGCTATCAAAATTTCCTGATGTTCGCGTAACACATTAGCATATGAGATGTGAGTCTTGGTCTTCAGATTTAAGATTTCCGTATCATCCAACACCACCGCTAATTATCATCAGGGGTGTTACACGGTGGTTGGATGCGGAGGTGCTTCACCAAGAAACACGTCGCTCTCTGCTCGGCACATCGACACGGTGAAGTACGTACCGCTGTTAACGATTATTCCATTGATTGGTTTGATGATTGCGGTAATCAGTAAACTCGCTCCTCGTCAGAAAGTTAGTCATTGTTAGACTATACTCCCGACAACGTACTTTTATGATGCGTTTGGTCCTACTTTTGTAAATCTTTTTCTCCCTTGAAACTAAAATTAAGATCACAACGCGCGTGACTCGGACGTCTCTTATGATGGCCTTCACGGTTTTCATAATCGGTCACCACGGGGAAGGATAGTATTGGCCGACGAATCATTGGTGACGGTTTCAAAGAGCCGTCGTCGATGCCACTATCGGCGACAGTTGCTTGAAAGCCGCCGCAAACATCTAGTAAATTGGCGGTAACTTCCTGAGCTGTCGAAAAAAAATATACTAGGGCGGGTCTCTGCCGTCGCGAATGGAAGAAGTCGTTTGGTTAGATGTGATAACAAAATAAAAATTTTGAGACCACGTATAATTTACCTTCTCCTTTTTTTGCCTGAGAAAAAATATCTCTAAATTTATGTTTTTGTAATGACTGTCCAATATCTTTTTTAACAACTTTTTTGTAATAACAAGCTCTATGAAACACCCCATGAGGCCCTCATGCACAGGATGGGCCTTTTGGGCTTAACGGCAAGCTTATCAGGCTGGAGAAGTGCAAGACTGATCCGTGCATGAATAATAAAACTAATAGGATTATAAATACTAGTGGTAAAACATTTTTAATTAAGTTCAATATAAATATGTAGGTTTCTAAAAACAGACCTTTTCGCATCTTATTTCTAAGTTGCAACTACACCGAAAACACATATCGTTACTAGCAATTTGGTTTCCTATGGTCATGGATCATTTAAGCCTCGGTTTATTTAGGTCAATTGACAAAAAAATCAACTCATATGTATCAAACTTTAATAGCAAGCACACATAACAAATCATTATAATACTAACAAATATTTTATTTAAATATAAATATACTAATACTCTTAATTTACGAAGTAGTGTTATATATAATTAAAAATGATGAATTATGCATTTTAAATTTTAATTTAATATCAGTAGTCTGTAGGCTACTATATGCTTTAAGCATTATTACAGGTTCCCACAAAAGCATGCAAACTACGCAGCTTAATTTTGTAGCATTCCAAATTCGACTACATTTTCATACTTGCCCTATATTTTCTTACATGAATTTTCTTCCATCATTGATGTGGTTTAAGACATGAAAGACATTATCTTTTTGCACCTTGAAGTTTGACATAACCAGTATGTTGAACTTAGATCGCCGATGTAGATCGATCTAGATCTTGTTGTCTCACCATGAACCATGGAACTGTTGGCATACATTACTATGGTAACTTACATGATACAAGATTTATTAACATGATAAGTTAAATAATACTTTATAAACACCTCTCTCTAAGAATATGTTAAGACTTTAAATCCACCAACCACTAATAACTTACAAGCTGACTTGGAAAGAACACTAAGATCCTATTTGATAACGTTATCAAACATCTCTATCACTCTCCATTTTAAAATTGATATTGTTTGACTAATAGTATCAATTTTAAAATTTGTAGTTCAAATAAAACATACAATGTGATAATAATCTAGTATCATTTTTGATACTCTACCCAAATAGACCATACAGTAAATCTATTATTGGAAGTAGTCTTAAAGATGGATGACTTTTTGGGAGGTGTTCAATTATCATGGTTGTTAGGCAAGCTAGCTAGGTCAATTGATTGTTTTATGACATCATAACAAAGATTCAGCAGGATAGCCAATTGTAACATGTCTAGATATGTTATATGTCACACTTGACGAAAGTGTCAATATTTTTCATGCTAAGAATAATCTTGAGGTTGAAATGAAAAAAAATGAAGTTAAATGTGTTTTGTCCACAGTAATTTTAGGATGAGTGATTTCCAAAAAAACTTTGAATTAATGTGATTGTTGGATCAATCAAATAATTTGACAATTAAATACTTGATCATCCACTTAGAACTCGGCTTGAACGTGGACATGTGTATGCATATATACATATATCTCGGGTTGCCAATGCCCTAGTTTTCGAACTAAAAATTCATACTATATTTTCATTATATATTATAAAGGAACGAATCACATTTATGTGAAAAGGTACATTTTAATAATATATTATAATATAATTAAAATTTATAAATGCTATAAAATAATAATAAATAAATTATTCATATATGTTTATGAAGAGTTCTTAGATCAAGTAGGTGAGGCGACATCAATTAATTTTGGGTGATAGATTACTATGGCCACATAAATGCGATTTTGGAAAGGTTCTTACCATGCAATGGGTTTGACAAAAACAAAAAAAAAACTGTGCTATTTGTGATTTATGTTATTGTTGGACAAGGAGAGAATAAAGTTGGTAATCACAACAAAATAATATTGTACTCATCATACAATAAAGTTGGTAATCAAATGAAGGTCAGAGAATTTTTAAGAGCAATCAAACAGAACATGTTCTAGGAGGCGCTGAAGCTCCTGCCTCAAACTCAATGCTTGACAGTTGACGCGGTAGCATAAACAGAACATTTTAAAGTCTGCGACATGGTTCTTCAAAGTATATAATAGGGATAAGTAAAGAACATTTTAAAGTCTGCGTCATGGTTTGTCATAGTATATATAATAGGGGTATCTAAGTAAAGAACGTTATAAATAAAAAAAAGCTGTTTTTTTTTCTTTGTGTTTTCGGAATCAGATAATCGGGGCCCCCAACGGCTAACGCCGCGCTCCCGGCCTCACAATCGCCGTACCCCGCACTGCCTCCACCCTGTTCTGCGCATATAAAGGAGCCCGGAGATCACCGCCATGGCCTCCGGCGAGGAGCTCCTCCGTTGCCGTCCCACCCACACCACACGGGTGAAACGTCGCACGATGGCTGCAGCAGCATCGGCGGCCGCGCTATCCGCTGCCTCGCCATTTCCCGGCAGGACCAGACCGAGTCAAGTTTTCCTTCCCGCCCGAGCCACCTCGGGGGTCGCTCCACCTTCTCTTCGATTCAGGTGCCCCTCTGCTGCGTGGCCGTCTCACCGGCTGATCAGTGTCGGGTGGGAGCGTCTCAGCGTGAATGCGTCGGCGGCAGAAGGCGCGGCGGCAAATCCGGAGAGGTGGCTCCTTGAACCCGTAGGTCGGTCGATTCTATATGTTTCTTCTGGCCTTTTAGGTTTTCTGTTGCCTGCTGCCGATGCTTTGCTCTCCTATGTGATTTAACTTACTTCCGTAGTGGGTTTTCCCCTGGTGTAGTTTGATTCTTGCCTATAGCTGCTTCTTGCGGCGCCGATCAATGATAACATACATTCTGCAGTTCTTGATTCTGCAACTGAGCGATTAGAACGGTCCATTAGGTATTAAGCCATCCGTCTGGATTCTGAAGTAGGGCTGAATGACGCAAGTTCTTTATGGGAGTGTATAAAACACCTCGGAAAGCACAAACATGTGACCCCAGTCCCTGAAGAGGGTTTATGGTCTGCTCAAGGAAAAGGGTAATAGCCGAATTACTTGTAGTTGCAATTCACTGAGGACATGTATCGACAATTTTGGCAAGTTTTCCTTCGTAAAAAGAAAAAAAAAATCCATCTATCCGTATCGCAGGTATATATATATGATTTGTTTAAGTGTGACGGTGAATGATAATCATGAGATCAGCTCTTATAATAGGGAGGTTAATTAATTATGGATGCTTTTACTTAATGATACAATTTATTGAGTCTACATTCTGTTGAATTTCTGTTTATACCTGCTTGAGAAACTAGACAAGTTTTTATGTGCAGGTGATGGGGATTGTAGGCATATTGGCTTTAAGGTGCCAATGCCTGGTTCGTTTGAGCTAGATTCTGTAAGTTATTTGTATCACACCCTGTCAGTGTTTACACATGAACTATCTTTATTCTCTGACTCTGAGGCATATTGTTTTTAGGATGTAGTGACTGTGGGCCGTCTCCCAGAAAAAGCAAATATGGTAATTCCTGTGGCCACAGGTATTAGTGTCCACCTCAACCCTATTACCAGTGGGCTTACTTACACTTATGCTATTCAAAATTGGGAGATATGTTGTATATGCCAGCTACAACCGGCTTACATCCAAATGCAACAGGAAAATTTTGGTACTTGTTCTTCCTGGTAATTACTGTAATATTCTGATGTTATTCAGTGTCGGGTCTTCATGCTCGACTGGAGAAGAAGGAAGGGAATCTTCTGGTCACTGATTTGGACAGCACAAATGGTACATTTATCAATGATAAGAAGCTCAGACCTGGTGCCACCGCAGCGGTATCGCCTGGGAGTTGTATAGCTTTTGGTATGTACTCTTATTTCTACACTATAGGACAGAAGGTAAAATATATTCATGATTTGTTACCTTAGTTACTTAGGTGGAATGCCTGCATAGCTTCATAACGCCTACAGCATATGTGGATCTTTCCTGAGGTCGAGCTCATGTTTTGACGCTGTTAATGGTGGTGTACGTGAGAACATTGATGCTGTATGGAGATAGTTGTAAAACATCTTGGAACTATGTATATATTGGCTTCCAGTAACCTGCAGATTTCTAATTTGAACATTTTCTGGTCTTATTCGTTTAGGCCATGTTTGTATGAGGATAACTTGGGGATAAACCAGGTTTATCCCCAAAAAAATGTGGTGCCAAAAGGGCCCTGTTTCGCACCAAAATTTTTGGGGATAAACCAGGGGCTGTTTGGTACAAGCTTATTTAGGGAATAAATCTTGTACCAAACTTGTCTTTTAAGTTTCCAGTGTTGGTAATCCTTCATGAATGTACCATATGAATTTCAAGAAGATATGTCATATTGATATTGCATAATGTTGAGTGATTTGATCTCTGGTTGTAGGTGATATACATCTCGCATTATTCCGTGTCTCTAAGCTTCAGAATGAGAAACCTTCACCGCAACCTGTTGATTCTGAATCAAAAACAGAAACCGGAGTCCCTCAGGCTGAGGCAGCTACTTGACGATAAGGGGAACAATTCTACAGATGTACGTAATATGCATTCTGTACTAATCTGCAGAGGATCTTCTTGAATATTTTTAAAATTCTTCTCAGATATTCTATGGCTCAAATGGTCGATTTTCTGATTCATCTACGGCTCCCACTAAAAATTTAAAATGACCGGACGTGAGGATTGTATTGAAGGTACAGTAAGGCACCGGAGAAACACCACAACCTCTCATTTGTGCTGGCTTTCCAACACGACATTCAGAAGTTCCTGCTAAGTCACCTGTTTGATGTTACGTCTGTCTATTTTCTATTTCTGTAAGATATCATGTACTCTCTTCTTGCATTTAAAGGTGCTGGTCTCCATTTTTAAATGTAAAAGCTGTCGTATCCTTGAATATTTTTTGTTCTATGTTATCGTATACTGTTAACTTCAGCCACGAACGCCTCAGTTAATTCTATATGAAGTCATTTCATGACTGCCTGACATCAATCCGTTGTAGTTGGTTAGGATACTCGGCTCTCACCCGAGAGACCCGGGCTCGATTCCCGGCAACGGAAGCTTTTAATTTTTTGCACCGCTCGGAGCTCCGCCGTTGCAGCGGCGCATCTCCGGCCAGCGATGAAGTTGCAGGCGGCGACGGAACATAAACACGGCGGGTAAAACATAAATTCTACGAGAAGCTAACGGGACGACGGGTGATCTCGCTTGCTCGGTAAATTACCTACCCCCATCATCACTTCGCGCTCTCCAGCAGCCTCTTGAACTCGGCGACGTTGATCCTGCCGTCACCGTCCTCGTCGTAGGCGTCGATCATCCTGCTGCAGTCCCCCACATCCCGGCCCTCCTCCATCCCGAGCCTCCTCATCACGTCCTGCAGCTCCGCCGCCGTGATGTACCCGTCCCCGTCCCTGTCGAACACCGAGAACGCCTCCACCACCTCCTCCGTGCTCGCCGTCTTGCTCTCCAGCACGCCTTCCGCCGCTTCCACCAGGCTGCACCCTCCGCACATGCCACGCCCCCACTCGCCCTCCTCCTCGTCTTCCTCGAGCCTCATGCCCAGCCTCTCCACGACCAGCAGCAGGTCGGCGGCGGAGGGACGGGCCGGAGCCCCTCCGGGACCTCTCGGGGCGCCGTCGACGTCTCGCTGCCGGCCCGCAGGGCAGACCGGCGCCCGTTTACACGAGCTGCAGCAGTCATTAGGGGCGGCGGCGGCGTCGTCTGGCCCTCCTCTGCACGCGTCCTTGGGAGTCTTCTCTGCTCGCGGCACAAGGTTGATCTGGGCGAGCAGGAAGAAGAGGGACCTCGCACAGAGCTGGCCGAGCCCGCCGCGCAGGGCGGACATGTCGAAAAGGCCGGAGATTACAGCTTCCTTCTCCATGGCGGGCCTGTTAAATTGCGGGAGAACAACGGCCAGCAGCTCACTTCGCGGCCAGTGAGAAGCAAGCAACGTCGTGTTCTGGCTTTGGAGCGTCGTGAGCCGAAATATATATATATATATATATAGACACAGGATACTGATCTCTTAAAACTTGAAAGGTGAGGTAACAACAGAGAAGGAGGTCAGAAGTTTCTCCGCCCCGGTTCTGCGCTCTCTTCCTCCGCCTATGCGCGTCTTTTTAAGGTTCCCCTCCGTCTTTCCCTCCTCGGGGTGGGGCAAGAAAAAGAAGCAGATTGACGCGAGCAGTTTCCTCGAAGTCAGAGAGCGAAGGAGAACGAGGGCGTTACGTTATATCCAAAGGAAACGAACGGCGATTAAGATGGCCAGGTTCCTCCTCCGAATGGACATTCCTAACTTGTTCATCGAGCAAGGCGTACGTCAACCGCGCGCCAACGTTTTCAATGGAATTTAAGCTCCGCGTGTACAGATGAAGCACCGGCGCTTCCTTCCTCTGAACCCCCCCCAGCTGGTTTCTTCTCTTCTTCGGCGGCAACAGCTCCGCATGGACGCCGCTGACCTGCGCGGGATGTGGTGTGTGTTGCGTTGTCGCGCCCGCCCCCTTCGCCGAGGGTACTGGCCGGCCCCCAAGAAGGAGACCCCCCCGGCGCGCACCGGCAGGACAGAAAGTTCGGCAACAGCCGCGTACACGTACGGGACAACCAAAGCCAACGCTGCCGAAGGCTCTTCCTACCACTGGGGGTCTTCTCAGTCAAGAGTCAGGAGAAAACACACTCTACCCTGACTATATAATTACTCATAATTATGTGAGCCCACACATATCATATATTCATGGGGCGTCTGATTACATGATCAATTGAGTTCTTATTACAATTTTATGTTTTTATAATAAAACTTGTTAAAAAAAACTGTTTGACAATCATTATAGATTTATATTTTTAAGTAATTTTGTTCTTAGACAAAAAAAAGAGGATCATGTGGTCTCCCACTTCGTTTGATCATATGTGATACTCACTTTTTTTTTGTTATCGTATCCCTCCAAACATAACAATTTTTTTGTCAATGACTATTTCACATTTTTGTTTTCATACAATTTTTTATCACGAAAATGTACAAAATTTTGTTGCGCAACCAAACACCCTGAAGCTGCAAAGTGATACGGATTCCGTAGTGATATAACGAAATGGGAATGATTTGATGATTTTTATATCATATTTTAAAATCTTATTCTTACCATTTTTAATATTTATAAATCATATTTTTATCGGTACACATTTTATTTATTATAACATTAATTTTTAAATAGCTACAAAATGTTATTTTTTATTTCGATCTCGATTTTGATAATTTTTAACAAACAAACTATCCGATTAAGTTTTCCCCTCTTTTTCTCGAATTCTTCTTCTATCCTATCTTTCCAATCTTTTGACAATTGAAAGAGCATATTGGTAGGGCCTTAGAAATTTCAATGCGGTGTCACCAAAAAAACCAAGTTACTCAGGATGGCTAATCAAGAATTATTTCAAAATACTGTCCCCAACTAAATTTAATAGCGACAGTTTCAAGAGATCGTCGCAACTTTACAAACATGGGGGATGGTTTCCTTGGGACGGCTACAAAAAGCCGTCTCCCGGACAAGCGCGGGTAGGGTTGTTCACTATTTGGTTCAACCCGAAAAATCAAACCAAACCAGGAGTTTGGTTCGGTTTGGTTTGGTTTGAGTTATCGATCGGTTTGATTTGGTTCCTAGAGCCCTTCAAACCAAACCAAACCAAACCGTTAAACCGAATAACCCGAATTAGATTAAATATTTTATTTTAAGTTATATATAATACAATGTTTATGTGTCTTTTCTTATAAAAATAAATTTGTTTCAAGAGTTTTTTAAGACAAATTAATGAAATGTATAAAAAAACACACTAAATTTCAATAGAATATGATTTAAAACAAATAAAATAAAATTATTTACTCTACCTTAATAAATTATGATTTGAACCGGACGAAACCAAATCAAACCGAATTAATTTGATTTACTTTTGTTTGATTTGAAAGATAATGTGGTTTAATTTGATTCGAGAAAAAAATACTAAGAAACCAAACGAACCAAGACCATGAACATCTCTGAGCGCGGGATCGAATCGCGGGAGAGTCTCCACGGCACAGAAGGCCAGAAGGTATTGGTACCTCCGGGATAGGCACCGACGACCGGTGAGATTCGATCCCACGACATCCCAAACGTCAACATACTTCAGTGAAACGTCGTTAGAAATTAAATGGTAACAGTTTAAAATTGTCACCAATAATTTAGCTGCGACGACGCTTCTATCTAACTGTTGCGAGAATATGTCGACGACCAACTTATTTAGGACGGAATTTTACAGCCTGTTTGGTAACAGTATTATGTAACTGTATCAGTATTAATTTTAAAACTGTTATCAATACTCAACTTTGAGAGCTGTTTGGGTAACAGTATCAATTTTAAAATTAACAGTAATAAAGTGTATCAGTTTTAATACACCTCTTCCCCTGTATTAAATTTGATATTATCCTCCTTGGGCGCCGTCGAAGCTTCCTCCGTTCGCGGCACCGGCCGCCTCGCGCGGCGCATCCCGCTGCGCGCGGGAGGGAAAGGCAGAGAGAGAGGGAAAACAGAGAGGGAGAGCGGCGGGAGGAAGATGGAGGGGGAGAGAGGGAGCCCGCGCTCGCGGCGGAGGGGAGAGAGGGAGAGAGAAGCGCGGCGGGGATAGGGCGCAGCGCCGCCCGCGGCGGCCAGAGGGGGGGGAGAAGAAGAAGAGGAAGAGAGGAAGGAGGGGCGCGCGACGAAAGAGGGGGGGTGCGGCGCCAGCGACAGCGGCGAGGCGCGGCAACGGCGACGGCGTCGGCATGCCCGAAGAGGGAGAAGAAGAAGGAGAGGAAGGGGAGCGCGGGAGCGCGGCGATGGCAGCCCGCGGTGATGGCGGCCGCCGGAGCCCTCTCCCCCCCCCGCCGAGCCCTCCCGTGCGTCCCCCGCCCCTCCGCGCTGCCCCCCCTCCACACACCTCCCCCGCCGGAGTCCCCCCCCTCCCCGCCGGAGCCCTCCCGTGCGTCCCCCCGCCCCTCCGCGCTGCCCCCCCTCCGCACACCTCCCCCGCCGGAGTCCCCCCCTCCCCGCCGGAGCCCTCCCGTGCGTCCCCCCGCCCCTCCGCGCTGCCCCCCTCCGCGCAGCCCCCCGCCGGACCCCCCCCTCCGCGCGGTTCCCCCGCCCCTCCGCGCAGCCCCCGCCGGAGCCCCCCCCCCTCCGCGCGGTTCCCCCGCCCCTCCGCGCACCCCCCGCCGGAGCCCCCCCCCCCCCCCCGCGCGGTTCCCCCCGCCCCTCCGCGCGGTTCCCCCGCCCCTCCGCGCAGCCCCCGCCGGAGCCCCCCCCTGCGCGCAGTTCCCCCGCCCCTCCGCGCAGCCCCCTGCACAGTGCCCCCCGCGCGCACAACCCCCCCCCTTTCTCGCAGACACCACCTCCGCACATGCTCATCTAATATCAATTGTAACATTGATATAATTTTATCAAACACATAGAAAATTTGATACTATCAATCTTAAAACTGATATTTCAATTTCAAAAATTATCAATATCAATATTGATATAGTATCAAATTTGAAACTCTAACCAAACAGGCCATTAAGTCGTCACTCAAAGAAGTCTGCGACGGCATTTGGCGTCTCTTGAGATGACTCCCAGACGAGTCGTCGCTAAAAGACTTCCGCAAGTAAGGCTTTTGGAAATATATGGATGTTTGATCGGATGCGGCAATTCATGTGCAAATTGACGAGGCAGCGAGGTTGTCTAGCTTACTTGTGGGATACAATTAATATATGGAGAAATCTACTTGCTACCGCGTTCAAGTTTGAAGTGTTAGAAGTGCACATGCGTCTGGTCTGATTTTAGATCTTTTTCTTTTCAAAATTAAATAAAATCGAACTATCTATGTTCTCAAATCAGTTCGATTATCCATTAGGATTCAGATCGGTCTGAGACCAAATATTAATTAAATGAACTAAATATCTTATGTATATTTAATCTTTTAGTCGTCATAAATAATCAACGCAAATATTAATTGTTCTATCACAAAATATACAGATGATATTTTGTTTAATCTATTTAATCCAGTTTGCATGAGGCACTTCAGAAGAACTTCAAATTAGTTGAACCCAGTTGGTGGTTCAAACCGAGGAGGGGCAAAGTGGTGGGAATTTTCAATTCTAATTCTGGCAAAGTGGTGGGTAAAACGATTATCATTCCAACTCAGTTGAAATCATGACATTCTAAATTCGTTCGGGCTCCGCTATTTTGATAATTTTTAAAATCTATAACATTTATTATTTTTGTCAAGAAAGAAAATAAATCTTATCTTACTATAATTTTTTGATATAATATCCATTAAATCATCTTTTTAGTATTTATATATCATAATTTCATATTTATTTATTTTAATTATCATGATACTATTTTATGCTTTTATATATTATGTTTTATTGAAATCTATATATGGAATTGACTATTTATAATTTTGATTTTAATAAATTTCTTATTCTTATTCCTGATGATTCATGAGATATAAAAATACGATCACATCCAATATCGGATTCTTTTTGCATCCGTGAAGCCCTAACGCCGTCGGACGTGTGAACATATATGCAAGTCGTGACTCTGAAATGAAAATTAAATAATCATTAATTTATGGCATGTTTGGCAACTGTATTAGTTACCTGTATCAATATTGATTTTAAAAGTAATATTGATATGGGACACTAATTTGTGCTTGTATAAAAGTATTAGTTTTAAAATTGGTAGTAATAACGTGTATCAATTTTAAAACAGCCACCTATATGTATTAAAATCGATACTATGTGCCCCCAACCTACTCTCGATTGTCTCTTCACCCGCCGCCGACTCCCAATCGAAACCCTTGAGCGCGCTACAACCATGCAGCCTCGGCCACTGTCACCGCGCCGTCTGCGGCCGCTCACCCCCGCCTCCGCCGCCACCCGCGGCTTCTTACTGCGAAGCCCCGCCCCGCTGATTGCCACCTCGCCCTCCCTTTCTCCACTGACCTAC
This sequence comes from Cryptocoryne crispatula var. balansae, assembly GCA_036172225.1. Lineage (NCBI taxonomy): Eukaryota > Viridiplantae > Streptophyta > Magnoliopsida > Alismatales > Araceae > Cryptocoryne > Cryptocoryne crispatula. The sequence goes on along the minus strand of CM069919.1, from coordinate 9,108,101 downwards.
GTGCCCACGCGAGCGCACGGTCGCCGACGCCACCTGCCACCCAGCCGCCTGTGTGAAGAGTTGCCGCCCGCCTGGGCCGTGCGAACCGCGGCTGCCGCCGCCGTCGACTTCCCTTTTCCGGCCAGCCGCCTTGCGCGCCGGCACCTGTCCGCCGCCGTCGCCGTCGATAGTCCTATGCTGCTGGACTATTGTAATGTTTGCTACAAATCTTCGAGATGATAAGCAATTTTTCATAGACCACCCTGGATCCGTTCCCATTACAACGACTCAGGTTAGGGCCTGTGCGAAGTTTTTTTTTGTTTCATCTGTATATTTATCTTGCGTTGATCCGTAGAACCTGCCGTCCTGTTTGTTGCTACATTGGCATCCATTGGTGTCAGTTATTTATTTTTCTTAAAATTATGAATCTCTGGGTGATAGGAGCTTCTGCGTACATTGAGTGCAGCTCAAAAACATAGCAAGTATGTTCTCTCTCTCTCTCTCTCTCAAAAACACAGCAAGTATGCTCTCTCTCTCTCTCACACACACAGAGAGAAGCATACACAATTTTTGTTGATTCTTGTTTCTCTTCTAACCCCCATTTTCTTCCCATGATCTGCAGAACGTGAAGGCGGTCTTTGATGCTGCCATCAAGGTGGTGCTTCAGCCACCCAAACAAAAGAAGAAGAAGAGAAAGGGACAACAAAAGGGGGTCTGCTCCATTTTATGATTTGAATTACACAGGAAAAGGCAAGGAAAGCCATCCTATTTTGGTTTCTACCAGTTCTTAATAGGGAGCAGGTAAACTGATGTACAGTCTACTGACAGCAATAGCGAGGTCTGAGTGCGCAACCTTTTCATATCATTCCAGATCTTATCTGTTTCATGCCTTGTTGCCAGGTAGTTCTACTTCTATCCATCGAAGTCAGATAAGACCCATTCAGGCTGTTACCATTGAGTGGATCTGTTCGTTGTTCTCTTCTCTTATTCTGTGAATTTATTTGAGCTTATCACTTGGGTTGCTTGCATGGTTACCCCCCCCCCCCTTTAAGGGTCTGTCTTGTACATATTTAATTTAAAGATTTATTGATCGGACCTTCAAATGGGTGAAGTAGTTCAAGAAATGGGTTTTATACACAGAATTAGGAGCCCTAGGTGTGTTTTATTGACTGATATAATAAATAAACAGTATGCAAAAACTCATATATAGCCTGGTTCTATTATACTCCTACAGCTGTGTGTCTATCACATATATAAAGATCTTAGCATTTGTTTGGTTTTCTGCATTAATTTTATAATGATCTTCTTTTTCTTCTTCTGTTCATGTTATCTATGTATATGTAGTTTCCTACTAAATGGACAATGAAGCAAAAACCGGAGCTCTAAAGTGGGATGATACCCCGTGATAGTTTTCTTACGAAACAAATCGTATTACAACATCGTGCTGATGAAAGAGCATCAAATGGATGGAAACCTGAGGCATAGAGTGCTATGGCTGAAAAGTGTACTTCAACTTTTGGTACATAAGTCACAGTTCCCCAACTCAAGTCTAGAATGTTTATGTTAAAAGGTTATTTTTATGATCTCAAACGTCTAATTAATGAGGTCAGTGGATTTAGATGGGATCATAATAGAAGAATGATCACGGCTGAAGATAATGAATGGGATAAACTCCTTAAGGTTTGAGATATTATTGTTCACGATGTTTAGTTTTAAATTTTTGATTTTTGACATATGTTTTGTTCTTATTTTTATAGAAGGATAAGAAATTCAAGAAGTGGAGAGGAAAATCAATTGATCTGTATGGAGACTGGTTTGAGATATTTGATGGTATTTTACATTACATGCATATGTACGGTAAATTTTCTTTGTTTTATTTTGATTTTAACGTAAATGATATTTGTACTTAGGTACTAAACCAGAAGGAAAAGGTCAACAAGGAACTTTATGTCCACCATCTATTTCTTTACATTCAACATCGCATACCACTCCTATTTCATCACCACAAGATGAAGGATCTGCCTCAAGTCCAGATGTTGAAACTAGAAGTTGTTCAAAAAGACGTTCTTCTGGAAAATCTAGTTCTTATAAAGGTAAACGCAAACAAACTAGAGTAAGTGAAAAAGATATATCTATGTCTTCTGCACTTAAGGAGGTTGCTGAAGCTCTAAGGGTCACCGGTCCACCACCATCAAGTCATTCACTCATTGCTCAATGCATGGACATTATCATGGCAATAGATGAGTTGTCAGCTGAAGGGAAGGTGGCTGCTGCATTTCGACTTGAGAAAAACCCAAGCACCCCAACTATTTTTTTAAAATTTGACCATGAGTGTCGTCTTGCTTGGATACGATCAATTTTAGGGAAGAAGTAAGAAAAGTAGGACTTAATGTTTGTATTTCTCAGAAAACACTTGTTTGTTTGTAGTGAACTTTATTGATATACGGTGTGTCTTCTTTAATTATGTATCGTTTGGAAGACTTTTGTTTGTAATCTTGTTTTTATGTGACCTTTGTGTTTATGCAATTGACATCTCATTGTAATATTTGGTACTTTGTTATTTATATTTTTAGTTTGTAATCAAATATGGATTGGGACGATGAAGCAACCAATGAATATTATCAAAGAAGACGTAACATAGTTGCATGGTGCTGAATCTCGTTTTCGTGAAGTGTGTGGTTTGGATAAAGAAGTTTTTCTTTCATTATCTAATCTACTTAAAGATATAGGACTTTTAAAAGACACTAGAAGAATGAATGTGGAGGAGATGATTATGATTTTTCTTTTTATCATGGTAGGAAAAGAGTCAAATAGAAGAGCACAAGAAAGATTTCAACACTCAGGAGAGACGATCAGCAGAAAAGTTAATGAGGTGATCAATGCTTTGTCATGTTTAATACATGAGTATATAACATTACCTCTAATAGACACTCCAAGATACATTCTTGAAATGAGAAAATATCATTTTTTCAAGGTAATAAAGTTTGTTCATTACTTTATTTTTGATTTTACAATTATTTCACCTAAAAACTACCTGTTACATTTTGCATCTAGGATTGTATTGGTGCAATAGATGGTACTCATTTTCTCGTAGAAGTTCCAAGTACAGAAGTTGCTCAATATCGTGACTGAAAAAACCAAGTTTCTCAAAATGTGATGGCAGCATGCAGCTTTGATATGAAGTTTTTATATGTACTTGCTGGATGAGAAGGTTCTACTCCAGATTCTCTAGTATTACGTGCTGCAATAAACGGTGGATTTTATGTTCTTGAAGGTAAATTTTTTTAAGTTATTTTTTAAAATACTTTTTATTAACAACTTTATTTATATTTAACATTTATATTTTATTTCTAGGTAAGTATTATCTTGTTGATGCTGGTTATCCAAATACTGGAAGTTTTCTTGCACCATATCGGAATGTGAGATATCATTTGAAAGAATTTGCCCAAAGTCACTTGAGACCTCAAAATTATAAAGAATTATTTAATCTTCGGCATGCGTCTCTTAGAAATGTCATAGAACGGATGTTTGGTGTTTTAAAGGAATGATTTCATATTTTTCAATCATCTATTGAGTACCCAATACAAACTCAAACAAAGATTATCTTAATTGGTTGTTTTATGCATAATTATATTCAGAGTGTAAAAGGAGATATGGATGAACTATTTTGTCAATATGATAGACAAATTGCAAGAGTGATAGAAAATGAGATTATTGAAAGGAGACAAGAAAGGGTTGAGAGTAATATTGAGTCATCATCTAACGAAGAACGTCGACGTGGCAAAGAACTTAGAAATAGAATTGCTCAAGAAATGTGGGAAGAGTATAGTAGAAGAAGATATTAACTTTTATCACACTGGTATGATCACATGGCAAATAAAGATACCTCCTTTTATACATATTCGAGAGCATTCAATTTTTTCCATTCTACTAAATGATTTATCAATTTGCCTAATAAAGTTCATTTCAGCTTCATTCCCTTGAAAGGGATCTTCCACGGATGGTGATTATGCTCTACAGTTTCTGGGGTTGCCCTACAAAAATTGCAATCATGCTTGGAAGTTTGAGTTTGTTATCCAGGAAAGGGCAAGTTGGGAGTCCTACAAAATGTATGTAGTTATCATCATCTTTTTGGCTTTATCTGTTTATGTATTTAGCCTATTAATCAATATTTTTGTTTTTTGTCATCATCTTATTTGTAGTTATCTTTATTAAGATGCATACAGATAAAGGTCCTCCTATTTTCTCTGTTCAGTGGTAGGCAAGTATGAGGCTACAATCATACTAAATCTTGTGTACGTAGTACTTTTTTCCATGGTGTACTCTTACAGTCTTACTATATATTTCCAACTGTATTAGAACTATGAAAAAATAATGCTAGGACATAAAATCGCTACTATCATGGCAACCAAACATATATTTTAACTTGCAGGTATGACTGATCCTCGAGGAATAGTTGCTTAATTTTCTGATAATTTGCTTTGTGTAAATGGTTATGACATAAATTTTAATTTGTACCACCCACAAGCATTATAAATATATAATCATGTCTTATGCATCTGGTACTGCAATTAATTATTAATTGCATTAATTTATGGGCACCTCCACCTGCACCCGAAGCAACAACACTTACTGTCCAGCAGAGTCAAGAAATGGTAGTAGGTGCCAAAGCCCTTCTTTAAAGGTCTTGGTCGCTCCCCTATATATGTGCATCAACTTCTTCCACTGATTGCATCGGAGGGAGAGGGAGATGCGATTCGAGGTTTGCAATCCTTAACTTCTCTCGGAACTTTGTATCTGTTTTCTTCTTGTTTTTTTTTAACCTTTGCTGTGTTCAAAATATTTTATCTTTTGAGCTGTATTTGGTGTGTTTTGATTCTTTCAGAAAATAAATGGGGCAAAGGAAAGGATAAGATTGATGACGAGGATATCACTTTCCCGCGCATGGTTGCCAAGGTTAATAATAAGAGTTTTGTTCACGTGTAAGATAGTTATAGTTGCAGAAGTGCGTTTGTAATGAGGTGTTTTGGGTCAGTAGTTGAAAAAGAAAACTATGTATTATGTAGTTCAACTCATCGACCATCAGTGGTGGTCTGTAGTAGCAATATGTACCATATTTAATATGGTTTGCAATAGTATCATCTATGTGATTGAGATAACACTAGCTGACTTTTACGTTGAGATCGAAAACTGCTGTGTCCCAATCGTAAAGTGCCATGGGGGCGAGCAGGGAGGCTTTAATGTATGTATTAATTGGACAACAGGTTTTGATGTAGGTTTATTAGTTCCTCATTTGCTTGTTCAGTTTTTATTTTATCTCAATTGTTGTCATGCACTTCAAACTACAGAAGTCGTTTGTTGGGGAGGTTACTTTTCTAGAAAAAAGTAATTTTAGTAGTGAGCTCCAAACTCATACCAAAAAAATGTGATATTGATATTGTTTTACCAAACACCTAATATCATTTTTAATATTGATATGGTATTACCAAACATCTAAAAAGATTTGATATTACCACTTTTGATATTAATATTTTATCATCTTGAAATATTAATATCAAAATTGATATTGTATCACTTTTGATACTCAAACCAAACATGCCATTACTTCCTTGCGTGGCCACCCTCGTTGAGGTGGCTTGTCAACCCGACTTAAACTAAGTTGGCACGTCATCCCAACATCACGATCACTCCATTTAACACAACTCCTGGTGCGGATGACGGGAACATCGTCGTCCATTTCAACTTCTACTCATCTTATTTGACTTTCAGATTGTTAAAATTATGCTTAAATTCTAAACACACACAGAGAGAGAGAGAGAGACTTATTTCTTAAGTTTATCTTCCATTTCAACTTCTAAAAGCCATGCATTGCGTTGTTGTAAATATTATCAATTATTACAAGAAATATATTTGTAATCCGTAAACTGGCTAACACCACATAATTAATCCCATTCAAAAATGTCTTTCTTTTAATTTTAAAATGTAATGGCTCAGTTTAGATTTATATGGGTTGTTTGGTACAAGATTAATCAAATATATCTGCCAAACAATCTTATACCAAACTGACTCAAAGAAAACTCAAATATTAGCTTCTTTCTAACATTTTTAAATTATCGAGTGATGAATTATATAGACTACCAATTATTAAAAATTTCAATTTTTTTTAAAAAAATATTATTTTATAAAGTCTTTCCGGTTCATAATTAACAAGAAAAATAGCGGCGAGAATCGAGTCAAGAGAGTATGGACCGCAGCCGTATGATGAGATCAGGCATACGCACGTCGTACGTAACTGCCCCATGAACACACATGTTTTGGTACGTACGCAGTCTATCCCTTGCATCGTTAAACGACTTTTCTTCTTCGTTTACAGCCTCGGCGAAAGATATGAGGAAGGAAAAGTATCCCATTTTCCTTCCAAAACGGAACGGTACCCGAACATAACATAACCGATGATGTTGTCGAAAGAAAACATCAAACGGTTCAGATATTTCCCCTCGGGAGAGCTAGCTGCCAATGGGAGGGTGCCACGCCCCCCCCCTCCCAGGTCTGATCAAGGGGTCCCGTGACCACTACCACCCGGAGGGCGACTGACACGAGCAGCCTACCTGGCGTGCTGCAACATGTTCTGGAACTCCGACAAGCAGATCCGACCGTCGCCGTCGCCGTCGAAGGCCCGGATCATGCGCACGCAGTCGTGCAGCCCGAAGGCGCCGCCCAGCCCCAGGGCGTACAGCACCCTCCACAGCTCCATGGGGGTGATGAAGCCGTCGCCGTTCCAGTCGAACACCGCGAAGGCTTCCCTCAGCTCCCGCATGCTCGCTTCTTTCTCTTCCAGCAATTGGACGGCCGCTCCCATCAGCCGCCGGCACCCGCCGCACTCCCCCTCCACCCAGCTGCCCCCCGCCGCCGCCACCTCCTCCGAACTGTTCCAGAGCCCCAGCCGCCGCATCACCTCCTCGCCGGCGTCGACCGTCCCCCTTCCGCTCGCACCCACGCCGCACCCTTCGCCATCTGCGCAGATCAGCTCGCGGGACGACCACGTCTTCCCGCAGGACCGGCACGGTTTCCCCGCCGCGCCGGCGCCCGTCTCCCTCCGGTCACCCTCCTCCCCCCCGAGGTGCGCACCGCCGGCAACCGCGGCGGGCCCGACCCGAAACATGGAAGAGAAGGAGAGCGCCGTCCTCACGAAGCAGCGGTGGGACACCGCCGCCACCCGGAGGAGGCTGTCCGAGAGCGCAACCAGTTTGCACAGCAGAGGTCTCCAGAGGAGCAGACATCCGGAGGCAGAAACCATCAAGAGTAGTATCATAGTGTTGTTGTCGTTGTATGTGTCGTGTCGGATCTCGGCAGAAGGACGTGCTCGGTGGAAGACGAAGGGCTTTCTCCTTCGTCATCTTATAGCTGCTCTCCGACTGTCGTACGTTGTCTTTGGCCGGGAGCACGGAGCTGCCCGGCGGGTGGTGTGAAGCTTCTTGTTCTCGGAATTTCTGCACCCTTTCTTTTTCTTTGAGATAAGGCTTGTAAAAAAAATAAAAAGAAGAAAGAAAAGAAACCCTAGACCTGCTTTGCCTTTTTTACGGCTTATTCTGGTTGACTGGGAGTCTCCGCTCTTCCCTACCTCTCTGGGTCCTGCTTCGTCTTTCCTTAATGGAGTTCTCTTCGACGCCTGTCCGGATCACCTCTCTCGTTGGTTGGTTCCATGCAATTGCACGGCCAAAAGGACGTTGATGATATGACGCACTGTATTGACATTAAATTTACCCAATCGTTCGAGTCAACTGTCTGGATGATGCCACGCTTGATTAGAGTGTTATATTCATTTCGACATTACCAGAGAATAAAGAGTGCCAACAACGAATTCGATACACTTAGTCGACATTATACTATCATTAGTCCAGCACTTTATTGTGATTTGCATCGGTATCGTTGTTAAAATTAATGGTGATAGAAATATTTTTACCACTGCCGCCCGAAATAGATGTAAGATGATAAATGAAATAGGCAACATACTTGTATTTTGATCGATTATTTTATTAGTATCTGATGCGTAATTATTTTGACATGAAGGTTTATTTCTTTTTAATTATATATATACACTCGATGAGGCGAACTACAAACACAGGATACATGCTTTTGCACAAAGTCCAGATTGAATCATAGACTCTTCCGTTAAATCATCTTAGATTGTATTGGGTCATTCACCTCAAAATGTTAAGATGATGAATCGAGTATATATATATATATATATATGTGCACAAAATTTGCATTTTGATCATTTTTTCGTGATATTTAATATAACATTATTCTAACGCTCCGTGCCCTGATATCAGCACAGATAAGTGGACACAGCTGACCTAACAGCTACCCTGGCGTTATATCAAATTAAGTATAATGTTTTTTTTAACCGGTTAGCATTTTAGCTTGGACGTATGTTGTACTGAGTTTGGGTTTCCTCGGAAATCCGGTGAAAGGAATACTCTCCAATTTTTTCAAAAAGAATAGAACCCCACATGACAAATTTTGTTTCTAATTAGAAGCATGCGCAAAAATCTGAAATGCAATATGCATGCAAATATACACTAGTAAACTAAATTAACTTTGTAAAATCTTACCGTAACTTAACTTAAACAAGCATTAAAATTAGTCACAATTTAAGACAACAAAAATTCTAATGGGATGTTTGGTTGCATGATATTTTTTATACGTTTTCATGATAAAAAATTAAAATAAAATAAAAAATGAACCAACTCGTGACATAAAATTATCATGTTTAGAGGATTGCGATAACAAAAAAGAGTAACTATCATTCATGACCAAATAAAGTGGAGGGACCACAAGAAAAAGGAAAGAGGTGAGACCCTCTCTTTTTTGTTTAAGAAGAAAATCACTTTCAAAACATTAAATTGTCAAGATTGTCAAACACTTCTTTTAACAAGTTTACTTACAATTTTTAAAAATTAAAATAAAAGTCTCCATTATCATGCAACCAAACACCCCATAAACAATTAGACCAAAGCATATACCTTTTACACATTTTTCAGGGGGCACCCCGGCAAAAGAAGAGAAACCGCGAAGGGAGAACGACGGAGGTGGAGGCGACGAAAAAAGGCGTAGAAGGGGTGGTGCTCCTGTTAAGGGGGAGTTGGAATAGCCTCAGTCAGGAGGAGGAAAGTTTCTCAGTCTCTAATAGGAAATAGTCACAATCTCTAAACACTTTAGTGGTAATTCTGGAGCGAACCGACATGAACAGTTATTGAACCAGATTTTGTAACGAGTTACATTTTGATTCGTAGGGGTGTTCATGATCTGGTTTGGTTTGATTTCTGAGTATTATTTTCTCAAACTAAACCAAACCAAACTATCTCCCAAACCAAATCAAACCAAACTCAATTAATTCGGTTTAGTTTGATTTGGTCTGGTTCAAACCATATTTTATTGAGGTAGAGTAAATATGTCAATATATAATTTTATTTTATTTATTTTAAATTACATTCTATTAGAATTTAGTATATTTGTTCATACACTTCATTAATTTGTCTTAAAAACTCTTGAAACAAGTTTATTTTTATAAGAAAGGACACGTAAGTATTGTATCATATATAACTTAAAAAAATATTTAATCTAATTTGAGTCATTCAGTGTAGTGGTTTGTTTTGGTTTTAAGGACTCTAGAAACTAAATCAAATAGATCGGTAGTTCAAACCAAACCAAACCGAAACAAACTCCTGGTTTGGTTTGATTTTTCGGGTTGAACCAAATAGTGAACAACCCTAGGGTTCGTAACGGATTATACTGTAGTTCCTAACAATTCAGCCCGATTCGTAACTGATTACACCGTGGTTCGTAACAAGTTACATTGCAGTTTGTAACGAGTCATCTTGTTACGAACTGCAGTGTGACTCGTTATGAAACACAGTGTAAATCGTTACAATCCGAGCTGAATCGTTACGAATAGGAGGTGAACCATTACGAACCACAGTGTAACATATTATAAAATTCGGTTCAATAACGATTCAAAATGTCAATTCACTCTTGAATCGTCACTTAAGTGATAGAGTAATGTGATTATCTTCTATTAGAGATTGAGAGACTTCTCTCCTTCGAGCATATGAGAAGATCCAGACTCGTGAAGGGGTTGACGATCAGGGGAGAACTGGTGTCATCGACAACATCGGGACTACGCCGTGGAGAAGGGAGCGGCGATGGGGTCATTGAGCAGCAATGGTCCGATACTTTTATATTGTCAAAATGACCGGGATGTTACATCTAAATTTCGATACTTTGATACGTTTAAAATTAGAGTATCAATAACAAAATTGATATGTGTATATAGACCTTCGCCTGATCATTAGCACTAGCTTTATTTATGTTACAACTTTAAATTTTGATATTAATAGCCAATAATTTTGCGATGGCTCATATCAGTACTATTTTCAAAAATAATATATAGCCATATTAGTAACTAAAATTAGGTAGATTGGTAATATATTGTATTTCTTACTAACAAAAAAAACACTATCAAACTGTCACATAATCACATTACATGGAAGGAGCGTGGCGTTTCCGGATTGACGACTGCGCAAGTCATCTCAAGCGGGCTGAGTCGATCCTCTCTCATCCAGGATTTAACTAGCACAACATAACTATACTCCGATGACGGTGTCCTCCGGAGATACTTGTAAGATATGAGTCGAGACTTTGATATTATTGACATAGAAAAAGCAGAGAGATAAATCTAAATTAACTTAAAATAGATGAATCCAATATAATATAGAGGATCTAGACATGCCGGTAGGAGCTAGTGGAAGAATGCGATGAACGAAGAAGACGTATCTATATAGTCGATCTTAATCGTTTGGAATTAATGAAATGTTTGGTTACTCGATAGATTGAATTTTTGTTATAATTTTATGTTTTTTAACAAAATGCATTAAGAGAGGTGTTTGACGATCATTCCAATTTTATCTTTTTAAAGAATTTTTCTTTCTAAACAGAAAAAAGAAGATGTCACTTTTTTTATCACGTGGTCTCTCACCTTGTTTAGTTATACTTCTTCTTGTCGTATCTTCTCGAACACGATAATCTTATGTCGTTGATTAGTTCACATTTTATTTTAATACGACTTTTTATCACGAGAGTGTGTAAATTTTATAGTGTTCGAACACTATAAAATTTTATATTGTGCTATCGAACACTATAAAATTTCGAGTTTGAGTTTAAATTTGACTTTGACCGTGGCCATACTAATTCTCCCATAACTTGTAGAATAATAACCTGAACTTTAGGATTTCAACGTTACAAGTGCAGTTGCAGGAGTCCGTTCCTTTCATCCACGACGACTTTGTTCGATCGTTATCATTAACTGTTACACAGTTGCTCTCGGTATTTAGCCATTGCTGTTAAACCACTTCTGCCTATTAAGTAAGCAGCTAGTTAGCTTGTTGTTCAGTCAACCGCTCTCGCACGGTGTTCGGTTGCATGATAAAATAACTTTCCCCTGTAAAATACATTTTTATAACAATATGATACGAATATGATTTTTTTTTTTAAAAAAAGCTTCTCAGCTAAAAAGACCAGACCCTTTTCTTCTTCTTGCTCATGACTTCTCACCTTCTTTTTGTTATATATCCAAACCTTTCCTTTTAAGAACAAGGTTTGCGTGTCCCGAGCGCGCAACACCTCTAATCCCATGATAAAAATGTAAGGGCGTTTATGATACCAATAATCGATTTTCTATTATTATTGTTGTTGGTTTCTTTTTTTTTTGTAAACTAAATTCGTTTATCCGGCTGCCCGATCAATATGGTTGTGGTGGGTTAGCCGCTCGACTTCGGAGAGGCCCAACTAATCAGATTGGGCCCGATAAGGTATTGGACCGCTCTGTTCGTCTGATTCTGTTTGATTCGATTCAATCTCGGAATCAGATCGGAGGATCCCAAACTGAACCGAACCACACAAGCTGGTTCGGCGGTCAGATTTTATCAAATTTTGAGCCTGTAAAAAGTTGAGACGAATTTTATTTAATTATATACATATCATATCAACTAATAATATACTAATAAATTCATCATATCTCAATTAGTTGTTTTATCTGATTTGGTTATGCCCGAAAGATCCTCAAAAACATAAATAAATGGAATCAAGAGCTCAGAGCAGGGTGGGTCCGTGGCCGTAACGTCGCGCCGGCGTGGGTTGCTGTCTTGGGCAAGAGTTCGGATCACTTCAGACGTAATAATCGGGTTTTAATAATAATATTAAAATAGATATATATTAAATATAATATTATTATGAAGATAAGATTAAAAAATCATATTTAATTATTTTATTTCTCTCCTCCTCCCACGTAACCAGCATCCTACCAAGGTAAGACTTCTATTTTTGATCAAAGTCCCCTCTCCCTCTCTCTATATAATTCTCGCTCCTCTCCACCGTTATCTTCCTCCTCTCTTACCTTATATTCTAATGTTGCCTGCCGCTCCATCGTCTTCTTCCCTCTTCACGCACCAGACTCACTCTTTATTCCCTACGTCGCCAGCCTCCTTTTTGCTACGTCATCTCGACCTTTAGTCGTCGAGAGCGGATTACCTCAGTCCCGGGGTGGAGGGAGAAGTCACAGTCCCCAATCAGAGGCGGCTATCGAGCTCTTCCCTTTGTAAATCACTATCCGTCTCTAATTGGGGACTGAGGCTTCTCCCTCCGCCCTGGGATTGAGGTGATCCGCTCTCTTAGTCGTCGCTTTTGTCGTTCGTCGCGTCCTCTGCCTTCTCGCCCGTCAACGTTCCCCGCCAGCACGTGCATGGCCGCCGCGGACGTCATCCCGCCCTGCGCCGCCTAGCCGCGCATCCCATCCACGGCAGCCGCATGCCCAGACCGCCGTGCGCCTAGTCACCCTCCCATGCACGCCTAGTCGTCAACCCCCAACCAGCCTCGTCGCCGCCCGCACGAAGGGCCGCCCGCCGCCCACCTGGGCCGTGCGAACTGTGGCTGCCGCCGCCTTCTTCTTCCCTCCCACATCACTTGGCCGACCGTCGCCTGCCCCACGACGTCACCGTCCGCCGTGCGCACCTACGGCCGCACACCATCCTCGGCCGCCGCCTCCACCAACCCCTCGATTGCGACGCTGTAGCCCTCCTCTCCTCTCTTCCCTCGTTGTCGTCGCGTCGTCGCTGCACCGTGCCGCCTCCCTTGTTTCGCCGGAGGTGCTGCCGTGAGCCATGAGAACACCCCCTCGATCTGCTATCGCCTCGAGCTCCTCCTTTCCTCACCCTCGCCATCGCCATCGCCATTTGACCACTATCCAGCCGCCGCCGCTGCCGACGTGAGCCCCTCTGTCGCCATCGCCAGAAGCCCCGCCGGCCTCCCCTGTTCCGGCCGGCACCACCGCGAGACTCCCTCGCCGCCACCGCCGTTGCCCGCCTCCGCCCCCATCTCGTCGCCGTTCGCTGCTGCAGCCCCTCACTGCCACCGACACCCGTTGCGAACATCGCCGCCACGCGAGCCCACGCGAGTGCCATCGGAGCTGCCAGTCAAGCCTGGATCAGTGCCCCCCCGTGCTGCCCGGTCCAGCCTCCGGCCCAGCGCCCTGAGCCGCCAGTCGAACCGCCCCGTTCGGCGCAGGTTCAGCTTTTTGAGATTATTTGATCTATTAAATTTGGAAATCAGAGTTACGGATAGAAAAATTAGCAGAAAATCCCAAAAAATCATAAAATTCACAGAAACTTCCGGGTAGGTTTCTCAAGTTTGGCTATGTATTTAAACCTCATTTGGATAAGAAAATATGCATGATTTAGTTTATGGACCTTAAGTTGAATAGATTTTGACTTTGAACTTATGCTTAATGAGATTCTCAAAATTTTTGAAATCATAAACTTGAAATTAATATTTTGTATATTATGGAACATGTTTAGCATGACCTTGGGTAGAAATATTTTCTATTAAATTTGATCTTATGAAAAGTATGTAAGTGAGTATATGCTAGTTTGGGACGAGAATTGAAGGTTAATTATGTGTAGACTTGGAAAAAAACTCATGGGTCATCAAATTATACCTTTTAGAACCTGTTTAGGTCAGATTATGGTTGATTATGTTAGAGTATAATTTGTTAGTTTATGCCAAACTTATTTTAAGTTAATTGTCTTGTATATGTAATTAAGTATGTCTAGTTCAATTTGTCATTGCATGTGCATAGATCATGTAAATTTTCATTAGTCTGGTCTCATATTATGTATTATGTCATGCATGATATGATTATGATCATATGGTCAAGTTTGGTATAGGTTTGATTTAGAAAATGTTAACCAAGTCGGGTTATCATTTGTCTTGTCTAGTTTGTTATGAATGTTATGTCTTGCATGAAGGGCTGTGAAATTGGATAGTTATGTCGTGTATGCATGGTATGGTCAAGTACGTCATGATTTGAATTTATGTTATGAACTCTTGATATGACGTACTATGAAGGCTTCACCAGCGTACGTTAGTCAATTGCCCGTAGACAGCCGGTAACTTAGATGAATCCGGCCCTCCCACAGATCCCGGATTACTGCAGTTTTCCCTTAATGTCACCACTGCCTATGTGCACTTTGGGCTAGCCTATTATATATTACTGTTATATATATATTAGAGCTGGTGAAAGCATTTTGTACATGTGAAGCAAGATGACCGATTCTTTGCTATCTGGCTATATGTTTGGAAAGAATATGAAATATGTTACTTATGTGTCGTGTATAGATGTTAAATCATGTTATGTCAGAAAAATCAGATTTGTCTCATTTTAGTGTGGTCATAATAAGTCTTGAGGTCATTGAGATTACATTTGTCTAGTTTGTATGGTCTTATATGCATTGGTCTAGAATTGAGTAGCATTAACATAATCTTTTTCCTTAAAGATAATCATGATTTGGTTATTAGTTATGGATAAATATAGAAGACATGTTATTATCATTTGTATTACATCTCAATTTGGATATATTATCTATCATTGCTTGATTATACGTTAGTTATTCGATTGGCAAGAAATGAGTGTAAATCCTACGGAGTCCCCGGACTCACCCCGTTGTGGGTTAAAAATTTTCAGCAGATATTGAGGAGTCAAGAGCTTGGCTTGGAGGCTCGGGAGGAGCCCGTGGAGGAACCAGCATCCCATGGAGTTGAAACATAGAGATCTTTTGCATTTACTAGGTGGCTTGTCGTGGACTGGTGGGTTGTCATGAAGTTGCACTATGTCTAGTTGTTTTCTTTAAGAGATTAGAACTTGTGAATGAACTTGAATTAGTGTTTGGTTATTAAATTTTTAGGTTATGTTGAGATCTTATGGAATTAGATGTGGACTTAGTTATTAGAATTGTTACATGCTTGTTTGGGGTTATGGAATACGAATGATGGATGTCTCCTACTTTCACGACATTGTGTATTTCCGCTGCATATTTATGGCTATGTTATTTAAATTTCGGGTCATGACATCAGAGTCCTCGGATGGAGGGAGCATCCTCAGTCATCAATAAAAAAGTTCACGATCCTAGTTATTTAAGCGACGAGTAGTGAGTTAGTACGATATCGGTAGCAATTCAATCTCATCGGTAGCGAGTTAATGAGTCAGTGAATTATTACTGAACCGTTACCAATGTCTTACAAATTTACTATCGAATTTAATACAACTCACTGTCGACGAGTAGTAAGTTAGTAAGATGTCGATAACGGTTCAATTATTTTCGGTAAAGATTTACCAAACTTGTTATTTGAACGTTAGTTAAATGACTTAGGGTCGTAGGCGATTTTGATTGAGAACTAAGGGTACTCCCTCCACCCAAGGCTGAGGTGATCCAAACTCCATTGGCAGGCGTGGACGCAAGCAACCAAGAGCCAGCAGACAGCAACGAAGGCCGGACGCTATGCGTATAAAATTGGCGGCTGATCGACGTGAGCCCGCTTTAGAAATCTTAAAAAAAAGAAAAATAGCACACCAGAAATTAATATTGGCATGAAACTGCAACAACCCACCCTGTATTGTATAGATTCAATGTCGATATGGAGCATCCGATTAAACAAACACCCGGCCGGCATGGTAATTTTTGGCCGTTTCCTTTTGCCCTATTATTAATTATTTACATAGTTATTATTATGTATGGACGGCAGCAGATGAGGATATTTCCCGTTGGACTACGTACGTACGTATCTCTCGTTTCGTCCCACACCCACCTGCTCCACCGCCGCGCAAGTAGACAGTGCTCTGCTTCCTCTTCCGAGCCCTTGTCCTCTCGCGGTTGTTCTTGATAGATATATATATATACACACATATGATCAGGAGGGAGACGTACAGATTCAAGAACCACGATTAATAACTCTCTAATTTGTAACCACACTTTATTCATGCATACGTGAGTATAGATGGTACATCATTTCTTTTCCTATAATATTATAAAGTTCTTTCCCGTGAACCCAAAAAAAAAAAAGTATAGATGGTACATGTAACGGCGATTAAATCGGTTGGCTGGTCCGACCATTGTAATAACTAGCAGCAATGACGGGGGGAGGTCACCAATTCTCCTAACACTATATAGCATAACTTGTTTAATTTTGAAATTCTTTCGATTCAACTTGCGAAAAATAATCAGCCGTTGATTGTCCGCCGATATAATATCTTGACATAGCCACAAATCAAGGTGTCGTACGTGGAATCAAGAACCAAGATTATTAACTCTCTAGATCATAACTGCACTGTATTTCTGTACGCATGTAG
Organism: Cryptocoryne crispatula var. balansae; assembly: GCA_036172225.1. Classification (NCBI taxonomy): domain Eukaryota; kingdom Viridiplantae; phylum Streptophyta; class Magnoliopsida; order Alismatales; family Araceae; genus Cryptocoryne; species Cryptocoryne crispatula. The sequence continues at coordinate 9,091,384 of CM069919.1, read as the reverse complement.
GCAGACCGCATACGTTGTAACAATTAAATCAACTTACCGACTGACCTAACAACCGTGTTAATTAGTAATTTCCTTAAAATGTCATCAATACTTAACTTACTCTCAACCGTGCACGCACTTAAGTTCGGAGTTTCTTTCGACTCAATCTCTAACAAATGACTAACCAGTATTGTTAATAATCTACCAATTTCGAGTTGTCACAATTTATCCTCCTAGCATACTTTACGCGTCGTTGTCAACAACACACGCACGTCACATATCATGTACCCAAATAAGTCACATTTGACCTTTCAACCCGTGATCATACTCTTTTGCCATATGTAACAATTAAGTCAAGTGACCAACTGGACATTTATGTTAATTAGTAACTTTTTCACAAAGTCATCTATCATCGATTTACTCTCAATCGTAGCAAATTTAACTTTCAAAATTTTCTAACTCAACCCCGGCCGGAACAATATTTAAGTGGTATTATTCTTTCAACTTAACATATTCACAAGTCTGATTCTACACACCACATATATATATATATATATATATGTATACATATGTCCTCTGCATTTTCGATCTATGGCTCTGATCTAAACTCTGGCTATGGACCTGGCCAGCCTATACGGACGTGGTATTGGTTCCATTTGACTAGGTTTAAAATTAAAAAATTAATTAAATATTTTAAAAAATAAATAATTCACATACATATATATGTTTATTATATATTATATGTCTTAAATCGAATATTATCCACTTAAACAGATACAAATTCATAATAACTTTGAATTTTACCTGCATCCCTTTACCGCCGTAATGTACAGTTCAGAGTCGACCTTGACCCTCAAAAAATAAAAAAGTATCGATTTTCATATTATATTTAACTAGGAGTTGAAATTTTAAATCTTTATGATTTTTACTTTATGACCGGTTTAGTTAGAGTATCAAAAAAATACTATATTAGTATTGATATTGATATTTCTATATGATAGAATATCAATATCAAAATTGATACATGTCGTTGACACTTGTATTGTATAACATGTGTTGTTTGCATTACACATTTTAAAATTAATACATTAGTCAAACACCGATCATATAGAAATATCTTTCTACGGTGACACAAGGGGGAAGCTGTTTGATCAAAAAAAAAAAGACAAGCAATTTTCTGTTTCCTTTGAGACTCTCGACAGATAACGACGAGGAAGTCTGGAAGAAGAAGGGGGGGGGGGTCGACAGCGTGCCACGTTTTAACACGGAACCGACTTTGACGCCGCGCGTGACGTAGGCAGCACCAGCCATCCCCGTCGGATATCCGATACCCGACGGATGCTCCCCATCGCCCGGCGCTGATCTCCGCCGTCCGCCACTGGCTCCAGCC